>CAJVRI010001418.1:7290000-7633422 GCA_911649635.1 Poeciliopsis gracilis | reverse complement strand
CATCATCAAATTTTCAAAATGGAGCCTAGGCGTAAATTCAAGCTGGGAGACAGAACACAGCTGATCCGCATCACTCACGCCACGCCCCCGCCACATCCAACCAGGACCGGTGCCTCGCGCCGCCCCAGCCAATCATCATTGGTCCCTTCAAGAAGTCTAGCCACCAGGGGTCTGCCTGCTCGTCAGCCATCCTTCATCTTACGCGTGCTGTCTTTTTACCTTTCCGACGTTCAGTCAGTTTGTCTCGGCGGCCTCCCTTCTGTCTCCGGTCCGCAGAAGTACCCCAGATCGTCCTTCCCTTCTTTTACCACTCAGGTCCAGGGATCATCCCTCGGCCGCCGGCTGCGCTTCTGTTGTCTTCCAGTGGCTTCCTACCGATCCAACTGCAGCACCACGTCTTCCTTCGGCCTCCATCGGAGGCGGTAAAGCGGGACATCGTCCCTCCTTCATGTTGTGGACGTATCCCGTCATCCGCCTGGTTCCCCGCTCCGGCTCACGATCGTTCAATTACTGTGGCTCTCCGGCGCTGCCCCGCAGTCGTGCGCAGGTTGTCCCCTCGACCTGCTTTGGGTTCTCCTGCTCTTTCTGCTCATCTCATCACGGACTAGCTCTGTGCCTGGATCGTCTCCTCCTGTTTGTCTCCGTGAGAACCTTGCCTCCGGACCACTGCTCTCACTTCCGTGTGCCTCGGCTCCCAGCCTGCTCTTCAGCCTCATCGTACCGTAACCTCCCCCGCCCATCGAGGGCGTCATCAGGTAAGACGTACCCACTCCTGACTCGTTCACCAGCCGTTTGCTCAGCTCTCAGTCAGTGCATCAGTACTTTAACGCATGTTAATCTCGCCCCCCCTGCGGGTCAGTCTGAGCGTCTCACGGACATCGGAACGCTTTGTGCAGTCAGCGAGCCGGTTTCAGCTCATCTCAGCCTAACCGGCTCTTAGTTCAGCTCCATTCTGGCATTCCCCGCCCGGGCCCCGAAGCCCTCGCCTCAGTTGCTTGCTTAGGTCGCTCCATTCCGTCAGGAGCCCCAGTTCGCTCCTCGGCACACCCTGCCCTCTAACTCCAGAGGCCCGCCGGCCGTTTGTCACAGCTTCAGCTTTTTAAGCAGGATGTGATTCTTTAAAGTCTATGGACATATCAAGGTGTTAAGTTTGGTTTGATAAGGATTTGTTTCTCTGTTGCTGCTTTTATATTTGAGGGGTAGTGCTGTTTGATGATTAGCTTGTGTAATTCTGCCTATTTTCACATTTAAATATGTGTAGTGGGTCAATCTCCGGTGCGGCTCTCGTTGGCCACCAGAGAGCGGCGCTCAAGGCGTCTCACCAGTAGTTCAGTAGGTTTCGTATATTCGTGCAACTCAAATGTGTTATGGCAATTTAAAGTCTCAAGCTTATGTTAACGCAGTTCATGGCTTTCCCGTGGTCTCCTGCTACCATATGCTGGACAAATTAGAAATGACGATTATGTCGATCAAGAATTATACCTTTCATTCATTTCCTCTTCTGCATTCCTTGCAGAACTCGCTCAGCCTATGAAAGAAGCCAGAGCTTTTGCTGCCTGTAACCTGCTGCCGACGCTCTCCCTGAGCTAATCCATCATTCTTAGAAATGATGCTCCATTAAATGACTCTCTACATTCCTTCCTGCATTCAGCATGTAATTGCACCAAATCGGGCTTCGCCCATTTACTCCTTCCTCGTTAACTTCGCCTGGCAGTCACCAAGTTCTGCACTGCTATGAATTCTCCCCCCTTACTCATTCAGTATACCCACCATTCTCACCTTCATCACTCACTGTCTCGATAATCGTCGATTCAAAATTTGTCACGTGCAGTTCTGCCTGCTGGAATTATTTTCTGTGCAGTGCTTCAGCGATCTAGCACATCATCTAGTCTGGGAAACTCCGTAAAAATGTCTTCAGAGCTTAGCCCCTCTAATCCCATTAGCGGTACTATCACGCTCCTATTTCTTAGGAACCTTAGCACTCCACTCCGATCCAGTGCCTTTTCTTCTTTCACCAAGCGCTCCTATAATGCGCTTCTGTCCTAACCTCCTTCGGATTTCTTAGTCTTAGTGAGTCCACTTCTGCGTCTAGCATTCAGCCCAGCAGAGCCATGTCAAACTTCCATTCCCAAACCTTCCTGGACCACTGCAACCTCCTCATAAGCTCGCCAAACGAAAGGCGCTACTATCTGTTTTGCATGCACAGGCGGTTCGGCATCACCGCCGTCCAAAGTGTCCTACAGCTTCTCTCTGCTGCTCTGCTGCTGGCCATCCTCAGCTTCCATTTTATGTCAGACCAAACTTCAGCTGTGCTCGAAGCTCAACGTTCTATATCCGCAATGTGAGTATCTATCAAATGCCTGGTGATGGAGAACTGACCGTCTTTAACACATTCTTACCTCGAGATCCGGCCAGACCAGCGGTCCTCGGCCTTTAGCTTAGTGCAGCTAACTCATCATTCACAGCTCAAAACGCGGCACGCACCCCAACCATGTGGCACGCGCCTCTCGGAGGGCCCCCGCAACAGTGCTATATGGTTAAAAAATACTTCACTACTTAAGTATATTTTGGAATATGGAAAATTTGATAAGTTTCACTTTTACTTCACTATATTTCCGAATTGTTTTACTTTTTACTTGTACTTTTCATTACATTACTTGAGTACATTCATTTTACAGTAATTTCCATACTTAAGCCCAAGATATTTTAGATACTTTAAGACTTTAACTCAAGTAACATTTCAGTCAGTGGCTTGGACTTTTACCAAAGTCATATTTAGGAGAGGTACCTATACTTTTACTTGACTCTGAGATTTCAGTACTTTTATACAACACTGCCCCGCAATATTGCTGCTCCTCAATATTGCAGACAACAGGCCAGTTAGGTTCGACCAGGCCCTCTTTTGGGGGGAGAAGGTTGCCTGAGCTCCGCCGAGCCGACCACCTGCCTCGGTGATCCTCAGCCAGAAGCTATTAATTTTACCCCACACCCTGTCACCGTGTCCACCGTCCTTTCCTTTATCACTCACTGTTTCGACCATCGTCGGTTCAAACGCTCCTACATCTGCAGTTTGCTCGCAGGAATCAGTTTTCACGCAAAACTTCAGCAACCAAGCACAGCACCCAGCCATGAAGCTTCTTCTCAAAGGGACCTCTAAGCATTCCTCCACTTATCCCGAATGCCAAAAACCTATCACTCTCCCTCTACTCAGGAAGCTCATCACTGTGCTCCGATCTGGTACCTTCCCCCCTTATGTTAAAGCGCGCCTCTCATGCACATTTCTTCCAGCCTTCTATGTATTTCTCAGATTGAGCGAGTCACCTCAGCATCGAAATCTTCAAACTTTCGAGAGATTTATCAATCCCCGTTCTTAAAATATTTCCTGACCATAAACAGCCTGCTCGTTAAGCATACCAAAGCGAAGGGCCATGTTCTATTTCCATTGCACGCACAGACAGTTCGTCTGCCCCTTGCATGCCACGCTCATTTCATTTGCAAAGGCATCAACTCCATCATGAATCCAAAGCCCTGTTTCTAACTCCCTAAGGCTCCTCCATGACAGCCGATTGGTTCATCCGCCACCTCAGATTAATTCCACGAGATTGCTGCCTTCCCCCGATCATTATTCTGGACATTCCTTCAGAATAGGCGCTGCAACGTCTGCCTCAGTCCAAGGTGTCCCCATAGCTTCCCTCCTTCAGCCTGGCTGCTCGTCATCTTCGGCCTTTACTTCCTACATTAGACCAGATCTTTAAACCGCGCTCGAAGCTCAACGCTCCATGTCTTCAGAGATCCTCCGCCTTCAGCTCGGCCCAACGGTCCTTTCTCCGCATCACATAACACATCGTGCTCATCAAGCCAGGTACGTCCGTAAGTCCCTGCCAACTCGGCTCGCGTCTAACAAGTCCATTAGACTGCAGGCAGCTAGGCCTCGTCCCGGCACCCTCTTTTGGGGGGAAGACTATCCTGAGCTTCGCCAGACTGATCATCTGCCCTCGGCGATCCTCTGTTCACAAGTCTTCCGCCGGGTTCGAGCGCCAAAGAACTTGTTCATTAAAAATATTCTGCTATTTTTCTCTGAGTGAGTCGATACAGATTGAAATATTATTAAAACTGAGTGTAAATAAAGACATGTTAGTCTGGAGGAAAACCTAATTTCTACATAGGGTTCAACATTTTCTCTTTTATTGTCCATTAAATGTCCTGGACATCAGTTCAATGTCTGTCACAAATTATTCTGCAACCTAAAATATTCTGATTTCAAGGAGCTCTGTGTCCAATATTTTACTGGTCATCTCAGATTTCCAGTTTGATTTTGTTTCCTTTGAGTTTACCTCTTTCATCTTTCAGTCTGGAGATTAAATCTTTCTCTTTCTTTTCTTGTTCTTCTGTTTTCTCTGTCAGGCTAAAATTGTTTACTGTGTTGGAAACAAAAGATACAAACGTAAAAATACAACAAAAATAAAATATTGTCATCAAATGTTCAGAAAATAACCAAGACCTGAGTTTGGAGGAGTGAAAATTTATAATGAAATATATATTTAAACCCCAAACTCCAACACAACTTTGTTCTTTTCCTCTAATCTTTACACATTTGGTCAAATCAAACTGAATTACATCAGTATTTTTATTCTGGATGAAAATATTTAACGTTGACAAGAAATTAGAAAATATCACTTGATCATTATGTTTTATTGAAAGATTAGAAGATTAACACCTGAACATCAGCGATAAAGTGTTAGAAATGGAAACATTTAAAAAATCTTAAATAAAATAAGCAATAATAAGCCTGGCGGAGGAACAGGTAAAGCCCCACCTGGTGGCCCGCCAGGCTTATAATACACAGGAAAACCTGCAAATCATTAATAAACTGTTACAATCCCAGATTCTGTATATTGTCACTAATTCATCCATAACTATATATTTAAACTTTTTATCCGAGGTTACCTTTTGCCTTTTCCAGCTCTTCTTTGCTTTCTTTAAGTTCCTTTTTCCACTTATTGATTTCCTCACCAAGTGTGACTTTAACTGATTCTCTTTCTGTTCTTGTTGTTTCATTTGTTCGGTCAGTTTATTGATCTCGTCTGTTTGGAGACATCAGTTTAGAAAAAACAATATTTCATCATCAATGTCCTAAATATTAAAACTGAGTGTAAATAATAACATGTTAGTCTGAAGGAGAATGAAAAATTAAAATAAAATCTATATTTAGACCAAATCAAATGTTATGACTCTGATCTCTTTAATCACTGATTTGTTTTATTCTGAATTTAATACATTTGTTCTGAGTAACATGAAGTTAAATTGTCTCTTCTGTTCATTACTCTGATAATCTGAATATCTTCAAACTCCAGTCATTTATGTTCAGTTACTGTTTTCTAATGATTTTCTTTCTTTACCAAAATGCTTTCATTGTGCATTAAATGTCCTCTATATCGGTACAAAGGTTGTGTAATAAACATTCAAAATGTAACTGATTTCATGGAGCTCTGTGTCCAATATTTTACTGGTCATCTCAGATTTCCAGTTTGATTTTGTTTCCTTTGAGTTTACCTCTTTCATTTCTCAGTCTGGAGATTAAATCTTTCTCTTTCTTTTCTTGTTCTTGTATTTTCTCTGTCAGGTTAAAATTGTTTACTGTGTTGGAAACAAAAGATACAAACATAAAAATACAACAGAAATAAAATATTGTCATCAAATGTTCAGAAAATAACCAAGACCTGAGTTTGGAGGAGTGAAAATTTATAATGAAATATATATTTAAACCCTAAACTCCACCTTGACTTTGTTCCTTTCCTCTAATCTTTACACATTTGGTCAAATCAAACTGAATTACATCAGTATTTTTATTCTAAATGAAAATATTTATTTAACGTTGACAAGAAATTAGAAAATATCACTTGATATTGTTTTATTGAAAATTTGAAGATTGACACTTGAACATCAGCGATAAAGTGTTAGAAATGGAAACATTTAAAAAATCTTAAATAAAATAAGCAATAATAAGCCTGGCGGGGGAACAGGTAAAGCCCCACCTGGTGGCCCGCCAGGCTTATAATACACTGAGGAAAACCTGCAAATCATTAATAAACTGTTACAATCCCAGATTCTGTATTTTGTAACTAATTCATCCATAACTAAATATTTAAACGTTTTATCCAAGGTTACCTTTTGCCTTTTCCAGTTCTTCTTTGCTTTCTTTAAGTTCCTTTTTCCACTTATTGATTTCCTCACCAAGTGTGATCTTTAACTGATTCTCTTTCTGTTCTTGTTGTTTCATTTGTTCGGTCAGTTTATTGATCTCGTCTGTTTGGGAAACAAAACATATTAAACTCAGTTTAGCAGAAGCAATATTTCATCATCAATATCCTAAATATTAAAACTGGGTGTAAATAATAACATGTTAGTCTGGAGGAGAATGAAATAGTAAAATAAAATCTATATTTAGACCCAATCAAATGTTATAACTGTGATCTCTTTTATCACTGATTTGTTTCTTCTGAATTTAATACATTTGTTCTGAGTACATGAAGTTAAATTGTCTCTTCTGTTCATTACTCTGATAATCTGAATATCTTCAAACTCCAGTCATTTGTTTATGTTCAGTTGCTGTTTTCTAATGATTTTCTTTCTTTACCAAAATTCTTTCATTTTGCATTAAATGTCCTCTATGTCGGTACAAAGGTTGTGTAATAAACATTCAAAATGTAACTGATTTCATGGAGCTCTGTGTCCAATATTTTACTGGTCATCTCAGATTTCCAGTTTGATTTTGTTTCCTTTGAGTTTACCTCTTTCATTTCTCAGTCTGGAGATTAAATCTTTCTCTTTCTTTTCTTGATCTTCTGTTTTCTCTGTCAGGTTAAAATTGTTTACTGTGTTGGAAACAAAAGATACAAACATTAAAATAGAACAGATATAAAATATTGTTATCAAATGTTATGTTCAGAAAATAATCATATCAAGTTTGGAAGAGTGAAAATTTATAATGAAATATATATTTAAACCCTAAACTCCACCTTGACTTTGTTCCTTTCCTCTAATCTTTACACATTTGGTCAAATCAAACTGAATTACATCAGTATTTTTATTCTAAATGAAAATATTTAACGTTGACAAGAAATTAGAAAATATCACTTGATCATTAAGTTTTATTGAAATATTGGAAGATTAACACCTGAACATCAGCGATAAAGTGTTAGAAATGGAAACATTTAAAAATCTTAAATACAACAAGCAATAATAAGCCTGGCGGGGGAACAGGTAAAGCCCCACCTGGTGGCCCGCCAGGCTTATAATACTTTACCTTTTTCCTTTTCCAGTTCTTCTTTGCGTTCTTCAAGTTCCTTTTTCCACTTATTGATTTCATTGTCTCTTTCACCAAGCATGATCTTTAACTGATTCTCTTTCTGTTCTTGTTGTTTCATTTGTTCGGTCAGTTTATTGATCTCATCTGTTTGGGAAACAAAACATACTGAACTCAGTTTAGCAGAAGCAATATTTTATAATCAATGTCCTAAATATTAATACTGAGTGTAAATAATAACATGTTAGTCTGCAGGAGAATGAAATAGTAAAATAAAATCTATATTTAGACCCAATCAAATGTTATAACTGTGATCTCTTTTATCACTGATTTGTTTTCTTCTGAATTTAATACATTTGTTCTGAGTGACATCAAGTTAAATTGTATCTTCTGTTCATTACTCTGATAATCTGAATATCTTCAAACTCCAGTCGTTTGTTTATGTTCAGTTACTTTTTTCTAATGATTTTCTTTCTTTACCAAAATTCTTTCATTGTGCATTAAATGTCCTCTATATCGGTACAAAGGTTGTGTAATAAACATTCAAAATGTAACTGATTTCATGGAGCTCTGTGTCCAATATTTTACTGGTCATCTCAGATTTCCAGTTTGATTTTGTTTCCTTTGAGTTTACCTCTTTCATTTCTCAGTCTGGAGATTAAATCTTCCTCTTTCTTTTCTTGTTCTTCTGTTTTCTCTGTCAGGCTAAAATTGTTTTCTGTGTTGGAAACAAAAGATACAAACATAAAAATACAACAGAAATAAAATATTGTAATCAAATGTTCAGAAAATAACCAAGACCTGAGTTTGGAGGAGTGAAAATTTATAATGAAATATATATTTAAACCCTAAACTCCAACACAACTTTGTTCTTTTCCTCTAATCCTTATACATTTGGTCAAATCAAACTGAATTACATCAGTATTTTTATTCTGGATGAAAATATTTAACATTGACAAGAAATTAGAAAATATCACTTGATAATTAGGTTTTATTGAAAGATAGAAGATTAACACCTGAACATCAACTATATTAGAAAGCAAATATTTAAAAAATCTTAAATAAAATAAGCAATAATAAGCCTGGCGGGGGAACAGGTAAAGCCCCACCTGGTGGCCCGCCAGGCTTATTATACTTTACCTTTTTCCTTTTCCAGTTCTTCTTTGCATTCTTCAAGTTCCTTTTTCCACTTATTGATTTCCTCGTCTCTTTCTCCAATTGTGATCTTTAACTGATTCTCTTTCTGTTCTTGTTTCATTTGTTCGGTCAGTTTATTGATCTTGTCTGTTTGGGAAACAAAACATACTGAACTCAGTTTAGCAGAAGCAATATTTTATAATCAATGTCCTAAATATTAAAACTGAGTATAAATGAAGACATGTTACTGTGGAGGAGAATTTACCAAATAAAATTCAGATAATTTAGAAATAATCTCAAAGATCTTTGGGTGCAGGTTTGGCTCTGTCCTTAAGTTTTTATCTTATTCACTTTATTCTTTGTTTAAAATGTCAAAGAAGCTCTAAATCTGAATGTTGCTGAATTTTCACATAATAAAAATATTAAAGTGCATAAATAACGTGGATCAGTCTGGATCTGGTTTTAGATGTGAAAACTGTGATATGGAGAGAATCAGATCTGGTGCTGATATCAAACCTTCAGTCTGTGAAAATCATCATTAAATTCAGCATCAGTTATTTTATCATGTTTGGAACCGATAAATTGTTGTAACTATTGAGGTGAGCACTAAGTTTATGTCTGAGCTTTGACTAGGCCATTGTGACACATACCTGGTTGTATGTTTGGATGTTTTGCTCCTTCCATTATAAACCTGAGCAGCTTATTTGTTTCTGCAAATGCAAACCTGCTGCTTGTTGTTCCCACCATCATGTTTTACAGTGAGATGGAGTTTATAGAGTCGTGTGTAATTTAATTTGGGTTTTCTGTGTAACTGAAAACATGAAGTTTTGTCACCAGATCACCTGCTGCTGCATTTCTGCAGTTTATCCCATATTTCTGTCTGCAGCTCTTCAACTAAATCCTGATTGTAGAACAAATACATAACAATAGTTTTCCTGTCTGTAGATTGATCAGAGTCTTGCTGAATTGGTTGTTTATTCGATTTTATCTTTTCAGTTCATAGAAGAAGGGAACCTGTTGCCCCTTTATGCCCCAGGGGGCTCAGTACTGCCCCCTATCGGTACTTTATGCTTCACCTGCATATTTATAGCCGATCTGAAGGTAATGAAAATGTTATTTTATTTTGGGGGATTGTAGTAAAGGGGCTGAATACAGATGGAACCATTGATCATGTTTTGCTTCAAGCTTTGCGTCGAGTTAAAGGAGAGGTGAAAAGTTTGGAAATAATTTTGGACCATGAGAAATTATAGAGCCAGTTGATTTTTAACTGATTAGTTTCTACATAATATTCAAAATAACATTTAGACCAAAAAGGTCTAATAATAAAGCAAATTATTACTTTATCTTAATTTGATAAATATGAGTCAAAGACAAAATACTGTTAATGTAAATATGAATATAAGGAATTAACTTACCTTTAACAATAATGATGATCCCAATGATGACAGAGGAAGAAAATCCATCCATCCATCCATTTTCCGTCACCCTTCTCCCTAACGGGGTCGGGAGGTGCTGGTGCCTATCTCCAGCTGCGTTCCGGGCGAGAGGCGGGGTCACCCTGGACAGGTCGCCAGTCTGTCGCAGGGCAACACAAAGATAAACAGGACAAACAACCATACACACACACACACACCTAAGGAGAATCTGGGAAGCCCAATCAGCCTGACAGTCATGTTTTTGGACTGTGGGAGGAAGCCGGAGAACCCACGCATGCACAGGGAGAACATGCAAACTCCGTGCAGAAAGACCCCGGGCCGGGAATTGAACCCAGGACCTTCTTGCTGCAAGGCAACAGCGCTACCCACTGCGCCACTGTGCAGCCGAGGAAGAAAATGCCACTATGTAAACTAAAATAACAACACAATGTTATTTACTTTAAAAAATGTCCAGAATAAATTAAATCTAATTTTATTAAGAACAAGAAAAGCTCTCTGATTAAGCCAACCTAAAGCCATAGCTCACCTTCATATGAGTGAATGAGGAGAAGGATGAGAACATGAGGAGAGAGAGGTGCAATAAAGAACATGACTGAATATGTCAAGATAATTTCATATTCTTGAACTTGGTGCATAATCTGAAATATGTTAAAAGAAAAATTCAGTTCAAATTTCAAACAAGTTGAGAGATTTGAAAGTGATAAATTTACATATCTTCTCAGGTTCTGGTTCTTGCCTCACCTTTTCCATAACCTCCTGCTGTGATGGTGACATTCGGCTGAATTTATTGTTTTTTGCCAAAACATCTTTTGGATAAAAGTCTAAGAAAAACAATGAAAGAAAAATATGAATTTTAAAACCATCAGAGTAAAAATCCAATACAATCCATACTGAGATTGTTTTAACATTTATTTACATTTATGTATGTACTTATATATTTATGTTCCTGTGTCTGTCCTGGCTGTGATCATACTCACATGTAAGTCCTGCTGTCTTATATATATAAGACAGCAGGACTTACATGTGAGTGTGGTCACAGCCAGGACAGACGCAGGAACATAAATGGTTTTATAAAACATGACGATCAATTCAATGCATTTTGGTTCCATTAACAAATAAAAAGGGACTCAAAAGACCAACAGGAGTTTAAATGATCTAATCAACCACTGCTGTGTTCAGGGGAGGCCCATTAATAACAGGAATAAATATCAAGCTGGAAACCTGACATCGTAACGGACTGAACGTTTGTAACGTCGTCTCTGCTCGGCTTGCCTCACCTTCTCTGGTTCATCACAGCCGCTGGAGTTTCTGAACATTCAATAAATGACAAACTTGAACTAATTTCCTCGTTCGTTTGCAGTAAACGTCACAACAAACATCAAGTAGGACAAATATATGTGATTAAGTTTTAACAAACAAACGGCTTTCACCACAATGATCAGCTCTTTGGGTCCTTCTATCAGTCTGCAGTTTCTCATATTGGGGTCAAAGTTCAGATCTACCAGAACGGACTGACAGCTGCTGGCCTCAGGTTAGAAACCAGTAACCTGCTCCCAGTGTCAGAATCTCACTGAGGAAGAAACTGCATTAGCTTTTCTATCAATTCATAATTTCTGCTATAACTGATGCATATTGACATAGAAAATGAGTCAATAGAGTTTAATTTACCATTTCTGTGTCTTTGTGTCATGAGGCAGATCTCTGGTGAGAGAAAAAGTAGATATTGGTCTCAAAAAGTTTGAGCTCCCCTGATGTACAACATGGATTCATGTGTATCACAGAATGGGTTGGGAGTCAGCGTCCCATCTGCATGATATGCAATACCAAGTTGGACAACTCTAGTCTCCACCGGCAAAATTTAGAGAACACTTCTTGGAGCTGCATGGACATGGGGAAAATTAAAAAAGTATTTTGTGGATTCAAAACAACAAAAAATGTAATTAAATTTTAAATAAAAAAAATTAAGTTATTGAAAAATTTTAAATACTTTAAAAAATCTGAATTTATTTTTAATTAGTAAAATAGCAAAAAAATATATATATATTTGGGAGCTGAAATTCTTTTATGGTGCTACACCAGATCATAACATGAAGGATCCATCCTCTTTAGATCTCAAGCAACCAACACACACGAAGTTGAACGTTTAATAATGTCATTTATTTTAAAAAGATGTAATTTTGGATTGAGATGTTACAGCAAGTGAAGCATATGGCTTCAGAGTGGAACCGATCAGAGACAGGCACCTGCACACTCATGTTTGCATAATTAAGTTAACGATGCCATGCGTAACAACGGGGCCAAAATATTTTGGGGGGGCCAGAATAAAGTAATACAGTAATTTGTTGTGAGTTCCTGCACTGTATTGGTTTTGTTCTGCATGTTCATGCAATGCTTATTTTGTGCACCAGTAAAAAAAAACATATACCTATGTCCTAAATTTGGGGGGAAAAAAAATCATATTTTATTTATCACTAAAGAAGGGTTCAGTGAATATGCATATGAAACTGGGGGGTTCGGTACCTCAAAAAAGGTTAAGAACCACTGGCACTGGTCTAGTGTTTACTTTTTATCATTGGAATCATTAAAACACTCAGATCTTTACACCTCCATAATCTATTTTAAACATTTTTGTATTTTATTCCACAATTAACATAGTCTTGCTAGTGTTTTATGTTATACGTTTTTTTTTTTTAAATTTAATTTCTGTTTAGATCACATAATTCCTGTCTTTATGGCAAGAGGTCTATAAATTAAGTTACTCAATCCTAACTTGATTCTGACAGAAAATCTGTGACGGAGAGAAAGATTAGAGTGATGGCAAGGAGGCTTTCAAACCCCATAGACTTTGGAGATCATCACCTAGGATATATCAGGATCATACCTGTGCAAACATGCAGAAAGCTGGTCAGAATTTTTTTAATGATTTTAATTTGTTTAAAGGACAAAAAATTGATGCATCATTTTATCATGCATGAGTATTTTCAGGACCCAAATAACGACAGGAAAATGGGGCTCAATAGTGGATTTAATATTGTACTAAATAACTGAAACAAGAAACCAATTAATTCAAAACAAATGCAGCAGGATGAGAATAATAACCAAAATATAACAGAATTTTCAAAATTACTTCCATTGTATTTTTAACACTTCATTTTTTAAATATCCTCATAATCTTCTTCTGTTTTCTCAGCATCCTTATTTCAACACGTAATGACTAACAGAGAGAATGGTATCAGAAAGTTTAATTTACAAATGTCAGAGAGAATGAGCCACTGCGTATGAAGATTAGAGATGTCGTCCTCCTTTCGGCCCCAGACACTGGTGGTAGAGAGGATGCCAAAGACTGAAAGGATATTGAAGAAGTGACAAGCTGAAGGCGGAGGACGGGTGGAGGAAGGGTGGAGGAGGGGTGACGCTCGGTCAAGAAGGGGGAGCAGACAAACAGCTGCATATCAAGGAAGCGATACTTGATGATTGGAGGAGATCATCACCAATAGGTTGTAATCGAGGCACATGACATGTTTGGCTGAGCAGGTGAGATGAATAAGTCTTCCAGTTTGAATTTATGCTTAGGCTTTATTTTTTCCCATAAAGCCTCTGCAACCTTTAGATGAGCCTCTGCTGCATCACCTGATAGAATAATTAGGTCATTAAGGCTCTGGAGATCTGATCCACACAGGGAGGAGGTAATTAAGACATTTCATTCCAGTGTTTTGTATCTGTGGCTCATCTAAACACTGCAGGATACCGCCCTTTGAGGCCCGGAGTTTGACACCTGTTCTGTAATCCATTTCATAATGGGCACATTTTTTCCCGAATTCATAGCTTTTTAGAAATGGATCATATTCTATCAATCATCATAAAAAGTTATGTTTTTTTCTGAAAAGTTTTTTGTAGAAAATCCAAATAAGAAGTGACAAGCTGAAATATAAATATAAAAAA
Source organism: Poeciliopsis gracilis (assembly GCA_911649635.1). Lineage (NCBI taxonomy): Eukaryota > Metazoa > Chordata > Actinopteri > Cyprinodontiformes > Poeciliidae > Poeciliopsis > Poeciliopsis gracilis. The sequence continues at coordinate 7,619,601 of CAJVRI010001418.1, read as the reverse complement.
AGAGAAGGAGAAAACGTCAGGCTAAATGGTTTGCAGTAATTATAGTCATTGTTTAATTTGAACACTCTTTGGAAATTGCAGTTAAATATGTTTTTAAATATGTTTTAAGACATTGTTTTTAAGACCAATGAATTCATTTAGCCTTGACTTTGGTTTGCTTTGTAAATAGTTGTTGCTATTAAAATTAGGTCAAGTAAATAAGCTATAAATGTATTGGTGCAATCAAAAATACTATTTCAGGCAGGAAATTCAGAATACAGATTCAAAAATGTTGCTGAAACAGTAACATAAGAAGAATATGCATATTTTAGTTCAAGTGAAGCTTGCTTATTAGTGACTCCGCATTTGTTTTTATTCATCACTTTTTTCTGCTTTAGACACATTTTCTTCTGTTTGATTCTCATTTCTTGTCATCTGCATCCTTATAGGTTCTAGTGCCTTCTCTATGTTCAGTATCTGTCTTTCATAAATATTCTTTTTCTTCTCCAGTTTCCACTGGGACTTTAACAGCCTTTCCTTTTCTTCTAACAGGTCCTCCCCATCAGAGGTTTGTGTCCCAGTTATTTTTTTCTCCACTACCTGAAGTTCTTCTTTATTTTTCTCCCTCTTAGTCTCAACGTCTTGGAGATTTTGGGTCAGCTGATCCTTCTGGGATTCGAGTAACTGCTTGTTGGTGTGTTGGAGTTGTTCTAGGCCCTTCTGAAGCTTGTCTTCCTTGTCTACTAATGAAATAAAGACAAACTTTAAAAGACTAAAATGTTGCAAAATACTGAACAATCAGATCAAGAATATATTGTAAACACTATTAGAAGTTGTTTCTGTATTGAACTGTAATCAGTTACAAAAAATAAAACAAAATGAACAAACAAAAACCTCAATAATTTGGGTCACATATTGAGAGGTGATACATTTTTCCAAATTTCACTAGAAAGTTATTTTTTCTGATTTTATTTGGCTTCATATAAATGATGGACGTCTTTTCTCATCCAAATTCAACTGTAAATGTAACAATCTTTCAGTATTTTGTTTAGTCTTTTATATCAAATGTTTTTCTTTCACCCATCATCTCCACTGACTTACTGATTGTTACAATCTCAGTCTCAGTAAAATGTCCACTGAGTTTCTTACTTCCACTCATTTCAGGTCTTGTGGGGGTCAGAAATGACTCACGGTTATTATCACTTCCTGCCTCGATGTCTTGGCTCCTGCTTTGCCCCGACTTGTTACCTGCCATAACATGATAACTTAAATAAACTTTCATTTTACTTTTAAAAGGCTAATAGTTGCTCAAACTTAAAATTATATATTATTTTTATGTACTTTTAACAAAAACATGTTTCTATTAGTAACAGTAACTTACATAAACGCCTGTATAAGCAGAAAAGGATGATGGATATAAAAACACCGGAACCCAGTCCAATCACTCCACCTATTAGGCTCCATTTCCATTTGCACGACTCGTCTGATTCAGATGTACCATTATCACCTGAAGAGAAGATAAACTGATTGATATGCAAACATACAAAATCATATTGTCTTCTTAAATAAATAATAAGCCTGCAAGTGAAAGATGTTTTTGGCTCATTTGTTCAATCCCTCTAATTAAAATTATGAAAAAAATACATTTTGTAAAATAAGTTGTAATAAATACTTTTTAAAATAATGAAACAAACTTGAAAACACGAGCAGAAGATGTAAAATCAACCGAAGTTAAAAAGCACAAGTTAAAACCAGTTTAAACAGATATGAGCTGCATTCCCCAAAATACCCAGAAAGCAGGAAGGAGGCTGGAAAATTATCTCAAAAGTTTAGATCTCATGACAAAACAAACAAACAAAAAACTCACCAGCAGAAGAACCAGAGGCAGCAGAGAAAAGGAGACACAACAAACTGTAAATGAAGACGAAAGTCTTCATAGCAACAGCAGGATCAGACATTGGAGGAAAGACTGGGAAGTTCAAATGCTGTGACTCAAAATGCTGCATGAGAAAAAAACAACAGAAGTTTAGAAACAGAAAGCAGGTAACATTAAAAGATCAAAAGATTAATCAAGTGAAATTGACATTTTTTCAGTGATAAACATAACTAAAATAAATAAAACAGAATGAAATTATGCATTACCAGTCGTTTCAGATGTGATAAAAGCGTTCCTGTTGTGTTCGCAGTGAAGGCAGATCAACTCCGTTTGGCTCAGCAAACCTAAGAGTCTCATAATCAACTGGGTCAAAGTCCAGCAATAAACAAACGTTTTCACTTCACTAATCTGAAAATGTCTTCTCTTCTGAGAAAGATTATGTTCAGATGCCACTTCAGATTTCCAAGAGTTTCCATGAATATTTTTTCTCCCGTTATGGTTCCTTTAACTTCATGTTTTGCAGTGTCAATGGTCTGACACATCCACTCAGGGCTATCTGAACCATTTTCCTGATGTGTTTTGGTAGCTTGGACATTTAATCTTGATTAAAATCTCTTGTTGTTTTGGACTTTTGTTTTGATTATTTCCTGTTTTGGTTTGTTACTTTCATTATTTCTTGTTATCACTTATTATCTCTGTTACTTCAGTGGATTTTGTGTTTTAATAGTCTGAATTTCCTCCTTTGTCCAATTTATTATCAAAGAAGGGTATCTGGCAGCATTTTTTATTTTATTTTTTGCACGTGTTACATCTTGTAGTTCAGGTTAATTCTATTAACCCTCCAGACTTTCTGTAATATAAATGAAATGTAACTAAGACACCCTGCAAGCCTCTTGTTATTACATAGAAATATGTCTCAATAAAATGGCAATTCATGCCATGATTTACAGGCAGGTCATAATATTTGATGAGTAGTTAATCATACACTAGTGTTAGTCTGCAAAGTAAAACAATCTCCAGTATAGCAACCTCTGATAAACACATTTATTAAATCAAACCTTAAAGGGGAAAAAAATCTGCATGTTGATAAAATGCACAAAGAAGTACTAAAGGACAAAACTGTCTAGAAAAATTTAGTTTTACAAAAAATGTTTTTTGGAAAAAAAAAGACAACTGGAATTGGTCAGCCCTGCGACAGACTGGCGACCTGTCCAGGGTGACCCCGCCTCTCGCCCGGAACGCAGCTGGAAATAGGCACCAGCACCTCCCGACCCCGTTAGGGAGAAGGGTGACGGAAGATGGATGGATGGAATTGGTCAGACAATTTGTAACATACCTAAATGACTTTCAGATATAATAAACAAATAAAAAAAGAATTTGCAAATAATTTCATAACAAGCTTTATTTTCCAGCATAAATCTCACACTCTAAAAATAAGAACATTGTTGTACGATCAGTTTAACATCAGAATATCTGTATTCAGTTTTGACATTTCTGGCCATGTACTGTTTTAAACCTGTGAAAACACTACAAGAATGAAACTTGAACTTTTTGACTTTTTCCTTTAAGCTTCTTCTTTACCCAACTTGATTGTGTCCTTTAGAAAGCTTAATTTCTAGCGGCTCAATCAGTTTATCAATGTTCAACATTTGTCTTTCTGTGTCTCTCATAGTCTTGTCCAGTTTCCAAGAAACTGGACAAGACTATCTGTCTTTCAACAGATTTTCTTTCTTTTCTAACAAATTGTCAGTGTCCACATTCTTTGGTATTTCAAGCTCTACTGAACGCAGCTTCTGGTTGTTTTCTGCTCTGTCTTTTTCTACTTTCTCTAAATAATTTTTCAGTCCATCCTTCCATGACTCCAGTGTAGACTTTGTCTTCGCCAATGTAGTTGTGTCTTCATGGTCTTGTCCACTCAGTTGTAACTCCTCCTGAAGCTCTGAAATTGTCTTTAGCAATTTTCCTTTCTCACCTGTTTGAAGGTAAAGTTTAAAAATAAGAAATACATCATTATTAAACAGTGTTCTAGGGATGGTATTACACACAAAGCATAGCTATATTTAATTATCCTACTCAGTTGTGCTTTTCAATCAAATAATGAATCAGTCAGTCAGTCAGTCAGTCAATCAAATTTTATTTGTATAAAACTTTTCAGCAACAAGGCATTTCAAAGAGCTCTACATAATATAAACACAAAGTCATAAAACACACAGTCAACAAACTCTCTAAATAGCTGAGTTTTGAGTGTAGAATGAAAGAAATTCAGCTTGTTTAAATCTAGACTCTCTTAAGATAGTCAAATCCCTCGTTGTCCAATTAGTGATGTGCTTAATGCAGAACTGAGAGCCCACTACAGTTCCAAAAAACTGTTTTGCGGTGCACAGAAGCATTCAGCACAGAAGCTGAATGCTGCTTCTCCATGTTTGGTTCTGGTTCTGGGGATGCAGAGCAGAAACAGAACCAGGAGACCTGAGAGGTCTGGAAGGTTGATACAAGAGCAGACCTTTAATGTATTGTGGTGCTAAACTGTTCAGTGATTTATAAACTAACAACAGTACTTTTCTTTTCGTGTATTATCCTTAAATGTACAATATAAGTTTTGAAAAATTTACTCTACTGTTCAGTGTCTTAGTTTTAAGATGACTGGTGAGCCAGCAGGTGGCAGTCACTAACACAAAGGACAAGAATACCTGCGCTGGACCCCATGCATGTTTGTGCTGGCTGTAGAAGTTTTCTGCAGATTGTGTTGGTTTTACAACACTTTGCAGTGTGAATTATACATTGCAGTTCAGCAGAATTAGTTTGTTGAATTCAGCTCTTTTTTCTAACCACCTCACTTATTTGGGAGGAGCATGTTGATGTGTTGAGTTTGACTTAATGAAATTTAAACTGTTTTAAAACTTTGAGCTCTTTAGCAGTAAACTGTCTTGGAGACAAGACTTTATGTAAATAAGAGTATCATTTGTTTGGTTTTTTATTTTGTAAAAACAAGTCTTTCAAAGTGCAATCACTTACAGTGTGTGGCATTAATAATGATTACTAATTTGGGTTAACAGTGAGAAGATTTTTGAAAATAACAACCTGAATTGTTTTTTTGTGGGGGTATTTGAGGGATGGGGTTGATTATTAATGCTATCTATTAATCATGTTCTATTTTGGAAGACATGCTGGAAGTGATGGAAAGCTTTTTAAATTGATTGATAATCTAACATCTTATTTAAATTTTCACATCACATCCAAATAACATTCAAGTCATCTAACTTTCTGTAATGAAACAAATTGTGACTTCATTTTGGTTTGATAGACATGAGCTATGAACAATGTGCTGTTAAAAGTAATGTAAAAATAGGGACTTACATTTCCATTTATATGTAAAATAAAGGCTCATCAATAGACACGTCCAATCAGTGATATTCCAACTGGACAACAAAGAGAAAGTTGCTGCTCTGACAGCTTCCACAAAATCAGCTGAAATAAAAACGAAACATTATTTACTTTCAACAACTTCCAAATGAAATTGACTGTAACTTAAAAAACTTTATCAGATGTTTATGCAAAATAATCAAATGAAAGTTCACCTCCATATGAATTGGTATAGTTGAAAGATTTATTATAAAATAGTTTCTGGATGAGTTGATGGATATAAATAAATTGGACAGATCCATCTGATGACTGGTCAAGAAATGTGAAAAGAAGTTCTTTTTGATTTGGGTGTATGATAGTCTACAAAGTAAAAAAAATGTTAATAGTATAAAAAAATGGCCTGAAAGGTTATAATTTTATGTTTGCACACCTTTTCTGGTTCGGGTTCGGGTTTTTGCTTCACCGTTTCAGTGACCTGTGGTTCCACCGTTTGTGATGGTATCTCTGTGTGTGGTGGAACGTTGACCTGTTTTTGTGTCTCGACACCTTTTGGATCATAATCTAACAACAAAAATAACAAATAAAATTCTTACTTTTAAAGCCAAGTGAAGTAAAGATGCAATGCAATCTATGCAGACAAAATAAAAAATCTATATTTCATAAACAGCATAACTTACTTGTCTTTGTAATGAAATGCACGAGACACACAGCGACATAAGTTATTTTATATTGCATGACGATCAGAGAATCTGCAATGAAAACTCATGCAACTTGAAAACACAAAAAAGCACATTTGACTTTCTAAAATATTTAAGAAAACTAGTAATCATCTTTGAGTTTTACAAAAGTTTTAGAGATGTACATTGTTTACATATATTATGAACACTTAAAAGAATCACTGTCATCTAAGCTATGTAATAAATATACATCTAAATGTATACAACAATTGCAAAACAAATTAAGAGAAATTCATACCCGCTCTGCAAAGCTTAATTCCTGAGTAAACCGTAACATGAGCCACTGAATCAAAGTGCTCTGAGTTGAACTTTAGCCTCTGTTTTCTGTAATAAACAACGGTGTGTCCACAATAGTTTATCGTTTTAGTATTGATATGGTGACATCCACAGAAAGAAGATATAGGCAGCTTTATTGTCTCCGTACACCTAGAAAAGAGGTCCGCCGCATTAAACCTGACCTTCAGTCCCTATAAAGCAGTCAGTCCTCAGAAGGTCAGTAAATGTACCATAACATTACTTAAACAGGTAAATGAGTAGACACACACACACACACACACACACACACCCCCACACACACACACACACACACACACACACACACACACACGCAAAACTGCACCTAGTTATCTCTCTGTCTCTTTTTACTAATAGTTGGAAGAGTTTTATTTTAAAATCAAATATTAACTTTATTCTTTCTTAAATTTTGTATGTATTGTCATGTGATACATTCTCTGTCTCTATATTCAATTATGGAGGGAACTTTTTTCCTGAATTCATAACTTCATATCCATTATTAGACAAAATTTGATTTCTTAAGTAATTAAATAAATACACTTTTTTTTTTTTAAAGAAAATCCAACTAATTCTCACAAAAGCAGAGGAGTTCAAAAGAAAGAAGACAGGAGAATATCTGGAACATTTTCAAGTGTTTATTCAATAAAAAAAGTGTTTGGAAATCACAAACAAATCACAGAACAGCTTAATCAATCCATCCATCCATCCATCCATCCATCCATCCATCCATCCATCCATCCATCCATCCATCCATCCATCTTCTGCCGCTTATCCGGGGTCGGGTCGCGGGGTCAGCAGCTTAAGAAGGGAGGCCCAGACTTCCCTCTCCCCAGCCACTTCCTCCAGCTCCTCCGGGGGAATCCCGAGGCGTTCCCAAGCCAGCCGAGAGACGTAGTCCCTCCAGCGTGTCCTGGGTCTTCCCCGGGGCCTCCTCCCAGTGGGACGTGCCCGAAACACCTCACCAGGGAGGCGTCCAGGAGGCATCCTGACCAGATGCCCGAGCCTCAACTGGCTCCTCTCGATGTGGAGGAGCAGCGGCTCTACTCTGAGTCCCTCCCGGATGACCGAGCTTCTCACCCTATCTCTAAGGGAGAGCCCAGCCACCCTACGGAGGAAACTCATTTCGGCCGCTTGCATTCGCGATCTCATTCTTTCGGTCATTACCCAAAGCTCATGACCATAGATGAGGGTAGGAACGTAGATCGACCGGTAAATTGAGAGCTTCGCTTTTTGACTCAGCTCCCTCTTCACCACGACGGACCGGTAGAGCGCCCGTTTCACGGCGGACGCTGCACCAATCTGCCTGTCGATCTCACTCTCCCTTCTTCCCTCATTCGTGAACAAGATCCCGAGATACTTGAACTCCTCCACTTGGGGCAGGACATCTCCCTCGACCCGGAGAAGGCACTCTACCCTTTTCCGGCTCAAGACCATGGTCTCAGACTTGGAGGCACTGATCCTCATCCCGGCCGCTTCACACTCGGCTGCGAACCGCTCCAGCGAGAGCTGAAGATCACGTCCCGATGAAGCCAGTAGGACCACATCATCCGCAAAAAGCAGAGATGCAATCCTAAGGCCACCAAAACGGATCCCCTCAACACCCTGGCTGCGCCTAGAAATTCTGTCCATAAAAGTAATGAACAGAATCGGTGACAAAGGGCAGCCCTGGCGGAGTCCAACCCTCACTGGGAACGAGCCCGACTTATTGCCGGCAATGCGGACCAGATTCTGACACCGGTCATACAGGGACCTGACAGCCCGTATCACAGGGCCCGGTACCCCACACTCCCGGAGAACCCCCCATTGGGCTTCTCCGGGAGTATGATGCCCGAGCCATCATACTCGGGCAAAAGGTCAAAGGTTCGACCAAGGGACACGGTCGAACGCCTTCTCCAAGTCCACAAAGCACATGTAGACCGGTTGGGCGAACTCCCATGCACCCTCCAGGACCCTGCTGAGGGTGTAGAACTGGTCCAGTGTTCCACGACCAGGACGAAAACCACACTGCTCTTCCAAAATCCGAGGTTCGACTATCCGACGGACCCTCCTCTCCAGTACCCCTGAATAGACCTTGCCAGGGAGGCTTAAGATTGTGATCCCTCTATAGTTGGAGCACACTCTCCGATCCCCCTTTTTAAACAGGGGGACCACCACCCCAGTCTGTCAATCCAGGGGAACTGCCCCCGATGTCCATGCGATACAGCAGAGTCGCGTTAACCAACACAACCCTACAACATCCAGAGCCTTGAGATACTCCGGGCGAATCTCATCCACCCCCGGGGCCCGGCCACCGAGGAGCTTTTTAACTACCTCGGCGACCTCGTCCCCAGAGATTGGAGAGCCCAACCCAAAGTCCTCAGGCTCAGCTTCCTCAATGGAAGGCATGTTGGTGGGATTGAGGAGGTCTTCGAAGTACTCCGCCCACCGACCCACAACGTCCCAAGTCGAAGTCAGCAGCACACCACCCCCACTGTAAATAGTGTTGATGCTACACTGCTTCCTCTCCTGAGACACCGGATGGTGGACCAGAATCGCCTCGAAGCCATGCGGAAGTCTTTCTCCATAGTCTCTCCGAACTCCTCCCACGCCCGAGTTTTTGCCTCAGCAACCACCTGAGCCACACGCCACTTCGCCCGCTGGTACCCATCAGCTGCTTCCGGAGTCCCACAGGCCAAAAAGGCCCGATAGGACTCCTTCTTCAGCCTGACAGCATCCCTCACCGAAGGTGTCCACCAACGGGTTCGAGGGTTGCCACCACGACAGGCACCGACAACCTTGCGACCACAGCTCCGATGAGCCGCCTTGACAATGGAGGCACGGAACATGGTCCACTCGGACTCAATGTCCCCCGCCTCCCCCGGGACGTGTTTGAAGCTCTGCCGGAGATGGGAGTTAAAGCTCCGTCTCACAGGGGACTCCGCCAGACGTTCCCAGCAGACCCTCACAACACGTTTGGGCCTGCCAGGTCTGACCGGCATCCTCCCCCATCACCGGAGCCAACTCACCACCAGGTAGTGGTCAGTGGACAACTCCGCACCTCTCTTCACCCGAGTGTCCAAGACATACGGCCGCAGATCCGACGAAACGATAACAAAATCGATCATCGAACTGCGGCCTAGGGTGTCCTGGTGCCAAGTGCACATATGGACACCCTGAACATGGTGTTCGTTATGGACAATCCGTGACGAGCACAGAAGTCCAGCAACAGAACACCACTCGAGTTCAGATCGGAGGGAGCGTTCCTCCCAACCACGCCCCTCCAGGTCTCACTGTCATTGCCCACGTGAGCGTTGAAGTCCCCCAGCAAAACGAGGGAGTCCCCAGGAGGGGCACTCTCCAGTACCCCCTCCAATGACTCCAAAAAGGGTGGGTAGGCTGAACTGTCATTCGGCCCGTAAGCACAAACAACAGTCAGAACCCGTCCCCCCACCCGTAGGCGGAGGGAGGCTACCCTCTCGTTCACCAGGGTGAACCCCAACGTACAGGCGCCAAGATGGGGAGCAACAAGTATGCCCACCCCTGCTCGACGCCTCTCACCGTGGGCAACTCCAGAGTGAAAGTACATCCAGCCCCTCTCAAGCAGGCTGGTTCCAGAACCAGAGCCATGCGTCGAGGTGAGACCGACTATTTCTAGCCGGAACCTCTCAGCCTCACACACCAGCTCCGGCTCCTTCCCCACCAGAGAGGTGACATTCCACGTCCCAAGAGCCAGTTTCTGTAGCTGAGGATTGGACCGCCAGGACCCCCTCCCTCGGCCGCCACCCATCACACATTGCACCTTAATGTACATATAAAACATTAAAGAATATTTCTGAGCCTAATGCAAAAACGAGAAAGAAATAAACAAAAATCAGTCCTCTCTTAAAAAATAACTGCAATATTATCTCTAAGTTTTAGAAATGTACATATGATTTTAGAAGTTTATTTATATCTAAACATGACAGCAGCAGTAGCACTGTTGCCTTGCAGCCAGAAGGTCCTGGGTTCGAATCCTGGCCCTACATGGAGTTTGCATGTTCTCCCTGTGCATGGTGGGTTCTCTCTGGGTACTCCACAGTCCAAAAACATGACTGTCAGGTTAACTGGGTTCTCAAAATTTTCCTTAGGTGTGTCACGACTCCACTAGGGATAATGACGTAAGATTATGGATGAATGGATATTATTGAATCACATTTCATTCAGTAGTTTTATTGTCTGTCGTTTAAGAATCATCAGTTCTTTTAGTCTTGACTAGGGTTGGGCCTCCTGTGTTATTTCTGTTTTCATCTTGCTGAAACACCAAAGTAACAAGCACATCCCATTTCAGCCTGGTTTAGTTCAGGTGAAGTTTACTGATTTGTGACTCTAGTGTTTTTTTCAGTGCTTTGCTCTGTTTCAGACACATTTCTGAAGTTCTCGTCTAAACAACTTCATGTTCTCCATTGTTCTACAGGAGAACAATGGAGAACAATCAATTATTTATTATTATTATTCATCCAGTCTAAAAATCAGGCAGAACAAATTCATCTTATGTTTATGAAAAAGATAAAAGCTCCATTATTTTAGAATTGACCCTTTTTTTTTATTATTTATTTTTAATAACAGTAACATTTGACATGCTTTACTTCTGAGTATCTCATCAATCACTCAGTCCTGAGATTTTGACTAGGTGGAAAACAAAATATGATTTATTTGTAAATAAGAAGATACATTGAAAAAAAATAAACATTATTTAAATATCCTTCCAGCAGTGAGTTTATTCAGTATGAATCAGATTACACAATTGTCATTGATTTATTTTCAGATACATTTTTCATTTAATTCAGTAAATAAAAAGTTTATAAAGCTGACAAAAAATCAGATTTTACACATCAGTCAAAATGTCATATTTTCGGTGCTGTCAGTAGTTTGTTCTCTGAGTTTAAAGCAGTTTTTTCACTAAATCCACATCTAAACTTTAGTGACAGAAATGTCTCAATGTTTGCAGTAAATCTACTGAGTTTGAACCTGTTGAAACTTTTCTGTCATCAAAATGTTGCAGAATAAATTAAAACTTTATTTCTGTCTCATGAATGGTTTACTCTTAAATCTCATTTTGATTAAGTTGTTTTTTCAATTCGTTTTCATGATTTTCTATCTCCTCTTTTCTCTCCTTCAGTTTGTTAATTTCATCTTTTGTTCTCTTTATTAGTTTATCTGTCATAAATCCAACCTCTTGATGGCTTTGCTTTCTCTTTGTCAGTTTCTCTTTGGTCTCCACTATAATTGCCTTCAGCTCTAAATATCCTTTTGCTTTTTTTTCCGTCATGTTTCCCGTCTGGTTTATTTCATCATCAACAGCCTTAAACTTCTTCTCATCCTCCTCGATCATTTTTGTTTCCTCTGCTGTTTGATCAGTAAGTTTTTCTTTCTGCTCCTTTAGTTCCTCTGATATCTTCATTAATGCATCAATCTGCTGATCAATGATTTTCTGTTCCTTGTTGCTCTTTTTTATCTCCTCCTCTAGTTTTACTGCTATGATGAGGTTCTGTTGATCTTCACTGACTTTCTGTGTGAATTTCTTTAACTTCTTGTTTTCTGCAGAAACAAGATGTGATACAGATTGTTAGTGCAGATCCTACACAGAGAATAAAAACAGTTTTTCTTTAAGATTGTAAAAGTTTATTAGGTTTCTACACATAATAAATCATACTCACTCTTTTTGTTTTGTTTCTTCGTCCAAATAATAAAAGCGACTCCAAGAACCAACATGATGACCAAAATGACGTTGAAGCTGATATAAACGGAGCAGCTGGACTCATTAATGAAGAAATCATCTGAAACGCAACCAAACAGAAACAGAACCGTTACTGCAATAACTGAACTATTTAATGGTTAAAATGTTTTATTTCCTACCTGGAACATGAATGTGTGTCTCTCTGCTCTGGTTGATGTCTCTCTGTTGGACTCTGCAGGTGAAGTTGTTGTAGTTTCTCTTCTCTACAGTCACTCTGCTGCTAACGGTGTAAACGCCATCAGGATGGGGGCTTTTCTCTGCAGGTCCAGCAGACATGATGTTTCCGTCTGCGTCCAGCCAGAGCAGCTCAGGTTCTGGGTACCAGCCTGCAGCGCTGCAGTCCAGCACCACTCCACTGCTGCTCACATCCAGTCCAGATAAACTGATTCCAGGTGAGGAAACGGAGCCTGATGATGACAGAACAGGTAAATTATGCAGTAAAATTATGTCCTGGAAGGTTTTAGAGTCACATTTCTTAGGAATAATTTATTGATCACCAACTGGAAACTCAGCATTTAGATCTTAATATTGATTGATAGTTAAATACTTTTACTGTTTGTGTTGTGTCACATTGTACATTAATTTGACTGAATAGCATCTTCTCCTTCATTTATCATTTACTTCTAGCATAATTTCTGTCTACTTCATGTTTCTCAATGTGAACCAGTTTGGTTTTAATAAGACTGTAAACCAGTCCTGGTAAGATAAATGAAGGACTGGTTGTTTATTGTTTGGTTTACTCACCAACAATAAGATTGATAAAATGTTCTGTTTTCTCATTTGGGTTGTAACATCTGTATCTTCCGTTGTCAGAGTGTCTCACATCAGACAGTTTCAGAGAAAAGTTTCCGTCCTTCAGTTTGTCATTGAACAGCGACGTTCTTCCCTTGAAGAGTTTGTTTTGGTCGGCTAAATATTCCTTCTGGTTGTGCCAAACATGCACAAATCTGGGCTTTAGGTCTAGCCTGCCCCACTCCACTGTGAACTGAGACGGGTCCAGAGGAGGGTCCGCATGACACGGCAGGACGACGTCGTCACCCGGCATCGCTCTGATCGTCAGAGGCAAATCCTGCGACTCACCTGAGAATCACAACATTTACGATTTCAGGATGTAACTGGAGACAAATTCTCAAAAACAAATACATTTTCTACATATTCTGTATATTTTAAACCTTATTTTGTCTTCAAAACTGAGACTACAAGCCTGTAGCCTGAGGAAAAATACAAGTTTCTACATGAAAAATCTGCTACATTACTAACAAAATACAAATACCAGCTGCATTGTGTTTAAGATAAAGTTTGAATGTTTTTTCTCTGTGTTTTGTAGAAACTCATCACTTGTCAGAGTCGTAACTTACACACCAGCTCCTGCTTAATAAAATTAATTAAACTCGCATGTTTAAATAAAGTCTGAAGTTTTTCTTTATGAAACTAAATTTCTCCCCAAGTTCATGTCTGAGACCTGAATCCTCATTCCTGTAAAGACGTTACCTTCACTGAGGTGAATCAAAATAAATATGTTGATAATGAGATCAAAAATGAATCCGACTCGGTTGAGAATCATCCTGGAGACACGAAAACTGAAACACACAGACAGAAACTTACAGCTTGGAAATATATTTACTAACAAACAATGTCAATCTGTTTATTGATTTATTGTTTTTCATGGATTTCACAAAATTTAAGAACTTTACAAAGCTGCATATGGGTTAAGTGAACTGCCACAATTTCTTTGAGAAATTTTATTCTACACAGAAAATGTCTGCATGACTTGAACATGTTGACCTTTTGCTTCAACATGCTGAAGCAACAGTTCGTCCTTCAAGCTGCCGTGATTTTATTACCATCTCCAGAAACTTACATTTTTCTGTTATCATAAAACAAGCTTCACATTGTACTATTAACAGTGTATGTAAGCAAATAGGAAGCTATGGGAAACAATAAGAAATGAGAGAATGAAATGAATGAAAATACCTTTTTAGTGATGTTCTAGTTTCCTCTTTTCGCTGCGAGTTTTGTGGTCAAAGTCCTCAGAATGAAAATGTTTCAATAAAGATTATTCTCACACATTAGTTTATGCTTAATGAACTAATACAAAATGTTTTAAATAATTTCTAAGTCAAATAGAAACCATGCTAACACTCATAACTATCTATAGCGATGTGAAAGCAAATCCTCTGGAGAATATTGTGCAGATTCACAGCAGGATTCATAGCCTGGATATTGTTTTATTACTGTGAACAGAGCAAAACCTGGTTAATATTTAATCCTAACGTCCCAAACTGGACATGAAAAAGGGAACTTTATATACATTTAACACATTTACTGAAAATTTAACAGCAATGTGAACATGATGGTATTAAAAACGTATTAATGTAATGTCTTCATTCTCTTCACAATAATGAATGTTTTCAAGTTTATGTTTGGAAAAAAAGCTGGAATTAATGCCAACATTTTCCAGCAGCTCATAATTCTGTTAATGTTTAATCCCTTCAAGAGGAAAGACTAAAGTCTGACCCACCTGATCACACCTGATCACACCTGATCACACCAAGTCACCCTGGAGCTCAAAATACTCTCCACAGAATAAACTATTTAAAAGTACAAGAAATTACACACATTATATTTTTATCATTTTCTTCATCTACTTTAGTAATATACGTTGAAAAAAAAGGGTTAATTTTATTTGAAAGTTTTGAAATCCGGGAACATTTCTCTGATGGTAGTGATTAGAAATCTGTTGAGATGTTTGATCAGCCTTCACTGCAGCATCAGGAAATCCTGCAGAATGAGTTTCTGCTCCAGACGTGCTGCAAAGCCTCCTGTTCTGAACTCGCCATCAAAATGGCGTCTGACCTTCAGGTTTATGTTAAATGGTCCAAAACACCCTGGGTATCATAATTATATGTTTTCTGTGAAATTTTGCTAAGACAATTATTTTTCTTATCTTCCCCCAAAATAAAGATAATGTGTGTTAAAATTTCAAAACTAATCTTCCAGCTCTTAATGCTGAACAGGAAAGAAAATACATGTGAAAAAGTGAAAAGAAAAAGTGACAGCAGTCTGAGATCTGAATGTGACTCCATGATTTCTATATCACTGAGAAAAGTTTAGTGCTCTGCCTCCGAGCTGTGGGATGAGCTGATCTGTTCAGAGCCTCAAAGCATCTGATCTGAAATATGAAGAATAACACAACGGTTCCTGTTTAATGGATTCCACAGCTCACCAAACTTAAATAGACTTTTTATATATATTTTTTTCAAATAATTGACATTTGGACATTAAAAAGTACACCCAGTTCTTAGTATGGATTATCTTTCTTTATTTATATTTTTATTACAAAGAACATAATTATGTTCTTGAAACATAATTTCAAGAAATAGCTATGAAACTGTTAGGTTCCGGGGTTTTGGGTTCTTTGTGGAGGGTTGGTGTGTGCTCTCGCCTTTTCCACCACCAGATGGCGCCTAGCCCATTTCGTCGGAGGGCGTGGACGACATCTCTCCACACCTGATGCGAGTGTGGGCTCATCAACGAGATGTTTAAAAGGAGCTGACTGCCAGTCCTTCGGCGCCTGAGTGTTAGCCAGTCACGGTACCTCTGAGCCCCCTAGAAGCTTGCTTCTGGTTCTATGTCGTATTTGCTCCTAGTGAAGGTTTCTTTGTTGTTTCTTCTGCCTCTAGGTTTTTCCTCCTGGCTCCTCTGTTTCCCAGTCCATCCTCGTGACGCCGTGGAAAATACCCACAGGTTGCCCGAGTACCCATACTCACCTTCCCCGTGTGACAACCATTTCCTCCGGAGTTTCCACGGCTGGCAGTCGCACTGCTCCTCTTCTCCGCTGTTCCTGAGCCTACCTGTCTGCCCTCCGACGTACCTCCGTTGCCTCCTGGATCTTCGCCGTCAGAACAACAACCTCTCGGAATCTCTGAAAACCCAGACCCCGGACACCGCAGTTCCCTCTCACGTCTTTATCCTGCCGATCACGAGTAAGATCCACCCCTACACACTGAGCATTATAATTTCCCACAAACCTGAATTCATCATTCCCTCTGCCTCCCTAGTGAACTGTTTGCTTCCTGACCCTGCCTCTTCCCCTGGACCCGACCCAAGCCAACTATACCTGCTAACAGTCTCTCCAATAAACTTCTTTCTTATTTCACTTTGTCTCCTGCGTCGTGTTCTGCATGTGGGCTTAATATTTTACACCCATCATGACAGAAACATAAACCAATTAAATCAACTGATACTGACAGACAAATAATGAATCATAAAAATAATTGAGCAAAAATAAAAACACATCAAATCCAAATACACAAACAACAATGATGGCATAGATACTTAGAAAACTTTAATCAGATTACTGATTACTCCTTCAAAAAGTAATTTAGATTACTAATTATTTGATTTGGAAAGTAACTAAGTTACATTAAAAGTAACTTTTTTAGTTACATTCAGCAGCTGCTAATAACAACGCTCCTCCACTTCTGACCATCTGAGCTAAACTACCGTATATAATGATGAGTTTTTATCAGTTTAAGACAAACTTACAAGATCTTGACAAAAGTGTTTGTATTGTAATGTTCTTCAAAATCAATATGCATAAAAGCATATTTCCCAGCCTTTTTTTATTTTTAAGTGTTGATTTTATTTGTTATAAATCAACACTAAGTTCATTAAATGTTATTTGTTTATCTTTTCTGAATTGGATTTATTATTTTTTCAAAAACAATTCAATTCCAGTAAAACCCAGAAAGCAAAATAACAATCATAGTTAATTTAATAGTTTGTTGTAGTTGTTGTTAGTTACAGTATGATCTTCTTCAGATGCTGTTTTAAACATCCTCCTCTGTGTCTGTTTGTGTTGATAGCAGCATCTCTATCGGTTCCAGGACTTTCTCTGTGTTTAATATTTGCCTTTCATAATGTTTCTTGTTCTCATCCAGTTTCCACTGAGACGTCAGAAGATCCTCCTTCCTCTTTAAAAACGACTCTTGGTCCTCAGTATTTCCTCCATCGGTTATTTTAGTTTCCACTGACTGAAGCTCTTTTTTATTTTTCTTCCTTTCATTCTCAACTTCTTTAAGTTTTTCTACATGTTGATGTTTCTGGTTCTCCAGTTCTCCTTTCACGTTATTTATTGTAGTTTGTAGTTTTTCATTTTTCTTCTTTAGCTCAGCATTCTCACCTGTTGGCAAAAAGTTTGTTACATATTTTAATACCACATAAACAAGTTGTGATTAAATTATCCGTACATCCAGCAGCCGTTTGCTTTTCCTTTGCTTCAGCATTAAACTGCATTTTGCACAACAATACGTTACAATTTAATCAGATAAAAGCTGCTGAGGGATTTTCTCCTGTAGTATTTGATTTTCTTTATTCTTCAATAACTCCTCCATGTTCAGATGCTGATGAGCAATAATTTTCTTTTCTGCCTCTGAATTCAGCTGGAAATGCAGGTTTTTTGCGTGGATTTCTTTTTTATTTAAAACGTATTGTTTTTATTTTTGTGAAATGCCCTGGAAGCACCTTTTAAATAAAATATTATTATTATTACTATAAATACTTATTCTGCTACAAATAAGTTTTTTTTTTTTTTAAATAAATATCTCATAATGTATCAACTGCATTTGAGACTCACAGTTAGGTCTGAGAGACTTAATAACATCCCACGCTTTTTTGTTATTAACAGTATTTGCTGTTATTACTAATAAATGACAATAACTTACGTCTCTTTCTCCAGTAGAGAGCAGCAGCAGAAAGAACCACTCCAGAAAAGCAGATCACAGCACAATGTTTTGGTTTGATAGAAATAGACCAGGAGGAATCCAGGAAACGTGAAGCTGCAGCCCAACTGAAAGACATTTGGACTGTCATATTATTACCTGAAAAACAAAAAATCACAAACCGCATCATCAAAACCTGCTCAAAGAATCTATTGTTTCCTGATGAGTCAAGTCAACTTTACTGACATTGGTTTGAATTCAAGTGCTTTTGAGAAAAATAGAATATCTACCGTTATTCTATTACTGTATAAAACATAAAAATATATCTTAAACATTTGCAGATAGAAACCACTTTACGTTCATATAAATGCAACACATTAATTCCCAAAATCTAGCAAATATAAAATGTTTTCATTTAAATACATGACGTTTTTCATGAAGTCAAAGTAAATTATTTTGCAAACAGACTAAATGAGCGTCTGAATAATGTTTGAAAAGAACATTTTGCGTTGGATAAACTCACCGGGAGGACGCGTGTTTGATGGTTCACCTCAGACTGCAGTGAACACTGAAGGGTCAAAGTTCTGCTATGAATGAATCGCTTTTACTTCAAGGGTCAAAATATGCGATTATCACACATTTTTTGTTTTTTGATGCTGTAAACCTTCAGTCCAAACTTGGCGTATTCTGAAAATAATTATGAACTGAAAGATTATACTTTATTTTTTTCATGCATCTGAAGTGATTTTTTAGTCCTGCAGGTAAAACAAAGAACAAAGAACAAAGAAATGCTTTCTTGCCGACTCCAAAGTTCAGAATCACCTTATCTGAGCCTGACTGGGACAAAGTTTATAGCAGCAATTTAACTTTTGATCTGTTGTAGTTTAGAGTTGTAGTTTCTCCAAAACTACAACTATTAGTCTGATTGTAAAGCAGTGGGTTCGGCGGGTCGTTTTTCCTGGAATGACCTTCTTACTCTGGTCAGGTGCTAAATGTCCTCTGCCTTCCTGTCCCTGGTTGGTGTCCTGTGTCTCTCCTGCACCATAAAGTCCATCTCTGCATCCATCTGCATTTCCATTAATTATAAAACTTCACAAATTAAAATTACAAACATAAATTTGCCTAATTGAAACACGACAATTAAAAAAAAACTCATTTTAAAATGTTTTGGGGCTAGGATGAGGTGGTTTTCCATTTTTATCTAAACAGATGTATTTCACAAAACTGCAAAAATGTTCTTTGCATCATGTTATCAACAGCCAGAGGCCGCCGGCAGAAACTACGAAGAAAACAACATGAGGTTTGTTTTTGGTGTTTTTGGTGTTTTTGGTGTTTTTGGACAGTATGCAGTTGGCTCAAAGCAACACAGCTCATAAAACGTTCCGTGTCTTTCCAATGTGTTGAACCCAAATGCTCTTCTGTAAAATCAACAACTACAATTTACCCAAAATGCCGCAGACGTATCCGCTCCCGAGCATCAGAGACTCATTGCTCCAACACCTGAGTAAGATGCAGCCGTGTCCTCTGATTGGCTGATAGCAGGAACAGAGGATTCACAAAATCCTTCAGAGATGTTCAGTGAAAACTGAGATTATTGTATCCACCATGAAATTTTGTGTGGTCAAAAACAGTCTGGGGTCAGTCACAGGTCAAGGTCAAAGAAAGATAACATGAAACGTGAAACCAGACAACAATCAGTAAAATTATATTCAGTCTTTCTGGTTTTATACTGGAGCAACAGTTGGAGGTTTTATAGCTCTGTTAGTTTTGGACATCTAGATGTTTCACGTCACACTGATGCTTCTCAAGAACAGCACTAGAGGGCAGCGTGGAGCTGTTTTCAGGGAGCTCCTCTCTGTTCACTTCATTAACAACATGGATTTCATCACAGGAAAATGTAGAACTCCAGCTACATGTGTCTGGATTATGATAAAACAGAAGGCAAGTCAGTGATATTTCAGTCCCTGCTGAACATTTCTATCTGCTCCTCTGTCAGCATCAGTGACCATCCAGACAGGAAGAGGAAGTTGTGAGCTGCATGTTGACTCGGTGTGAATGTGAGAGTCTTGTCATTCAGCATCGAGCATCATGGAGGTCACAGCTCTCTGCATCCAAATCTGTAAGTGTTTTTATAACTGTTTATGCTGGTGCATTGTAAGTTTGGGTTCATCAGTTTATGTCTCTGCAGTGATGAACGTTTTTGCTCTGCTGTTCACCACGTCTGCTCTGAGCTTCTCTGGTGAGCTGGAAACTATTTTAAAAATGTTTTAAAAGTGGTTTTATCTTACAGTCGTTTGTTGTTCTTTGGAAATAGTTTGAAGTATTGTGCCCTTACTGTTGTTTTTAAACATTCATATTACTATCTGTAGCGTATGTCATTAATTTATCCTCATATTCCTCGGCAGATTTTCCTGTTATCTTTCCTGATCAACTTCAGTTTTTTGAGTACAGTTCCAGTGTCTCTGTCAGCTGTGCCATGGACAAACACATGAACACATGGAGAGTGATGAGAAAACTTTATAAAATGAGTCCAGCAAATGAGTCGGACGCCTGCAGCATCCCAGCTCCATCCTGCACAATCGATCCAACCTTTGAAAAACACAGTGGAGAATACTGGTGTGAAAATGAAGAAGGGGAACGAAGCCATGCTCTCAACATCTATATCACAGGTTTTATTACACAGACATTTTCAAAATGTTTAAAATGAAATGAAATATTGGATCTTAAACATCTTCTAATAAATATGTTGGAATTTGGTTCTCAAATTAGCAAAATATAATAAAAAAAAACATTTTACTGTCCTCTTCATATTCCTCAGATGGTCCAGTGATCCTCAAATTTACGGCCCAACCTGTGAAGGAAGGATCTGATGTGGTTCTTCATTGTATTAACAAGAACAAAGAGCAACAGAAACAAATAGGTGATTTCTACAAAGATGGTCAGTTCTTTCGAACCAACTATGAAGAAGTCCTGACACTAAAGAACGTCTCCGAGGCTGCTCAAGGATTTTACAAATGTAGCCTTCCTGGAGTTGGAGAATCTGCAGAAAGCTGGCTGTCTGTCGTCAAACCAGGAAATGGCAAGTAGATATTACTGGTTTATAATTTATTTATTTTTGTTCTTTGGAGCATTTTGGAGCATTTGTTTATTTTATATATATATATATATATATATATATATATATATATATATATATATATATATATATAAATATGAAACAAATAACCAAACATATTGTTGAAACCAGATATTTACAGACATTGAATGAAAAGATATTTGTGATTTTTTTTCACTGTCTGAAGTAAAATCAGATAAAACTTTTCTTGTTTTAGGTCAAACAGAATTACATAAATTATTTCCTTTTGCTAAGTGACAGAAAACTTAGATACCTTTTTTGAATTCAGAAGTTTACATACAGGTTTAGCATGTATCATGTGTCATGTATGTATGTGTTTTGAAATCTGTAACTTAAATCTTTGGAGTTTCAGTTAAATAACATAGTTTGAGTCAATTTTAAGAAGTGGATGAATTTTAAGGCCCCACTTGAAACGCTCTGCTTCAATGTTTGACATAAAGAGGAAGGTAAAAGAAATCAGGAAGAGAATCGTGCAGCTGCTCAAATCTGGTTCATTCCTGGAAATGAAGGATTTCTGAAGGATTTCAGCCTGTAGTTTACATACTCACATTTAAATGCTTACACATACAGTATGTATTTTAAGCACATTTATAACTTTTTGCTGTTGCATAATGGTGTAATTACTACATGTTTTTCAGAATCTGATGTGGCGACGGAGCCTGTGCAGCATCAAACGCCTGTCGTCACCGTGCTGCTGTGCAGCCTGGCTTCTTTATTCTTCCTGGTGATTGGACTGATTTTCTTCAAGAAACATAAAGGTACTGCTGAATGAAATATGTATTTTGTTTTTACACATTGAGTTTATCAGTCTGATTGGCTGAAGAAAAAGATCTGGTGAAAAATTCACATTCAGCCATGATGATGAGTTTTATTCAACATGACAAGGATGCAAAACACCAACCCTGATTATAAAGTGACTCTGATCTCATTAAGCAGCTCTGTGCAAGGAAAAACATTTTATTATTTCCCTGAGTGCTACCAGTTTGACCTGTGACCTTAGTTTTTGCCTAAGGTCATTTGTCACTTGCCAAAAGTGCAAAATTGCAGAAGTGTGTCTGAACCTCTGAACCTGAGGTTTGGAACTGGATTGTTTCTGTTCCTAGAACTGAACTCTTCCAGTAGCACAGAGAAATGCTGTAAGTTTTTAGCTTTTCTTTCTTCTACCTTCCTCTGCAGCCTTGAAGCATGAGTCCGCCACAGATCCAACCAGAGTTACTTATGCAGTTATCAACAAACCAAGGAGGACAAACGGTCAGTATTTTTATTATTTTTATCACTATTTTTTTCCGTTTGCAGTTGCTCACATCTCTGTCAGACGGTTTCAGTTCCTGCATCTTTAAATTCTCAGGCGGAGAAACCAGAACAGACCACCAAGTCACGTATTCGTCCATTGATATCAGGCCGACAGGTACTTTCTATTGTAACGGCTTTTAACCAGCTCTGTGGTGAACCACTATGACGTCAGTCAGGCACTCTGTTCGATTCAGCACAGCAGCTCATATTCATATTTTCAGATGTGTGAGCTCAGGCACAGAGAAAGTAATTTTAACTTGTTAGTTAAAGCTACAAAATAAAAGCCCAGGTTGGAGCGATCGGCCCCTCAGGTTCCTCATTTAAACCAAAACCACTGAAAGGAAACATACCAGAAAAATAGAGATGTTTCTGCAGCTCAGTGTGACATAACTTAACTATGCATATTTTCTGATTAAATGCACACAGTTGCACCAAGTTACACAACAACAGTCTTAAGTCACAAATATTTACAAACCAAAACTTTTCTAATTAATTTACTTTCTTTTCTTTTTAGGGCGGGAAGTTCGTACAGCTCCAATCAGACAATATTCATCAGAACAGGAACCAGTCTATTCTCTTGTTATTAAATAATCTGTGTGTCTTTTTAAAGTTAAACTTAAATAAAACACCTGAAATTAATAAATTCATAAAGTTACACTCAGCTTCTCTCATAAGATTCAGAAACAATGACTGACAATAATGAAGACAGTTATTTCTAAATGTTGATGGTTTCACAATATAACCTCATGCAGGATTCAGTGGAACATCCAAAGTTTGTATTTCTCTCATTTGAAGTTATTTTTAAGATCTGCTGAACACGTTTTTTCAATCTCATTTAAAAAAATACAGAAAATCAGCTTATTATGTCATCAAGTTTTATAAGAAGTGGGAAAGTTTAGAGTTTTGATTTGTATGTCACTTCAAAGAAAAGTTTAATTACAGCAAGTATATGACTCTTAAGGTTTCAGCAGGTGTTTGTGTGTTTTTTTCTTCTTCTATGGTGTCATAAAGAAGTGGTTCCACTAAATTGAATTGAAACTCTTTTGTTTCCACGAATGCAAGTCAGGATTTTGGGAAGCAGGATTTTTTACTCTTATATTGACCTGCAAAGAATCGGTCACCAGATGAAAAACTGTTTCAGTTCTTTTTTTAAAAGGTTCTCCACTATCAGATTTTCGTTCCACTTCCTGTGATGATGGAGATTTTCCATTATTGTGGTTTTAAGACATGACCCCACTGTCATGAGATCAGTTCCCCAGATATAACAATTCATTAAGAAAATATAGAATTTTCTTATTGTGCTTTTAACACAAAAAATTTTGGTTTTTGTGTTAAAAGCACAATTTTAACAGAATTTCTGCAGATTATACAAGATTTATGTATAAATTCAAATATATAGCAATATTTAAATTTTTAAAAAATGTCTGTGTGAAAATTAGGCAGACTACTGTTATAATAGATTTCCTTTTTGCATTATGAAAATCAATCTGTTCTCAGATCATATGAAGCCAATCTGGAAAGGTGAACCTCGGGGCTCATTTTTAGGACTTCTCCTTTTTCTGTCAGAGTTTCTCATTCACTGCTCTGTCATCTCCAGCTACATGCTGACATCAGTCTGATCCTTTATGTGTATGAAAAAGCTGCCAGTTTAAAATATTAGGATTCACTTTAAACTATTTCTGTAGAGGTTTGTTTTTGTACTTACTTTAAACTATGGCAGAAAGCTGAATGTTTACAGAAAGAAAAAAATTATAGATTTAAGACTCAATTACTGTGAAACTATTTTTCAATGTGAGCTAGTACAACAAAGTTTACTCTGAAACTGAGACTGACATCATTTTATTAAGCTGCCATTTCTCTAACTGTCTGAATTAAAGGAGGCGAAGACCGCACACACACACACACACACACGCAACATGCCCACACACACACACACACACACACACACACACACACACACACACACACACACACACACACACACACACACACACACACACACGCACATGCACACGCACACACCTACGCACACACACACAGATAGTTTTAGGTCCCCATGACGGAATAGGTCCCCATGCGGCGACAGTTTCAACAGACTGAAGTCCTCGTGAGGTGCTGAAAACCAGAACACACACACACACACACACATCTGCCCTCTGAGGTGAAAACCACCTGATGTTTCCTGTGACTGAAGCTCAATGGATTCATCGCTCGAAGCTTTTCTTTAGTGACATCTGGTGGTCAACAATGTGATTAGCAGCTTCAGTCTGTAACTTCAAACAGCTGCATGATGATTGTCCACTTTGTAAAAGTTGGTTGAAACTTCAGTTTATTAATCATGTATCAAATCTTTTTATTTGTTTTGTAAAAAAGTTTTTTTTATTTGTTTGAATAAAATCATTTTGATGAATAAATTCGTCCATCTGCTTGTGACAATCTAAATTTCACTGGATGTGGACAAAATGAATCTTTCACAATATATATTTTTACTTATATTTATTTTATTCCTTGCTTGTTGAGTTACCTGATAGTTAGAGTTGATACTTTAATACAGAATCAGCTGTTACCATAGCACCATCTGCTGGGAATAATAAACAAGCACAGATTTAAAAATAATGACTGATTAAGCCTTTCTGTCACTTCTAGTCATTTGATTGACCTTGACCTGAATTAGTGTGGAATAAAACAGGTGCATCATAATCACTGCAGGTCTGGGCTGCTCCACACTGCCCCCTACTGTTTTAACACCTGATTCACACTGAAAGCTTTAATTTGAGGCATAAAATCAGCTGAAAACAGTTTTAGATTAACTTTAGATAAACTTCAGAGGGTCTTGTTTGTCCTTTACAGTGAGAAAGTGAAAACAATACACACAATAAATATTTGATTTATTGATTTTATTAATGTTGGATTAAAGGATTGTCAGTGGAACAATGAGTCAATAAATAAAATAAATAATATAACAAGGTGACGCCACATTTTAATGACTCCCCATGTTGTTATTGGTGAGACCAAATTTCATTACAAAATGTCTGCTAATAGAAAACAATTACTGAGTATATTGCTTGTTTAGATTTATTGTCGGAAACAGAAATCAAGTTTCTTTGTTGTTAAACTGTTGATAAATTTATAATTGATGTAAAAATGCAGGTGAAAACAATTAAATACCATTTAATGACACTAAGTATGACATAATGTCCATAAGTATTATTGCATTACTCCAATAAAACTTGTAAAAAAAAAGTTAACAAAATGGGTTTCAGCAAAATTTACTGTCAGTCATCAAAAAGAAATAAATAAATACAGAAATATAGACCATCAGTCAGTAACCAGGTTCATAAATTAGCATTTATTTACATTTTCTATCTGAACTTAAACCTCATTTTTAAACCTTTATGGTTTTTCATTCTGTAACTTTTTAATAAAAATATGAATCTGTTCTGTGTTGATTAATTCAATCAATTATCCTCCCTCTGTATATAAGAAACTCTCATTTTTAATGCTTTTATCATCTTTTCTCAGGCTTGTCCAGTTTCCACCTGCATTACATTTTCATTCCCCACCAGCAGATACTCAGATTGGTTGAAAGTTTTCACTTCCTGCTCCAGAAGCTTCTGTTTGGTTTTTTCTGTCTCAGCCTCCATGTCCTGCACTGTGACTCTGATGTGATGCATCCAGGTCTTCAGTTTGTTCTTCACTTCCTGCAGCATAGCAGCTTCATCTCTGCAGTCCTGCTCCGTCACCCGGAGCTTCCTCTGAAGCTCACTGTTTGTTTTCAGTAATTCTTCTTTTTCACCTGAAGTTAAAATACAAACAAGAAATTAGCAAAACAAAAATCCTGCGAAGATCTGTCTGAAAAAACATCTTTATTCGATTTTCTGAGGTTTGCTTTTTAAGACAATCCAACACCTTTACAGCTTTACATGAACCTGAGCTTTTCAAAATGCATTTAGGGTAAAAGTGTCAATTTAGTTTTAACAAGAGAATATAAACAGAAAAAATAAGAGACATGAAGATTAATTATTTTAAATCAATGATTTAAAGCTTTCTGGATTAACAAACCATTTGAATTAATGTGTCAGTTGAAATGCTTGAGAGTTCAGAAAACATTTAAAGCTTGATGGTTCATTATAATATGAGTATTAATCTGCTCATTGCAGCAGCATGTTCCAGCAGCTCGGACATGTCTTCTCTCATTTGTTCTTTTTCTAACATTTTTAGGTGACGTGGTGCTTGTCTTTACAACAGTTTTTCTGGTTCTGGATGTTGAGCTGCTGGACGGATTTCTGCTATTACAGTTTGAACTGTTGCTCTGATGCTCAACCATGTCAACAAGCGTCCAGCAGCGTCCAGCAGCGTCTCCCACTCATCCAGCTGAATTAGTTTTCTTTACTGAAGCAACTTTCAGACCAATTCTCTCCAACTCTTCAAATGTATTCTTAGGTTCTGTCTCAATTAGTCCCATTTATGAAATTACTCACTTAGAAGACAAATGGTAAAACTAAGACAACAAATGTTTCATGAGAAACTAATAATCCATCATTTACATCACAAAAATGTATGTTTTGCTCTACCTACTACTGAGTTTGTAGTTACTTTGGCTACTAACAAAAAATGACAAATAACAGAGACTTACTCTTCATCTTGTTGTAGTAATTAAAAGTGATCATCCCAAACACCAAGTCCATGAAGACATTGATGGAAAAGAGATGGAGAATCCCTGCAGACACGGCTGCCACCAGATCAGCTGCAGTTACAACAGCACTTTATTACTGACAGTGATCCAGAAAAACAGCTGCTTTCAATGAAGAGGCGCAGATTACCTCCACACATGTGAATCAGAAGAATGATGAACACTGTTCCCAGAGGCAGAGATCCACTAAAGATGGAGACTGCAGACGTGAAGAACAGTTCTTCTGAGCGATGAATCACAGACCCGTCCTAAAAGAATAAACTCTTTAGTTTTCCAAAGGGTTAAGTGTTTATCACACCCTGAGTTATCAGTGCCACATCCTGTAACAAATGTAGTCAAAATGAAACTGAAACTGACTTATACATCAATAAATACATTGATAACTACATCAATAAATGGATTGATACTGATAACTTACTATTACAGGTTCTGTTTTGAAGTCTTTTTTCTGCTTTACAACTACATTCATATGCTGCTCTTTCAGTTTCCTTCCCTGTTCTTCCACCTTTTTCACTGACTGCATTTGCAGTGGAACATGAACCATCCCTGGGTGTGCTGGTTCATCAGCTGCAAAAAAATCTAATTTTGAAAAGGACAAAAACACGACGGGATTAAAAAGCAAACTGACAGAACGCTGTTGGATTATCAGGAAGAATCACTTACAGGTCCAAGAGGAAAAAGCCAAAACAGATGCGAGAAAAGAAACGATTTTATAAGCCATGATAATTACTGGAGCCAGAAACCTGCAGCAGAGTTAAAGCACAGAAATGGATCTGAGGGTCAAACAATTCATATCAGGAGAAAAGCTAAAGTTAAAACAGCTATATAGTTACAGAATGACTGAACGTTGACAGCAAGACATATCATGTTCCTTGAAAATACTGAAATAAACTACAATATTTTACGAAGCAATATAATTTATGAAAGCCTGCAGCACTCACCTGTGTTACAGAGTTACTGCAGCAGCTGCTTTGAGGCGATAACCTCACCCAGCCAATCAAAGTGCTGCCATCTGGACTTTACTCTCATTATGTGTAATAAACTGGGTGTATGAATGGCTTTAAGAGCTTTCAATTATGTAATGAAATATATAATCTAGCTCAGACCTATAGGAATGCATGGAGTGCAGATATTTCTTTTTACAGATATTGGATTTTGACTTGCAATAAAATTTGTACTTTTCATATGGATTCCACTAAAATATAGTAAATATGTTTTTAGACGTGATTGTTTAGCTGTTTTGATGCTGCTTCCTGTTTTCCAACATTTGATTTTATGTTGAAAAATATGGATTATGATGGACTCAACAGCTACTGCTGTCTTATTTTTATTCTAGTTTTGAATATTTTAAGGTCAGATGATGTAGGGATAAAGTTTCAATAATCTGTGAGTCCCAGCAGATTTACTAATATATTGATTTTCAAGTCATTCAATTAAAAAAGGACAAAAGACAAGAACAAAAAGTCAACCACAAATACAGTTTTGATCATTTTTATTATATTTCCCAGCCTGATCACACCGACCAATGTTTCTACTAAGTAGTATTAATAAATTAGAGGAAAAAAGTTTTGAAAAAAATAACTGTTAAATGTATCTGAATTGACAGAGGGAAGGTGGTCAAAACTTTTTGGTTTTGCAGAGATAAAATAATAATTAAGTTCCAACAGAAAAACATGAACATAAGGAGCATTTTATTCCCAAATCCATGTACAGAACTATTGCTGACTTAGAGCTGATGAATGATTGTAAAAATATATTTATGCATTAGAAAAAACAATGTGGTCATTTATACACAGAAAGTTGGATTCAGATTAGGGTCACTTTAAAAATGTGACAACTTTAAAAATTTTAAAAAAAAAGACAGTTATGAGAATAAAGTTATCCTTTTCTGTAAATTACAGATTTGAAAATATTATAAAAAAAAAACATGCTGAAAACCACATTATTTTAAGTTTCCCCATTACTGTTCATTATTTTTGCTCATAAATCTCTATGGGTTCCAGGCTCTTTTCTATGTTTAATATCTGTTTTTCACATTGTCTCTTCTGTTCTTCCAGTTTCCACTGGGACTTTAAAAGCTTTTCTTTCTTCATTAACAACCTATCACAATCAGAATCTTTTCTCTGGGATTCCTCTACAGACTGAAGTTTTTTTCTGTTTTTCTTCCTTTCAGCCTCAATTTGCTTTAGTTCTGCTATGAGTTGTTGTTTCTGCTTCTCCAGTTCCTGCTTCACCTCCATCAGGGGTTTTTTCATCATAACTGGAGGTGAAAAGGAAAAAAATATATTAATATAATGAAGCAGTTTGCAATTCCTAGACTAACCACGGTAAGAAAATCAAAGAACTGAAATGTAACCAGGGTAAAAGTCTGAAACTGCAAATTGCTATCAGGCAGTAACAGGAGCCTCTGACAGTCTGTTTCCACACTTTGTTTTCATTTCCAGTGTCTGAGTGTAGAATATAGAGACAGACTTCATCACCATAACGTACATTTCTTTATCAGTCGAACCGGAGTCGTCATCACGTCAAACCAGAAACTTACGACTTCTGTAGCTGCAGAAGAGAAGAAAAAACTGGGTTAAAGGAAACAACATGAAACAAGACACTGTTTAAATATTTAAATTACAGAGCAATAATCTTAAAGGTCAATGAAATGGATGGACAGAGATTTTGTTAGTAGTCATAACTCACCTTTGGATTTACATCGATGGAAAACTCGACCAGGAGTCGATTTTATGAACAACAAGAATGTTTCAGCTGTTACAGTCAGAAAAGAGAAAACAAAATCAAAGTCACTGTTTTTAAATGGTTAGCTGTGAGAAAATACAGATAAGTTGTGGTAATTTACCCCTGCTTTTCCACTGGAAGACAAAAAGAACCAGATTATTACAAACTGCAGTAACTTTATTCCAAGGCCAGAAAAGAAAAGCTGAAAAGAATCCAGTCCTCTCCATCTGAGCGGCCATTGTTCCTGGAGAGAAATCAGATCAACGGCAAATATCAAACTAAAATCAATATTTTTTATCAAAAACTGAGAGAATAAATACAGAATAACTGGTAAAAATCTTAATAATTACAATCTTAAACCAAAAACCAGAAGCAGAAACAGTTTTAATCTAATGTGTATTAATTTATTGCAAAAATAACAAAAACTAAACCTCAGAAAAAGTTAAAATAAGAAGACATGCTGATTAGAAACTATTCTGTGGTAACATAAAGAGATCATATCACAATCTAAATCAAAAGGAAAGGGAAAGATTAACCAACGATAAATACGATAATTACCTTAGTAATTAATAATATTAAGTAATATTAATGCCTTTTGGGTTAATTTCCAATAGAAAACCGAACATTGGGAGAACGTACCAGCTGCGTTCAGGATGAAGTCGGTTTCAATGTGCAACGTAATCCAGTCAAAGTCCTGCTACAAAATAAAGTTAAAAGATAAGATAAAAAAGTCACTTTGTTCTCTTCAGCGTTTCATCCATTATGTTAATATTATTAATGTACCATTTATTAGCCCTATTACTGCTTTCCAACACTTTCAGTCATAATTTTAAATTCTTTTTTTAAAGTTATAGTATATTAAACACAAACATTTATTATCAGCTTCAACGTTTGTCTTGACCTGAAACTTTCTGCTGGCAATAAAAGCTTTGATAAACCAGTTCTCATATTCCAGGTGTACAGACAGCAGGGGGCAGTGTGGAGCTGCTCAAACCTGCAGCCATTATGATCACAACTGTTCATGTGATCACAACTGTTCATGTGATCACAAGCAAAGAAACAAGGTTCAAGCACAGAAAAAAGAAACAATAACGGATCCCGTTATGAACAGTGTGTCTACAGAAGAGCAACATGGAAAAACGACAAAGTGAAGCTTGAAGAGCAGATAATATTTAAATCTTATTCTTTGTATTCCATTATTCTGACACAAATATTAAGTTCTGTTGCAGAACCATAACAGAACCTGAGTATCTGTGTGCATTAAAATAGATATTAAAATAAAGTTAATTGTACATTACTATGTCAGTATTTCTACCTGCTGCTTTGCTGCACTGAGTAACAATCCGAACAGGAAGAGGAAGTTCTGCTGCACATGATCTGGGTTTACATGTGAGACCCGTTCAGTCAGCATCAAGCATCAGTCATGGAGGCCACAGCTCTCTGCTTACAGACCTGTGAGTAGAGATATAGTCGATATATTATCTATACTTTGAGTTTTTAATCTAAAGCTTCTTCTCATGTTTCTACAGTCATGAACGTGTTTGTCTTTCTGTTGATACAAACTGATCTGAGTTTCACGGATCAGAAACCTGGTGAGTTGGAAACTATTTTGTTTTATGCATTTATTTTGTGGAAAATGTTATTTTTTTCTACTAGATTTAATTCTAATTATTTTTAATCTGCTTACAAACAAATCCAACAGCAATCTAAAATAATCACAAGTTAATAAAAAATAAGTTTTCATTGTTATTTTCCATGTATTTATATTAAAGTTGATCAATTCATTTCTGTATTTTTATCACTGCAGCTTCTCCTGTCGTCTCTCCAGACAGACTTCAGTTCTTTGAGTATGAGTCTGTCTTTGTAAGCTGTGAGGAAGATGAAGAAGTGAGGAGAAAACTTCACAAAATGAGTTCAGCAGATCGTTCTGGCGCCTGCAGCGTCGCAGCTGCATCCTGCAGCATTCGGTTTGCTTTTGAGAGCCACAGTGGAGAATACTGGTGTGAAAACCATGAAGGGGAAAAGAGCCGGGCTCTCAACATCTCTGTCACAGGTCTGAATGTTCACTAGTCTGAAGAAGCTTCTAAAATTGACTAAAATCTTGTTCTGGTGTTTTTTTTAGCCAATGAGCAAAGCTTTGTTAAAATGCAAAGAGTTTGTTATATTAACAAAATACGTTTCTACCTTTAAAAAATGTGTTTGCACAGGTTTAAACCGATACGCTGATAATCCTCCTGTTGATTTTATTCAATTGAATGTTTTAAATAACAAAACATGCCATTGTTATGCAAAAACTCCTTAAATTTGTCATATTGTGGTGCCATGGTCAGATATACTCAGAACAGGTCTTATTTATTATTTTTATTTCATTCTGGTGAAAATGTTCCTTTATTAATTTCGGGTTCTTGCCTGATGTAAATTTCTGTGATGATGTCCGTCTCAATGCAATAATTCTTTTTAAAATAATTGTTGCTTTTCTCTCTGTAAATGTAATTTTACTATTTAGTTTTACAAGTTGTCGGCATGAAAACCTAGTAATTTAAAAAGGTTGAGTGATCTTTCATGTGAACATTTATGTAAAAATCTATTTTGGAACAGAAACAGCAACATGTTGAAACTTTTCTCTTCCACCAGTTGGTCCAGTGATCCTGAATATTTCTGCTCGGCCAGCGAAGGAAGGATCCGACGTGACTCTTCGTTGTTTCAACAAGAACACAAAGAAGACGCACATCAGTGATTTTTACAAAGATGGCGTCCTTCTCACCACCTACTATAAAACCGGCATGACCCTCAGAAACGTCTCCAAGTCAGACGAAGGATTCTATAAATGCACCATTTCCAGAGCCGGAGAGTCTGCTGAAAGCTGGCTGGCCGTCACATCAACAGAAGAACAAGAAGAACAAGAAGGTATATTTATGATACCTAAAGCAGTGAACTGTGATTTTGTTCACTAAATGAATCAAGTTATGAAAATCACAGGCATCCAACACGTCTTCAGTTTAAGTGCTATAAACATTTGGTTTTAAAACCTAAATGTGTCTCAATTCATATCTTAAATCTACTTTTCAGGATCTAATGAAAAGAAGAACCTCGTGAAAAATCTCCCGCTTATAATCATCATGTTGTTGTCCACCATTTTCACTCTGTTGCTCTGCGTGGTTGGACTGATTCTCTGCAGGAAACGCACAGGTCTGAGATCCTCTGCATTTTAATCACAGAGGACAGAGTATCAGTTTCATCATCAACGTTTCTTAAAACTGACAATATATACATTTTCTAAATTATAAAGTTTTTTTTCTCTCTTTTTTTAATTGCAGACTTGAAAAATGAAATCGTCTCAGATCCAAAGGCTACAACTTATGCCTGTGTTAAGAAACCCGGGACGAGGAACGGTGAGTGTTTTTTGTTTAGGTTTATAAAAGACATGACGTTCATTTTCTTTTGTTTTTTTTTTTGAACAGATGGAGACAAACCAGACAATATCACGTACGCTGCCATAGAGATAAAGAAGAAAGGTATTTTTATTGCCTGCGGTGCAGACGCCGTGACGTTAGTTCAGTTTTACACGCTAACTCTGAGAAGGATTATTTTCAGACAGATGTATCGATGCACTGGGATTAATTTTATCTCACCGTCAGACCACAGGCTGCAGCTCCACATGTAGCTCACACAGACAACAATAGATTCAGCCTGACATTAAGCAGAAAACTGTCTCTAACTGCTGCATCCATTTCTGCACAAATACTAACAACAAACACAAAAAGCTTCGACTGAATAGTGTCAGAAATAATTGATGCTAAAAGCTGCTAAACTTTATAAAAGCTTCACTAAAATCTTCAACTAGTTGCAGTTTTCTAATGAATTTTCTGTTTTTTGTTCATCAGGGTCAAAGGTTACCTCAGCTGCCACCAAGAGAAGTTCACCAGAGCAGGAGTCAGTCTACGCTTCAGTGGCTCTGAAAACTTAAATGACTTATTTTACTGACTGTTTGGGTTTTTGAGTTAATGCTAGAAGAATCACTGACATTTTTATCTTAAGTTCAAATGGACAAAAACAACAAACCAAGAATAAACATAACAATTTAATATACGTTTTTGTTGTTTATAGAAATTTAAAAAATGTTTTTAGGACTTATCGTCTTTCTCTTTCAGACTTTTGCTTGTAGTATTTTCTAGTTTAGTGGTGTTCTTGTTTCTTTTGTCGTCGCACATCTTTCTGATTTTCATGAGAGCAGCGACTGTTTTATAAATAAACTCACTATGACGGTCGTTACTTTATAGAAATATTAATATCTGCAGCGGTTCATGCATTCATTCTGAATCAGACTGAGGTCAGTCTGCTGTCTGCAGTCAAAGAATGAACTGAAAACAGCTGAGGTAATCAAATCTAATGATGTCAAACTAGCGCCACCTGGTGTCCAAACACCAAAAGATGAATCTACAAACTGAAATTCATATTTGCACTTCAGGAGAAGTTATTCAGTTAATTTTTACAAACTCAAACCAACGTTAAGTGAAATAAATTATGTCTATCTTCCAATGCTGTTGTCATGGCAACAAAAAAACTCTGATCTTTGTGCTAATGGGCAACATGACGAGGTCATGGGTTCAATCCTCACACTAACCAAATGAAATCTAAAGTCTTTCGCACAATAAACACTTCAAAATAAAAATGGCTCGAAAATAAAATCAACACTTCAAAATAAAATAAAAAAGACTAGAAAATATTCATGTTGATTTTGAAAAACATTAGAACATGAAGACGTTCCTAAAGGCTTCTGTTAAGATCATGTCCTGAGTTTTTCTTAAATTAATGTGAATTCAGCATTATGTGTGGCTGGTTAGCTCACCCTGTTAGAACATGGTGCTAATAATGCCAAGGTTGTGGGTTCAATCCCCATACTGGCTAATTGAAAGATAAAAGCTTTCAGAAAATCAGTAATTCAAGTTTGCAGAAGACTTTAAATGAAACTGTTATGTGTAGTTATTTTGAAAAACATTAGAATACAAACACGTTTCTAAAATCTTTCATGACAATTGTGTAGGTGTTTCTTCAATTAATGTCAAGTCTGTATTGAGAATGCACAGTTCGCTTACCTGGTCACAACGTGGTGCTAATAATAACCAAGGTCATAGGTTCAAAGCCCAGCCTGGCCAATTGCAATATAAAAAAACCTTCATTCATATTGATTTTGAAAAACATTAGAATATGAACACTTTCCTAACCATGAAGCAATCTCCCCTTCAGTTCAACCATATAACTGGAGACACATTGTTGTTACCATTATAAAATAACCTGCAATAAAATATTGGCAAAGATTAATGTGATTTTCACAGGCAGCAGAGGGCTGCTGTTAGCAGCTGCTGAAAGTAACTAAAATAGTTACTTAGTTACAAAGCCTCAATAGACAATGTGCTCAGTGAATGTCTCAGACAACAGGGAACGGAGGTTGAGGTGCCAGAGATACCATCATGGGAGGACAAGCCCCTACATGGGATGTACCACCAGCAAATAACCCAAGTGGCTGATATCAGTAAATCCTACCAATGGCTGGAAAAAGCTGGACTCAAGGACAGCACAGAGGCCCTCATCATGGCCGCCTAGGAACAGGCCCTAAACACCAGAGCAATAGAGGCCCAGATCTACCACACCAGACAAGACCCAAGGTGTAGGTTGTGCAAGGAGGCTCCTGAGACAGTCCAGCACATAACAGCAGGGTGCAAGATACTGGCAGGAAAAGCGTACATGGAACGACATAACCAAGTGGCAGGCATAGTGTACAGAAACATCTGTGCAGAATATGGACTGGAAACCCCGAGATCAAAGTGGGAAACACCCCCAAAGGTGGTGGAGAATGCCAGAGCTAAGATCCTGTGGGACTTCCAGATCCAGACAGACAGAATGGTAATGGCGAACCAACCAGACATTGTCGTAGTGGATAAACAACAGAGGAAAGCCGTTGTGGTAGATGTAGCAATACCAAGCGATTGCAACATCAGGACAAAAGGAGCACGAGAAACTGGAGAAATACCAGGGCCTTAGGGAGGAACTGGAGAGGGCCTGGAAGGTGAAGACCACAGTGGTGCCTGTGGTCATCGGGGCCCCTCGGGGCAGTCACCCCCAAACTGGAGCAGTGGCTACAACAGATCCCAGGAACAACATCAGACATCTCAGTCCAGAAATGTGCAGTCCTTGGCACAGCCAAGATACTGCGCAGGACCCTCAAGCTCCCAGGCCTCTGGTAGAGGACCCGAGCTCAGAGGATAACAACCACCCGCGGTGGGTGAGAAGGGAATTTTTTTTTTTTTTTTATATATATATATATATATATATATATATATATATATATATATATATATATATCTCACATACGTCATCAAGAGTTGGAAAGAAAATCTGGTGACTTGAGGCGTGCTGTGGTGGTGCAGGGGTTTAGCACGCCCCACGTTTGGAGGCCTCAGTCCTTGACGTGGACGTCGCGGGTTCGACTCCCGGCGACCTTTGCCACATGTCTTCCCCTCTCCTCGCCCTCTTTCCTGTCTGCCTACTGTAAAAAATACGAGCCACTAGCGCTGCAAAACCTCCAAAAAAAAAACCTCTTCGGAGGAAAATCTGGTGACTTTTTCTCACCTTGTGCACAAAATGTGTTTTCTTAAAGAAATGTTTATTAAAAGGAAAACTTCTAAAACATACAAAGTTTTTTTTCTAAAATACATTTTAAACACTTTTCCTGTTTACCAGCAAAACCAATGAACCAGTTTGGTTCAGAGCTGAATGGACAGTTTGACAACATTTAACGTTGAAATCTATGAAACGATTTATTGATTTCATGTTGACAAAAAGAATAAAAATCAGCTGATCAATGCAATGATCATATTGAAATGAAGTTTTGATTTTTAAAACACATTTTTAACCATTTAAATTTATGCTTAAATATTTGTAAGAGTTTTGATGTGGTATTTTAATGGCCTTCCTTTAAACTTGTTTTAACTGTCAGGCCAACAAGCCGTCAGCTGGAAATCGCTGCTCTGATGGAGGATGCAGTCAGTTATGCAAAGCTGAACTTAAACAAACAGATTTGATTTAAATGTGATTATCAGCTGATCAGGATGAACCAGCAGCAGCATTAACCAGTAAGCTCTCCCAGTGGCTCTCCCAGTGGCTCTCCCAGTGGCTCTCCCAGTGGCTCTCCCAGTAAGCTCTCCCACTGTGGACCTGACTGTCACCTGCAGCCCGCTCAGCTGGAGGTGACATGCATTGTCTTGTGGCCTTGAATTACTGTGCCTGTAAATACGCTCCTGCCTGGTTCCTATTTGTTAAGTTATTCATAGAAGTGCTGATTGCAGGCGGCGGCGAAGCCAAATGAGGCCTTTGTTATTGTTGAGTAATTAGGACAGCCATCATGGAGCTCTGAGATGACAGGGTCAGTTAAATAGTTTCTCTCTCAGTAGTTACTGCTGATTATGGAGCGCAGGCGGGATGGGGGGGGGGGGCTGCTGGAGCTGGGGGGGGCAGACCTTATCTCAGGCAATTAATCAGAGACACTCATATTGCAGGACAATTATTCAAAGCTCACTCCTGCACAGCTCAGCCCAAGGTTCCAGTGGGCTCGCTGTCTCCCTCCTGTTCCTGCTCCTCTTCCTCCTCCTCCTCCTCTTCCTCCCCCTCAGCCCCCTCAGCCCCCTCAGCCCCTCCCCTCCTGGACTGGAAGGTCAGGAAAGTGAGAGGAAGGTGGAGCTGAGACAGAAACACGTGAAGCAAAGCAGAGTCAAAGTCACTCAAAGTCTCGTCTTTTCTCTGCTGTGTTTACTGCTGGCAGAACAAAATGGCTGCCGCATCGCTGTGTGTGTGTGTGTGTGTGTGTGTGTGTGTGTGTGTGTGTGTGTGTGTGTGTGTGTGTGTGCACATCAGCGCTCAGAGCCATGTTAACGACATTCCTCGGTGGCAGCAGGGTGGCTCGGCTGGCACCAAACAAACAGGAACAGGAAATAGTTTGACTTCAGTGCAGTTATCTCCCAGTGTGTGTGTGTGTGTGTGTGTGTGTGTGTGTGTGTGTGTGTGTGTGTGTGTGTGTGTGTGTGTGTGTGTGTGTGTGTGTGTGTAATGCCAAACAGCAGCACTTCTATTTGTTAAGATCTTCTTCAATATTTGGACTGTTCCTGTTTTTTAGTGTTTTTCTAAATTGCGTAATCCCGTCTGCGTGAGTTTCTGGTGATTTGGTTTCCATTATAACTGAATCAATGAATAAATCACAATAAATCACAAAATGTTATTTATTTCCACAAGTCTGACGTGTATTTCATACAGATTAATGACAGAAGTTATTTTAATTGTTTCTCAGAAGCTGCGATTGACAGATGATTTCTCCTGTCGGTTTTCAGCGTCGGGCTGCAGCTGCACTGATTGTTGCATCAATAACAATCTTCTCCATTTCAGCTCTGCAGTTTTTCCTTCCACTCACTTTCTCCACCTCCTGCAGTGTAGAAAGTCGTTACCTTTGCTGTGTTTAGCAGCGTTTTGTAAAAATAAAAATCTCTTTGGTTGCTTCAGTTGAACCTTGTCAGAGGCGCCGCTGCTTGATGCTTTAAGTCACCGGACTTTGGATGTTCCACTTTCGAAGGCATTAATTTAAATGGACTGCAGTAAATGAGACAAACAGTCCTGTTACACCAAACATTTTTCCCTCTTTGAAAATTGGAAATTGCCAGTAAAACCTGAGATTTAAATGTTTTTCTGCCTCAACAGCCTCCCTGGTGGAACAAACCGGTACTGCAGTTGACCTCTGACCTTCACAGTTCAGGGAAAAATGAATATCTAGAATAAACCAGCTGGACCCGGTTCCGGTTGGACCCGGTTCCGGTTGGACCCGGTTCTGGTTGGACCCGGTTCCGGTTGGACCCGGTTCCGGTTGGACCCGGCTGACCTCAGCTTCATCCTCTTTTAAAAAACTTTCTGCATTTGGTTTCGTTTCGACCTCCAGGGATTTTATTCGGATTTTATGTGACAGACCAACAAATCGTGGAGCATAAATCATAAGTGGAATAAAAGTTGCTCCTGGTTTCTCTGCATTTTTATTTCCCAGTACAAACCGCTTCTGATTTTATTACAAATCTTTTATTTACTGAATTAATAGAAGCTGCATTCTCACCGCAAAAATACTCAATCCTACCAAGTAGTTTTCCTTGGGAAATATCTGAAATGAGAGGAAACTAACTTACAATTAGTTTGTTTTAATGCCTTAATAATAATTTTAGAAAGTTCTAGTTCCACTGGCAGATTGTTTCATTTAACATGATTTTATTCCCGTTTCCAGTGAAATAATCTGCTAATTTCTGATGAATATTATTGATTTAAAACAAGCTGAAAAGTTCCATTTGCATTACTATAACTTCATGTAGATTTTATGTTTTTGCATTGAGGCTTTATTTTGTAAAAAGATGTTAAAAACTCATTGATGACATCACAGTTTGCTCAGTTAAAGTCCAGTGCAGGTTGTGATGCAGTTTGCTGCTGTTTCCCCAAACAGATCAAATTTATCTGCACTCATTTATGGAGCTGGATGCTTTTTCATCTTTTATTTGCTTTCATTTTACTGAATCAAAACGTTCATTAAATGGAGGAAGAGATTTCTGGCTGAGACTCCAGTGACTTACAAAGAACTTTTTCCCAAACATCCGACTGGTTTGTTTGTTTTATTGAAATATTTATGGTTATTAAAGATGCTAAAATGTCCCGCCGGTTTGGATCTAGAGACCCGACCAGAACCAGCTGCAGGAAATAAACGACTTCTTGGACTTCATCTCCCACCACTGTTTACAAATGATAAATATGAAAACAAGCTGCAACAAACGACAAAATAAAACCTGCTTTTGGTCTGGAGCTACGGAAGACTTTACCTGCCAGAACTGAGAAATAAATGATGGTGTGATTTCTTGTTATAATGACGTCAAAACAACAAAACTTTCTCATCACAATGAGACACAAAACTTGTAATGAAAGACTGAATTAATATTTGGTTAAGAGATGAAAATTTGTCGCTCGCTCCTTCTCACCACGTTTCCTCTGAATCCAGAGGCGATGATGTTTAACTGTTGCGACTTTTATTATTTCAAGCACAAAAGATGTTTAGTTTAGTTGGATATGGAGCCTAGGCGAAAATTCAAGCTGGGAGACTCGATCCAGCTGACACTCATCTCCCAATCACCACGTCCTACTGCAGCCAATCGGGTCCTGCAAACCAAGTCGCTGCAGCCAGTCGTCATCCAGGAACGCATTCAAAAGCCAAGCCACCGGAGGGGTCATCCTGCTCGTCGGTGCGCTTGACCCACCTCCCTCCCCCTCACCTCCACCTTCATCATGATGGTCATCCTGCAGGGTCCTGCACGTCCAGCTCCACCACCATATCGGTTCAGGGGGGGAGACTGTCCGAGCTCAGCCGAGCTGACGTCCTGCCGGCGGCGATCCACGACTCACAGTCTCCTGCCGGGCCGAGCGCCAAAGAATGTTTATCATTAAATCTTCTAACTGCTATATTTCTACTCTGTGAGTCTCTCCAGATTGAAATGAATCGATATTCGGAGTTTCTGATCCTGATGGGTTTGATTTCATTTCATGAGATTCCTGGCAGTTAAACTGAAAACTCTGAAAATCTGTGAAATTAGTTCTGAATTTATTTAATTAGAAGCAAAAACGGAATTTCTCTGGATTCCTGTGATGCTTTCGGTTGTTGCATAAAGTTTGTGCACCCACATCGTAACAGAGGTGTGAATACTTTTCTGAATGCAACATTCAGTCCTGTGATTTCAGGTGAATTTATATGATTTAAATATTGATATATGGCATCGTCATGGTGTTAATAATAAGATGTCACCTCCACTCCAGGTGCAGTAGGAGGAAGAGGAGGAGGAAGAGGAGGAGGAAGAGCGTGTCATAAAATGCAAATGCAGCGCCGCGTCCGTTTTTTACAAATTAAATGTCAAGACATAAAAAATTGTCAGTTTCATTTTGCCGCCAGAAGGATGACAAATCCATATTCTCCTTTAAATAAAGCTCTTATTGCAGCGCAGGGTAATCATGGCAGAACAAAGCGCCGTGATTAACGATAGCAATTTATTGTATCTGGCGGCCGGCGAGGCCGCGGCTGCACAGAGACATCACGGTTATCATAATTCATATCGTAAATAACAGGTCCCAGCCAATCACAGCGCGCCGCTGATGTCATCCCAAATAACCTTTGATAACAATTACCATAGCAGGCAGAACAAACCCAGAGTCACAATGTTATCTTATCCCCATTCTCTGCTTGTAGAATACAACACTATTACCATATAGATTAGACTATTTATAATAGTGCGTGTCACTGCGCTGTGCGTGTGAAGGTGCGGCGTGGCGCGGAGAGAGAGGACACCGCCGGACCGCCATTATGAGCCTCTCAGCGTCACAATGGAGGCAGAGCGCTGGGAACACTGGGAGCACTGG
This sequence comes from Poeciliopsis gracilis, assembly GCA_911649635.1. Classification (NCBI taxonomy): domain Eukaryota; kingdom Metazoa; phylum Chordata; class Actinopteri; order Cyprinodontiformes; family Poeciliidae; genus Poeciliopsis; species Poeciliopsis gracilis. The sequence goes on along the minus strand of CAJVRI010001418.1, from coordinate 7,578,547 downwards.
AGGAGATGTTAGCCGCGCTGATAAGAGGGGCGGATCTTGTTGAGCTGTTGTTCCTCCGTGTTTCATCAGCTGATAGAAATTTTTCTGATGAAGAGCAGTGATAGGAGGATGTTTCTTCCCCTCCCCAACGCGTTGCTAGCCGACCCTGTGAGGCTCCAGCCCACCATGAACATCCGACCCGTCTGAGGCGCTGAAAGCAGAAGCTGAAAGCAGAAGCTAACACCACCAGGAGCATCTTCACCGTTCATTTTCCCCACATTCAGTCAGACCACTGACATCAAGCTAGCAGGCTAACATGGACAGACAGACAGACAGACAGACAGACAGACAGACAGACAGACAGACAGACAGACAGACAGACAGACAGACAGACAGCAAAGCATGTCAGTATCAACCAAACCCTTCAATGCATCTCCAGTCCATCTGCCTGGAAATCTGCTTCGTTTGGGGAGAAGTGAACCACAACGGCTATCGCTGGTGTTTTTCTCTGGTTTTTGTTTCAAGCAGATCGATCTCCTTGAAACAAACATTTGAACGAGCAGAGGATCTGTGAGATGGATCAGATGAAGAATCTCAATGTTGCAGCACCAGCTGCAGCAGCAGCAGCACCAGCAGCTGCAGCATCAGGTGCGAATCAGCGCCGCCTGGCATGGCTGTCTCTGTGTGGGCTACAGCAGCTAATCGCTCCTGACAGGATCTTTAGTTATAAAAAGATTCTGTCAGTGCTGCGTGCTTCGGGTCGCTCAGGCGGAAAACCTGCAGTCGCTTCTGCACGGATCCAAATCGCTCTGACAAATCATGGCGGCGGTGAAAGAGCGGCGTCCTACCTGAGCTGAGGTAAACATGCCTGCAGGACGGCAGGAGGCTCAGCAGCAGATGATGACAAACCGCCAGATGTTCCAGCAGCTCAATGGGGAAAATGTTTGAATTCAAGCTGCTGGGACTCTGACTGGAACACTACTGGTCATACTGGTTTTTATGTAACAAAGAGCTTGGAGGTAAAATCTGGAGTTTCTAATTTGCTTTCCTGAGATTCACAGGATGATTTCTGGACGTTTACAGTAAATAGAAAAGCCATGATTTAGTTTCACGCAGGTTAAACTTCCAGGTACCTTCAGTGTCAGACTGTTATCTACCAAACGCTTTCATAAGACACCAGAGAGTGAAACATGAACGTTCATTGTTAATGACTTATTGCATCAACAACCTGATTTATTGATTTTCATTTCTTATTCATTGGAAACATCACATTTACAGAAAATAAAAGAAGTTTTGCTCAGTTACTTCAGAACCACAAAACAGAAACTCTGTGAAACATCCAGAGCTTAAAGACGACTTTCTACAACTTGCATGTGATCATCTTCATCATCTGGAAGGTGTAGATGATTGTTCTTGAATTGCTTTGGTTCTCTTGGACCATCTTTACTGACCTCTTCCAGAACATTTCTGGGATGTGATGAAAACAAGTTCTGGGCAGAAACACAGAAACGTTTTGCAGATTCAAGTTTGTCTTTTTGTTTTTTTTTCAACCTGACAGAAATGAGTTGAAACGAAATCTCACCTTCGTTTTGCTGCGAAAAACGACAAAGTGCTGTCTGATAATAATATCTATGTTTGGATGAACCATTCTGATAATAATATCTATGTTTGGATGAACCATTCTGATAATAATATCTATGTTTGGATGAACCATTCTGATAATAATATCTATGTTTGGATGAACCATTCTGATAATAATATCTATGTTTGGATGAACCATTCTGATAATAATATCTATGTTTGGATGAACCTTTCAAATCATTTTCTGTGTTTCTGTGTTTGTAGAATTGATGGTTTTATTTTTGCTTCATGTCAGGATGAAGTGAGATTCTGGGCTGATTTTCTGTGTTTCATCTCGGCTCAGATTTTTCAGTCACACCTGCTGCTTGTTTCCTCATCAGCTCACCTGCATCCAGGTGGTCGTCAGGCCTTCGGGTCATAAGCAGAACCGGTTCTGTGGGTCGGGTTTCTCCTTCCTCCACCTGCCCAGAGTTTCATAAATGAATCTGGTGCCAAACAGCCACCAAACACTCAGAGATTAGGATAAAATAAAAACATTTCTCTGAATATATTTAAAGCCATGAAAGGTTTTTATAAAACATCCCCAAAACAAACATCTTTCCGATGGGAAACGAAGAGGCTCTGATGTTCCTCTGCTGGTCAGAGACGATTGGAAAGTTTCTGGGAATCAATCAGAAGATACAGAAGCTGATTCCCTTCAGAAATCCTGCTTTCTCTCAGCTCCTCATCTCCTCTCTTAGATGGGATTCACAAAGTGAATTTTCTCCCCCGTTCCTCTAAATCTCTTGATCACTTTAATTTTTTGCTACGCTGCTTCATCGGTGTCCTGGGAAGAGAAAAGGAGGAAGAGGAGAAGCCGAAGGGTGAGAGACGGGATCCAGGCGGGTTAGAAGTGAGAAAAGCTGGAGGAGGAAAGCAGGCGAGTGGTGTGGAGTTAAGGCTTTATCAGCGCGCCCTGAGGTCCGCGGGCCGCTGCTGAATCCAGAGAGATTAGGGGAAAATGCAGCACATGGCAGTAAGGGGCTTACGCCACAGCTTGTATTAGTTCAGGTGAAAAGAGTATTGCTTTTACATAAAACTGGACAAATCCAGCCACAAAGCGCCTCCCGTCCGACCACAATGGGTTTCTATCTGCGGACCTCACCTCGGCCCCGGGGCCCGGCGCTGCGCCGGAGAGGAGGGGGAGAAACAGAGAGGATCATGGGAGGAGCAGGCGGCGCTGCTGGGGCGGTACTGGTTCCACTGGTTCCACTGGTTCCACTGGGTCAGGAACCAGGACCGACCAGAACCGCCTGAGTTTATGAGATTAGTTTCACCGAAAAACTGCAGATGTGAATAAAAGTTTTCTAGTTGAGGAAAAAGTTCAGACGATACGATTCGATACGCTTTGATTCGATATCGGTATCGGTATCGGTCCTGAACAAAGTTCTACAACAGAAATCTGTGACGGTGTGTCTGATCTGTCCAGTGTATCTCTACGCTCTGCAGGATTTATTATTTTTTACAATCTATTTAGGATTTTGCTGCAGTGAAATTTTTTTCAGTTTCTTTGTTTTCAATCTAATCTTAATTTTAATCTGATTTAACAGATTCCAGTGAAGTTATTGATGCATTTCAATTATACAGTTGGCAAAGAAATGAATAATTTACTAAATTTATGCTTAAACAAAACAAACATTTTAATTCAGTTTCTGTTTCAGGCGATGATAAACCTCAGACATCAGAATGGATTCATTTCTAAATACATTTTATTTATCAATCACTTTAAAACAAAACCGTTGCTCAAAGTGCTGAAGAGCAAAACAATAAAACAATAAAACAATAAAACAATAAAACTGAAACGCATCAAAGAGAAAATTTAAGAAAAGATTTAAAGTGAATCTGCCTGAAATCGTTTGATCACCTTGGAAACGAGCAGAAAAAAACAATGAAATCAAATAAAAGAAGTTCTTTCATGTTTACTAACATCACTTCAATCAGATCGAGGTCTGGGCTTTGACTAGACCCTTTCTGACTAAACCCACCACTGGCTCTTGGTGGGTTTACTGGGATGTTCTGGGTCTCGGCCCGTTTTCCAGTTCTGCTTCAGCTCCATCATTATTTCTCACATTTTCTTTAATAACAATAAAATGGCCTAGTCAAAGTCTGGACTAAACTCTAAATCATTTCAGTAAAGCAGAGCAGGTCAAAGGTCATCCTCAGGATGTTAAAATCAGAACCACTGGATCCTGATCAGTTTGGATCATTTCATTTGTTTCATCTTTTTCAATCTTTTGTTTCTCATCTAAATGTTTTAAAACTTTAGTTTGTGTCAAACTGAACTGGGAGGCATTCTGAAGAGAAGCTAATGCAGCTAAATGCTTTTCTTTGGAGTATCCTGTTACTTTAATTAGGCCGTTTTGATCTGTTGTAGGGTGAGTTCATCTTGCAGTGAGCTCTGCAGCAGCGGAGCAGCGACGCTCTGCAGCTCCAGAACCTCTCTGTCCTCCTCCATTGTTGGCAGAACAATGGCCTCAAAAAGCCAAGTTGGTCCCAAAAAAAGAGGTCCCGTATCTTCAGCGCCGCTTAACATCAATTTACGACACGATTAATCAATTTGGAGGCGCTGCCTCTCCGCTCGGCGTCTCGTCATTAAATAAAGGCGGCGGTTCATCTGCTGAATGAGCCGGGCTCATCGCGATACGGCGCAGGTTAAGGAGGAGGTGCATGTTTAGGATGGCGCTGCCTCTTAGCGCCTGATTAGCATAAGCTGATAGCGCTATCAGGAGCGTGCCATTGTGGTGACCCTGAAGCTGCCTCCCCACCCCCATCCTGCACCAGCAGCACCCATCCCAGCCCAACACCCCCTCCACCCACTTCCTCTGAGGAGTCTTATCTGGGATGTACAGGGCCTCTGCAGCCTCCTGGGGAGACGATGGAGGGAGGGGGCAGAGGTGCTGCGTGTGTGTGTGTGTGTGTGTGTGTGTGTGTGTGTGTGTGTGTGTGTGTGTGTGAGCCCATTGTTGAACGTTGTGTCTTTGAGTGTGTCCTCTAATGTCTCTATGCCTTTTGAATGATAATGTTCGATGCTAAACTTCCAGAAGACTTTTAAAGAAAAGACTTTGGATCAACTAGTCGAAGGTTTAAAACTGTTTTTGCAGAACTTTTTCAAGTCCAGATTATCAAACTGCACATTTCAGCAACACGGCAGAGCAGAGAGCTTCACATCATAACAACTCAAATAAAAACTCATTTTAACGTTAAACACCAACAGCTGGGAAAATTACATGTCAAATATTTTTTCTTTCACGGTTAAATTTTGTTGATTTTACAGTTAAAAATTATATTTGACTGTAAAATTTACAAACTACATATTTCCCTAAACAACGCATAGAACATGTGAAAATGATTGAATTATTTCTGTTAACTTCACATCAGATCAACAGTTTAAATTGTTTTATAGTTTCTAGATTTTTGCTGAAAGTATTTTACGGTTTTATTTACAGTGTAACCAATTCAGAAACCAACTGACATTAAATTGAGTCAAATGAGCAGAAACTCATCAGATCCATGTTGATTAGTTTTAAACACACTCAGGGTTTCGGCTGGTTCTCAGTTTTCTGGACGTTTGTTCCAGATCTGTGGTGCACAGAAGCTGAATGCTGCTCTCCATGTCTGGTTCTGGTTCTGGACCTCAGAACCAGAACCTGGGAGTTCTGCAGGTTCATCCAGGAGCAGATCTTTAATGGATTGCACTTTGAAAATAATTTCATCCGTTTGTCCATCCCAGCTCCTTCTTGACCCACTTGACCTTTGACCTTTAGACTTAAGGTCAAGATTTGTTTCCTGTCTTGCCAAGTGGAAAGCTGAACCGGGTCAGAACTTACAGAAGTAACTTTGTGGAGGAATGTGGTTTAATTCCTGAACGTCTGACGTTCCTTAACGTTCCTTCGTTGCCGTTTCATCACTTCGTTCAACGTCTAAAAAACCGTCTAAGATCAAACCCCAAATGAAACGGCTCTGGTCAGAAGGCCTGGTGGTGGCAGCATCATGCTGTGGGGATTTCTCACTGCTGGGATCGATGCATAAACTGGATGCAATGAAACAGAAGAAGGACCCAGAATCCAGCTGTGCTGCTGCAGAGTGGAGAATTTCTTGCTAATTTAGCAATAATTTCCATTTTAACCTGTAAAATCTTCTGTTGATCGTTACAGTGGAGGGTTTGGGGAGAAACGTCCAAATGCAGCAGGTTTTGTTCCTGCATGTATCTTCATCCTCGCTGTGACCCAAAGGATGATGAAAGCGCCGAGCGGCTCGGGAACCAGAACATTTCATGAAGGTAAACGATTTCCATGGAGGTTAGGAGCTTAGCACTATTCACATCAGTTTACCATTATGATGCAAATGATAACGGTGCGTCTGCCTGCCGCCTCTCCTCTCCTCATCCACGGCACACCTACATACAGAACATGAGGAGATGGACCCGGCGCCGCTGATCCCTTTGTTGAGCTGATTGGATCGGAGCTGATCACATGTTTACCCTCGGCTCTATCTCTTTGAGAAACCTTCGTCACGGCTAGTGGAGAGTAACGTTTGCCTCTTTGTGATTTTCCTTTCTTCTGCAGACGGCCACGCTCACACGCTCTTTATGTATATATGCTAATAGGCTGGCTAACGCCGTTTCACACTGTTTGTTTCTGGAGATGATGCAACTTGCCAGACATCCTTTTTTGTTTTTTTTTTTGCTGATGTTCTCGTTTTTTTCCCTCTCCTCCTTTTTCAGGGCGTTTTGGAAAGAGCGAATGAGAGCGAAGTGGTGAACGAGCGGGTGGAGAGGAAATCCACAAAGGTTTTGTAATAAATGCGACAATAACAACAAAAACATTAAGGGAGAAAAGACGTGTTTCTGTGTTAAACAATTAGTGCTGCAGCATTAGAGCTGATCAGGAGGAGACAAAAGCTGAGCAGCAGCAGGGTTTACCCCCAACACAAAGACGCAAAGACGCAGCAGCTCCACGGCTCCCAACACCGCACCTCTGCTCAGGAACGTCTGGACGCTCAGGGACGTCTGGACGCTCAGGAACGTCTGGACGCTCAGGGACGTCTGGACGCTCGGGAACGTCTGGACGCTCGGGAACGTCTGGACGCTCAGGGACGCTCGGGGACGTCTGGACGCTCGGGAACGTCTGGACGCTCAGGGACGTCTGGACGCTCAGGTGTCCATGTCTCCATCTCTACAGATCACTGCTCACACCTAGAAGTTCAGTTTATAGAACTGATTCATAACTAACAAACACAAGTTATTCATAAAATTATATCTATTCATGTCAACAGATTTACATTCAATCCAGTTTATTGCAGTTTCAATAAAAATACATCAAAATCAGTTTATTTTCTGGTTTGTAAAAAGTTATTTAACTTTCTGTGTCCAGAAATATGAACTAATGGCAGCAGTTGATCCTTTACTGGAGACAAAGACAATAAAATCCCAGAGACTAAAAACATCAGATGTTACTGCTATGAAGGAAAAAACAGAAATCATAAAGTTAACGTGAACAAAAACAGCTGATAATGCAGAATTGGAGAGTAGCAGGAGAAAGTAGCATAGTGAGGAACATCTGCTCCACCTGCAGCTGCTGTGGTTCTGACCCAAACCAGCCTGTTCCCCTCCTGGCCTGTGGGGGCGCTGCACCAACAACCACTGCAGGAAACAACACTAAAACCTCTGAAGACACTGAGAGCAACTTCCTGTTTCACCAGATGGAACAAGATGGAGGCGTCAGAGTTTAGAGCTGGAGGATTTCTCTTTAGTCTTTGGCTGAAGACCAGGAGCCATTTCTGCTGCTAGCGCTAGGCTAGCATGTTAGCTTTGGTTACCCAGAATGCCCTGCGCTGTAGTCCACTTCCTGCTTTTGGAGCGCTCTCTGGTCCGCTTGGCTTTCACATTCAAACTGAACCAGACTGAGGTTCCTCAGTTTTAGTTTGTTTCTACATTCAGTCCTGTTTGTTTGACTTCCTAGTCCAGAAAGTTGGATTAAATTAAACTGCAGTTGGATTAAAGTGGACCAAACAAATGAACCCTAATCTGCAGGGAAACATCTTTAACTTTGGTATTTTTCCTCACCATGATTTGGTGAAAGTTTGGTTTAATGTTGCCTGATCTGTAAAAGTTGCTTTTTAAATCTTCCTCTCACACGCTGGCCTCCGTTCCTGAGCAGCTGGTGTTTCGTTGCAGTAGAAAACAGTTTTCTGCAGTTGGGCTCCTGTTTCTCAGTGAAGATCTCCTCATTCAACAATGGCTCCAAATCAGAGCAAAATTAAAGGAAGTTGTTTCTAAATCTGCAGCCTGTGTGGTCACTCTCTCGTTTCACCATGAATGTGTCTCAGACGGTGTGGGGGTGTGAGGAACCCCCTCCAGTGGCGTCTCTCTGTACATCCGACTCAATGGCTCCAGTGTGTGTGTGTGTGTGTGTGTGTGTGTGTGTGTGTGTGTGTGTGTGTGTGTGTGTGTGTGTGTGTGTGTGTGTGTGTGTGACTGTGGCACTTAACCCTGTGACCGGTGGTGGAATGAGCTCCACAGTAACCATTCGCCCTCTCCCACCCGGCGCTGCACCTCCTCGGTGTGTGTTACCACCCCATGAGAGGCCAACCAGCTCACACACACACACACACACACACACACACACACACACACACACACACACACACACACACCCACACACACACACACACACACACACACACACTACGGACACACAAGCCGTCTCCATGTCGTTGGAGCCGAGGTGGTGATGGCGTAGCGCCTCATGTTTAGACTCTGAGTCTTTGTTCGTCCCTGATGGGCGCCTCCTCTACCTGCATATGAGGGAGGAAGTCTCTGCTGTTTCCACTTTAAAGTCAGGAAGTGTTTGATTCCCTCGGTTTCCTCGGCTACTAAAAGCTCATTTCATCTTTTCCCCACAAACCACCGATTCACAAAACACTATTATTCCCTCTTTCTGAAGCCGCTTGGTTCACGCTGCTGCAGCTCCTGTTGTCCGGACCGGGCGGCAACAGAACCACCTGCTGACGCCTTCAGTCTGAGGCGGAGGAAACAGGACCGCCATGTGGGTTCACTGCACCGACTGAACACTTCTCTACATCAATTCATCCAAAAGTCTTTATATTCTGCTTGAGTTTTTCTGTATCTTTCTGGATTATTCAAATTATTTTCAATAATCTTTCTAATTATTTGTCTCCAAATATAAAATGTGCGTAAATCTGATTTTACAAGGAGTAAAGTCTGGAAAAGTTTAAATAGTTTTTAATCATTTCATATATTTATCATGATCTTTAATCGTGAAACCGTATTTGAAATGAACCAAAGGATAATTCAGATGCCAGATTTGGAGAAAGAAAACTTTGGAACCAGTTTTCATCCCTCTGCTGCACGGAAAAAACGCCTTGAACAAAAATATATTCACTAATTTGAACAAAGTCTCATTTCATTTCACACTCAACATGCTGAGCGGAACCTTTGTGTTGTGTTTCTGGTACGCCCATAAATCTGACGCACAAGCAGCATCTAAAAACAGCCAAACATGATGAAGCTGCTTCTGATGTCACTGGGATTCGTTTCTGCTTCAGACGACCTGATTGGACGCTGCAAAACTGTTGAAGTTGTGTTTGGTCACATTTAGTGTTTCTGCATCATGACTCTGCAGAAACACCAACGACCTGCACAGTTTAAAAAGGTTTTGGAAGCAAGTAAAGGATAGAAGTGATGGTCCTATCAGGACGTGGTTCTGATCCATCCAGAGTTTCTCCTTCCACTAACAAGGTCAGGTCGGCGGGGGGCAGAGCTGACCTCCGGAGGCTGCAGGGTTGACACCCGGCGGCCAGACGGCCTCCTCAGACCACAACACCTCTCCTCCAGGGTGGCTGCTTATCTGCTGCTGCTTATCTGCTGCTGCAGGTCAAAGGTCAGCCAGCCACGAGAGCTGAGGAGGGAACGGCTGGTTTAGAGAAAACCGATACGTTTAAAGGTTTAGAGACGGAGCGGACCGGGAGAACCGGTCCGCTCCGTCTGACTGACGCTGATAGAAACGGATCATTTTAACACATTAATGACCAGCAGAGAACTCAGGATGTGGAGGATTTGACTAGACCAGAAGTTAGAAACAGTCATGTTGAACCTGAACCTGATTGTTTTACTGGAGCAATCAGACTAACGATAATCTCATTTTATGTTATAAATGGATTAAAAATACAAATTAATAATTATTCCTTTTCTGAAAAAGAAAATAGATATTTTCTCACCTAAAATGCAACAACAGTTTTCCTTTAGTGAGCCGTTGATGAATCTGCAGCTGAAAATCCTGCATGTGACAGAACTGATCTGGGATTATTTCTGGGATTAACAGATTAATAATTGGACAGAAAAATGGGACATGTTTCAACTCAGAAGCTCAAACTGACACCAGAAGAGATTTTATTATCTTAAATGTTTTATTTCATCTTTATTTATCCAGGTTTTCAGAATAAACCTGGTTTGATAAAACAAGCAATTAATAAAAAGCTAAACGTTCCTGTTTCGGTTCATTTCTGCTCTGAATGAAGCCAGAGCTCTTCATTCCTCTGAGTGTCTCTGCTCCAGGTAAAGTTTATTACAGTGTTATTAAATTGTCTGTTTCTATTAGGCAGGGTTAAAGTTTGGGACGCTGGACTTTTGACTTTACCTGCACAGAACAAAGCTAGCGCTCAGAAAGGCTCCGTCTAAATTAGCTACAGAGACGCAGTAAACAGTTGATCTTCAGATGCAAACAGCCTCTGTGTTTTTGTCTCCTGGGTGATGAAATCCTGAGCTAAAAATGTTCAACCGCAGCAGGAATGTGTCCAATCGCTGCAACAAAGCGACACACAGAGCCTGAAATGGGCTACCTACAGTGTGACGCCGCTGCTACTGTACACATCCACGGACCGCCTGGGACAGCGGCGCCAAAACCTGGAACAGAAATGTTTCTTTTGTTGCAGTTGCATAATCTCACACTTGAATTTTAGAAAAATAAAACCATCCATTACACTGAATTTATTCAGTTTGAGGTTCAGAAGAAATGCTTGTTTTTGACCAAATTTAACACGTTGAATCCTGAAGTCATCTTTTCTTCCAGCAGAATAATTTCAACATAAAGATGAGAAAATACTGCCATCGTTTTATGTCGTTTATTCCCTTTTTAACTTCAGGCAGAGGCTCCAACCAACAGCTGGATGGAGATGTTGAAGCTAAAATCTTATTTTCTGTTTCTCAAACTGTTTTATGATTAATACATTTTACATGAATAAAAACAGACGAAATGGAAACAGACAAAAAAAAGAAAATTTAAATTTGCTCTGGAAAATGATGAAACATCTTTCATACTTTTCCAGAGTTTAAAGTTTCCAGATGGAGGCAAACAGTAAAAGTGACGGATCAGTAGAGAAACCAACCTCTGAGTTCAGGAGACTTTTATTTTTCATTCCTGATTGATTCATAAATAAAACGAAATCAGAGCAACAAACTGGAGAAAAATATTCCATGAATGAAAGAAAAGAGCAGCGAAAGTCTGAAGCAAAACTTTCATAAACCTTCAAACAAACTGAAGAACAAAATGTTTATTTCAGGTTACAGGAGGAAAACCAGCAGCTTTGAATCTGGTTAAAGTGGAAACCAGTCTGAGTGTGAAACTGGACCATTTGGACCAGAACAGAGCACTGGAGGCACGGTGGTGGAGGCGTCATGGTGTGGGATATTCAGTGCTGTTTATCAGAGGAAGCTTGAGGAAATCCTGCAACACGACCCAAAACGCAGCAGGAACTGTCCGGGGCCTAGTCAAAGCCCAGCCCTGGATCTCATTAGGAAGCCGTTGTTATTCTGTCCAAACTTTCACTCTGTTTGTTAAATGAGGAAAATCTTCTGTTTCTATGCAGAATAAATCCAGATTTGAATTTTCCTCAAGAATATTTTAGTCCGGAAACAAAAATGTTTGTTGAACCAAAGAGATTTATTTCTGTAACTGGTTTCAGTAAGGAGGCACCTTAACCCTGACCCTGACCCCTGACCCTGACCCTGACCACTGACCTCTGACCCCTAGCCCTCAAAGCATGAAACTTCAACACAACATGCAGTCAACAAGGACATTTTGTTGATCATATTTACTGATGATTACATTGTCAATATGAAACATGTTGATTAATATTCCATTTATGTGGAGATTGGAATCAGATTAAAATCAGATTAAAATCAGATTAAAATCAGATTGGGATCAGATTAAAATCAGATTGGAATCAGATTAAAATCAGATTAAAATCAGATTAAAATCAGATTAAAATCAGATTAAAATCAGATTAAAATCAGATTAAAATCAGATTAAAATCAGATTAAAATCAGATTAAAATCAGATTAAAATCAGATTGGGATCAGATTAAAATCAGATTAAAATCAGATTAAAATCAGATTAAAATCAGATTGGAATCAGATTGATTGGGACACAAACCAGATCGTTGAGACACATTCAGGGTTGTTTTCTCCGATACGGACCGATGCGTTCTGTCCAGAACCAGAAGCTCCTCTCATGTCTCGTAATGAAAAGCCGCCGCCTGCCTGGCAGAGATGTTAACTGCTAACTTTGATCTCACTATTAATTCTCCATGAACAGCTAATAAAGCATAATCTCTGTGTATCTGCGTTCAGCTCCCAAAGCCTTCAGCAGATCCGACTGACGCTTCCTGGCTGGAGGCTCCAACCGGCTGCAGATGAAACAATCAGCTGCAGGAGTTCAAATCACACGGAGGATGAGTGGCTGTTGCCTCTGGCTGCTGCTTCGTCTGCAGCTTTAAGTCGATTCCCTGACGTCCATGAAGCCCATCCACACAGAAACACAGAAGAGTCAGACCTGGATTTGGTTCTTGTCAGCAGAAAGTGTTTCTGGGGAAACGATAAACTGGAGAAGGATGTTGGTCCAGTTCGCTTCTGGATTTAACAAACCAAACTGTTCAGACAATCAGACGTCTTCATTCAGACATTTGCTCACTTTCAAACACTTCAGTCAGCAGACACTGACTCTCTTATTCACTATAAAACTATGCCACAGAAGAAAATATGATTTTTAATCCAAACCTGGATCAGATTTAAGAGACGAATGCAGAACATCCCAAATTCATTCCTAACAAGTTGGGAGTTTTTCCTTCCACCCAACTTTCCATCACTACGCCAGCAGCCAGATCTCTGAGCTGAAACATTTTCAGGCTTTTTCTCCTTCACTTCTGTTTTAAAATCAGTTTTTATAATTCTGACCTGAGTTTGTCTGATTCATGTTTCGCTCTAGTTGTGATAAATATGAACTTTAACTCTTTTGTTTATTTTACTATCAGTAAATATCAATAACTTCTGATCAATACTGTGAGCAGTCTGATGATAAATAAGAGTTTATGTAACAACAGTGTTTGTTTTTGCTGCTCTTCAGTCTCATAAAGTTACATAAAAAATAAGTAATCAATACATTTGATGGCCTTTTGAATGATCACAACAGAACAAACCCAGAAGTTTTGCTTCATATTTGTGACCTGAATTAGTTTTATTGATCCTCAGATATTTATTCCTGTTTGTCTAAACTCTCGTTTCCTTTTCATACTTTTACCTGTAATGTCCTGATCTGATCAGAAACTGAATCAGATCAATCGATCAGATCGATCGATCAGACAGCAGCAGTTTGATAAGGAATGTTTTCCACATGAGTTTCAATGATTGTGGAAACATTTCCTCCTTGAGGAAGGACCGAGTGATGAAGTGAGCAGCTCTAGAGCGGGGGTCAAAGGTCGCGTCTCGTGACCGCTGAAGCTGATTGGAGGAAACGCAGCACAAACATGATGCAGTTTGAGGAAGAGGAGGAACTCAGCTGGACTCACCTGAACTCAGCTGGACTCACCTGAACTCAGCTGGACTCACCTGAACTCAGCTGCAGAGAACACACACAAATACTGAATAAATAAATGACCTTGGGCAGAAACCCTAGTTTCAATCCGGTTCTGGTTTCGATCCGGTTCTGGTTTCGATCCGGTTCTGGTTTTCTGCTTTTGCAGCTTTTTCCTCTCGGCTCTTTCCAGCAGATCAGGATCTGATTTTCTGTGGAAAATAAACTTCAGCTGGTTTATTCAGACATCTGGACCACAGCTGGACACATGATGCTTATTTTACCAATCAGAAGCTCATGAAGCTGTGACATCATCATCACATGGCTAGTCAGCTCCTTCAGACTAGCCAGCAGCAATTAGCAGTCAGCTACTGAGCTCATTATTCGGGCTGCTGCTCAGAGCAACACTGGTAAAAACGTTAAAGGGTTAATAGAGGAGCCATGTTGGATGACTTTCTGGAGGCGGAGCTTCAGAAAGAGCAGGAGCTTCTTAAAGAGACAGAGGCTCAATGTCAAGAGGTTAAATCAGGAAATAAAATTCCTGTCGTGTTTAAATCATTTTCATGCCAGCTGGATGCAATATAGTTGCTTTATGTTGTAAAATAATACTTAATGCTTGGAAATTACATTGTACCGGCCCTTTAAGCTCATTCTGATGTTGAGCAGAATGAATGAATGAATGAATGAATGAATGAAAGAATGAATGAATGAATGAATGAATGAATGAATGAATGAATGAATGAATGGTCCTCCTCGACGCTCTGACCAGATTCTGCGTGTTGTCGACGTTCTGCCTGGTTTTATCGAGGCGTTTTGAAGCTTCAGCTCTTCAGACGCTGCTGGCTGTGAGGACAGTGACATGAAAACAGGCCTGAAGCTTCTCCTGTAATTACTTTACTCTCCATAAAACATGTTTGCATATTCAGAATTCATGAGGAAGGAGCCTGCTGGCCCCTGCAGCAGCAGCAGCAGCAGCAGCAGCAGCAGCAGCAGCAGCAGCACAATGTGCAGCGCAGAGATACTTTATTAGTCTTATTATCAGCAGTCGTCCTCATCCAGATTGTTGTCCTTCACCTTTTATCACACACACACACACACACACACACACACACACACACACACACACACACACACACACACACACACACACAGCTGGCCCTGTGGCTCTCTGCATGCTGGGAGGAAAGTTGTGAGGAGAAGTGAGAGCAGCGTTGCCAGGTTGGACGAATTAATGAACCCAGGTGAGCTGGAGCCAAGAACCCTCACCTGCAGTCTTCACATGAAGCTCACGGCTGCTTCATTAAGCGAGCGCAGCCTGACGCAGCCTGACGCAGCCTGGCGGCCTGCAGCATGCAGGTGGAGCAGGAAGCATTTGAGTGACGGAGGCCGGCCTGCAGCGCCGCACGGCCGCTTTGATCAGACGGGACGCCTCGCCTTCATCCCGGGATTATGAGGCTGGATGCTGATGATGCTGCGTGTTGGTTTCCCTGGAGACACGCAGGATGGAGGGAAGGGCTCTTTCACTTTCAGGGAATCTAGAGAACAAGCTTCGTTTCTGCAGCAGCAAACTGAATGTCTTCAGTTTGATTCGACCAGTGAATATTAAACATAAATGTTTGACTTTAACTGAATCATATTGATTTATTACATCAACACTGATACATTTTTATGTTATAAACATGTGGAAAATATCACTGCTGAACAGGCTTTCTGGTCAGAGAGCTGCATCCACCTATTAATGGAAAGTTTAGTGGAAGGAAAAGGTGTAGGAGATAAACAAGCAGCACCTGCTTTATAGTCTGATGGTTTCATTTTCCAACAGAATCTCAATAAATGTATTTACTTCAATAAATCACATTTTTAAAGGTAATATAAATACTTCAACGTTTATCTGCTGAGGAACGAATAAAAATGAATCAATAAAATTATTTATTGCTGATTTTTAACCTGTGGATTTAATGTCGTTTCTGTGAAACAAATTTAACTGAATATTTTTTTACAAATCAAAGTAAATATTCAGAGTTCAAAATGTTTATAATATAAACAGGCGTGAACTCAAACTCTGCCTCTCATTGAATGACTTTCAGAATATTTGCTGCTTTTCTGCACAAAACCTCAACATTAATGACGGATGGACTCATCACTGCTCAGGTTTTAGTTTTAAGTTTATTCTGCAGATATTTTCCTCCTGAGATTTCTGATGATGTCAAATCAGAAAACAAAACAGAATCATTTCTGATGTGAATCTCAAGGAACCATCAGAAACTGACCTGCGAGGAGCGGATCCGCGTGACGTCACAGATTTTCACCAGTGAACTGAACGAGTGAACTGAACGAGTGAACTGAACGAGTGAACTGAACGAGTGAACTGAATGAACTTTTGGATGTTGAGCTGCAGGCGAGAAGCTCCAGGAAAGAGGAAACTAATCAGGAATGACTTTGTCACGACCTCTGCTGCAGATTGCCTCCGTTGCCCCGGCAACCATCGGAGTCCCCATCTCTGCGCGTCTGAGTGCAGAAATGAGTTGTGAACAGGCGGGGATTAAACATGATCCGCAGACAGAGCGTCACTCAGCCGCTCCCGCACACCGGCAGCCTGCGGGAAGCTGCGGTTCATCCCGCAGCGGTTCACCCGCAGCGGTTCATCCCGCAGCGGTTCATCCCGCAGCGGTTCATCCCGCAGCGGTTCATCCCGCAGCGGTTCATCCCGCAGCGGTTCATCCCGCAGCGGTTCATCCCGCAGCGGTTCTGTGCCTCAGTTTGAAAAGTTCCGCAGCGGATTCTGCGCTGCTTTCCCCTCCAATCAGGACGCGATGGGTTCAATTGATCAGCCTGATGAAGATCAATAACATTCAGGCTGTGGTTCAGTCATTCATGATAAAGTTAAAGACCCGCATTTGTCCCGCATTCAGAGGAAACTGTCCACCGGAAGTCCGTCAGAATCAGCTTCTGCTCTCCATCCTATCAGGAAACACCTGAAGAAAAACAGTTTCTGCGAAAACGAGAAAAAATAAGTTTATATCCAACAGAAATATTCTGACTTCAGCAGCTTCACTTTCACTTTTACTCTCCAGGTTGAAAGAAAATCAGAGCAAAAGATTTTTACTCCAGAATAACGAGATGATATCTGAACATAAACTCACTGCTTTTTACAGACACGTTATTATTTTTAGAAAACGCTGCGGAGCCAATGAAGATTCCTTCATAATAATAGTTATTATTATCACTTTATGACAATATTTAGTCATTTTTTAACCCGACAGTTTTAAACCTCAGATTTTGCCTAAACTTTGCGAAACGTTTTCAAGGTTTCCTGAACTTTGACCCTGATCCTGAGCCCAGGGTTCATCTCTGTCTCTGCAGACAGGAAATTATTTTCATCTTGGATTTGAGTTGAGGAAGTTCCCGGAAGTAACCGGGCGTTTGTGGAGGTTTCCTCCTGGTCCGGTTCCGGTCCGGTTCCGGTCCGGGTCCGGTCCGGGTCCGGTCCGGTTCCGGTCCGGTTCCGGGCCTCCTGGAGCCAGCGGCCCGCCGGATCTTTGCCTCATTGGGGGCTGAACCTGATGAAACAAACCAGCAGGGGCGTGTCCAGATGGTTGGAGGGTTTCTGCTGATAATCCACTGAAAATATTTATAGAGGAAATGAATCCATCAGATTAATAATCTGTAAAACATGTTTATGAATTTATTCAGCAGAAACAGAAAGAGTTTCATTTCGGTCATATCAGGATACTGGGTCAGCAATTATTGATTAGATCCGTTAACAAATGATTAATAAAAACTAAATATTCAACATCTTTTCACATTGATGCAATTTAACAGCATATCAATAAAACCTGCTGATTGATGAAACTTCAATCACATCAAAATATCAAAACCATCCATCTACACACATGTAGACTATATCTTTGTTTTTTCCTAATTATTTTCAGTTATGGAAGATCAAATAATCACAAGTTGTGATATTTTTGTCAGATTTCTAAAGAGGATTCCACAAATCAATTTAAAGATACTTTAGTGGAAGAGAGAGAGAGAGAGAGAAGCTGATCATCTAATTACAGCTGCAAATAAAATGCTAATTCCTCCTGGCACCATGATGGAGTTCAAACATGGCGCCGTCCAGAACCTGAGCGGACCGGGCTCTGCTCCAACAATCCAACAACCAGGACTCCTCATCCACACAATCATTATGGTTATTATTAGCGTTCATGTGCACCATGCAGACTGCAGCACATCCAGGACGAGGAGCAGCCGGCCCAAGGAATAAGCAAATGAAGCTGCTGCT
Organism: Poeciliopsis gracilis; assembly: GCA_911649635.1. NCBI lineage: Eukaryota > Metazoa > Chordata > Actinopteri > Cyprinodontiformes > Poeciliidae > Poeciliopsis > Poeciliopsis gracilis. The sequence goes on along the minus strand of CAJVRI010001418.1, from coordinate 7,560,796 downwards.
GTGAGGCCGTAGGGCCTGCAGGGGGCGCTGCAGAAGGAATACAGAATCTCAAAACCTCGAATTTCTTTGATCACAAATAAGAAAATGTTCATTTTCCTTTGATCTCAAGAATGAATTTTTTATTTAATTTAATTGCAATTGAAAGATTTGATCATTTTAAATACAATAATTCAGACAGAAAATTTAATGAACTAAAAGTTATTATTTAGTTATTTTTTATTACTGTTGTGATCAAGCAAAGAGAGGAGAGAGAACCAACAGCAGGAATCAGAAAATCAGGAAAAAACATGTCAAGATTTATTTATTTATTTATTTATTTATTTATTTATTTATTTAGGATGCAGTAAAAGTCCGTTTTTTATTATTATTATTATTATTATTATTATTATTATTATTATATTATTATTGGTAATGTTTGTGTAAACAGACATACATAATGAAACTGAGTCACTTGAGTTGAGCTTCGGGGGCCCTCCAGGCCAGCAGGGGGCCCTCCAGGCCAGCAGGGGGCCCTCCAGGCCAGCAGGGGGGCCTCCAGGCCAGCAGGGGGCCCTCCAGGCCAGCAGGGGGGCCTCAGGAAAACTAAATGTCTTCACTGATTCATGTTGCTCAAAATTCGTCTTTTATTTCTTAAGGTTTTTATTTTGAAAAGATTTAAAATCAAAATTTCAGCCAGAATGAAAATATTAAATGTCTTCATGTAAACATAACTTGATAGATAGATAGATAGATAGATAGATAGATAGATAGATAGATAGATAGATAGATAGATAGATAGATAGATAGATAGATAGATAGATAGATAGATAGATAGATAGATAGATAGATAGATAGATAGATAGATAGATAGATAGATAGATAGATAGATAGATAGATAGATAGATAGATAGATATTAAATGATTTTGCTGTTTTGTGGCCCCAGTTCAGACTCTGCTCTGGGCCCTATTTAAAGCTGTGCCGCCCCTGCAGCAGTGATTAATGATACGTCACCAGCAGCAGATTAATCACGCAAAGTGAGCGGGAGGTTTGCGGTGTTGAACCCGCAGCCTTTAGGTGGGAAGAGAAGAAGAAGAAAAACCTGGTTTCATCAAATCTTTTTAGATGCAAATATTCTGTTATCTCCAGCTCGCTGCAGCTGTAGCATTTCCTCTCCATGTGTTTATGATTAATTATCTGTTCTTGGTGGAAAAATAAATCATGTGAAATGAGGGTGTGCGGTGCGCCGCGCCGCGCCGCCGCCGCGCCGCGCCGCGCCGCGCCAGAGATGGCAGGTCGATGCTGTTAATTTCAGGTTGAAACTGACACACTAATTATAGCGCGCAGAGCTGCGGGAACACTGGCAGCCAAGATTACACCTCTGCTTCTATTTTCTGCTGTTTTATTTTTTATTTTATCAGATCCTGCTTATATTTTACCAATTAAAAATCGTAAAGGCATTTCATTGCCCCGGGATAAAATAAAATAAAAAAAGAAGCAGCCTCCCTGCTAACACGGCCATCACTTTCCCCCATCAGATTCATTGTGATGTATTAGATGCAATAAATTATCCCATGTAACAAAACATGGCGAGCTGAAAGGCTGATAATCTGCAGAGGGGAGATAAGGATTCATTATTCCAAATCATTATGAATCCAGCGTTGGCTGTGACTTCTTTCTTAATCAGCTTCTGTGATCCTGGATACGTGAAGGCAGCAGATAAGAGCCGAGTCGTTTATAATTCTCCCCACCTCGGCCTAATATTTTAAAATAAAAATCGCAGGCAGAAAGAAGCGGCGCGCGCGCACACGCACGCGCATGCAGCGGCTTTGGAGGGAGCGCGGAATGTAATAAAACACAGTGAGAGAATAAATGAGTAAATAGATTAAACCCGCGCATTGGCTGCTGTTGTTTTCTTCTCTTTTTGTCTCAAATTAAGGTCATCATCTCCCTGCGCGGCTCCACGCTGGAGAATTTACTGCCTGTTCAGAGGAAACAGGCTGATCAGTCCGGCTGCTGACGCGGTGAAACACCGCAGCTCTTGGGTTTGCGTGTCAAGGTGAGACAACATGACTGCCCAGGTGACACCGCGCCACATTTCAGCTAATAAATAATATTTAAACTCCAACATATTAGAAATGGGAATTAAAAACGAGCCACTTCCTGTTTATCTTCCAAAATGATTCCTATTGTTTTCCCTCCTAATCAATCTTTTATCGCATCTTTAATGTGACTAAATAATCTGTTTCCATCTGTGTTGCTTCACCTTTACATTGAAATCTAATTCCCAGCATCGCGCTGTTTGCATCAAAAGCAGATTAATAAATCATTACCATCTGGATGTGTTATTTTTCTAATTCCATTCAGATGCTGGGATCTTCTAATTCCTCCTAAATGAGGAGCCGCGCCGCCGCGCCGCCGCGCTGCCGCGCCGCCTCGCCGCCGCGCCGCGCGCTGAATTATTCATCGCTTTAAAAAGACGCGTTTGGCTGCAGAGCCGCATCCGTAAGTTTATACAAGGCGGTTTGCGCCAATTATCTTTAATTTATTACCTTAATTGAATTCCTCCCCACCCTCCGCCACCAACGCTAGATTTGTGATCAGTTTACATTCTCCTTCAAAGAGTCGAGGCAACATGAGAGACGCCAAGCCTGCAGCATCCTCTTCCTCCCTGCTCCTCAGCGCGTTTCTCACAGAGGAGGATCGGATTTGCTTGGTGCTCCTTTCAATCAACCGAGCTGTCAATAAACGGGCCTCTGCGCTCCGCGCTCCGCTCGCGCCTTCCGCGTCTCTTCTGGCATCAAGAAAATAAATAAATAAAAAATAAGCAGCAGACCCAACGTGTTGCTGCGATCACATTGTGCTGCAGTTCAGCCTGCATCCCCACCCCGCCGCGTTTCTGGCTTTATTTGTCTCCGTGCAGCTGCACTTCTCTGTCCTTTGTGGCGCAGCGGCTCCTTCTGCAGCACAAAGAGACGCGGAGCTGCGAGTCACTGGAGCCGCCGCGGCGCAGATCCCTGCTATCAGCACAGCCCAATAATTAACGGCGCTTTTCACTCCAACACTGACATTTAGTCAAGAAAGGCCCTGAACATCTTACAGCCGTTTTCTGTTTGATCAAACGAATAAAACGGAGAAAAAAATCGATTCTAAATCAACCAGTTTCACTTTTAAAAGACTGAAAAGCTTCTATTAGTTTAAAAAGACGCGTTTATTAAAGCTGCAGGCCTTCAGTCTGGACTTATTAAGAAAACAACAAAAACATGAGAAAATATATTTATAGGTTCATCTGGATACATTTTCAATTAAAAACAAAATTATTAAACAAGTAAACATGATAAGAAAAATGATTTTCAGATTAAAATGAACAAATTTCCCATTAAAATTGATTCTAAGCTCAATATTAGTTCAGGATGAGAATTTCTTAAAATACTGGTTTAAATTTATCAGATAAAACAACAAAACATTGTGGAAAAAATCTATTTTTAGTCTAAAATAATGTGTTTAGATGGAAAAAGCTGTAATTCATTGAAGCACAGTGAAGCATTTAAAACACACCGGGGTGTTATATTTTGATTCAAACAAAAACGGATCAATTTTCAATATGCAGTCGATCGATTTGGATGAAAATCGCCTCAAATGTTCCTAAAAATGTCAAAGAAACGGAATAATGCGAGTTAACCCTGTGATGCAGGCCGCTTCCCATTGGCTGGAGCATCTAGTTGCTTTCTGAGCCGGAAGCTGCTCATACAGTAGAGGCGAGGCCGCGTGCGCGCGCGCGCCGCCGTGCCCCGGTAGCCTACATGCGTGCGCGCGCGTTTCTTATTTATAATCAGGCTGATGACTCCGGGACCGAGCCAGGGCCTGGCGCGTGCACGAGCGGGAGCGCGCAGTAAGAAGCCTCAGTGTGTGTGTGTGTGTGTGTGTGTGTGTGTGTGTGTGTGTGTGTGTGTGTGTGTGTGTGTGTGTGTGTGTGTGTGTGTGTGTGTGTGCTCTTCCCGTCCACAGCTCTCGCCCTCTCAGCCTCTCTCTCCCCGCCTGTCTCTAAATGCCATCGGCGCCTCCATCTGCATGTCAGTCTTTCAGTCTTTCTTTCTTCTCATCTGCAGGGGAGGAAAAAAACAAACCAAAAAAGGAGCAAAGAAAAGAGAAGAAGAAGAAGAAAAGCGTCGCGGCGTCCAGCGGCAGGTCAGTAGCTTTTCCATGCAGCTCGCTTTGCTCGGATCCTGCTGCTCTGAATGATGGAAACTTTTGCCTTCAATCAGAACCAGAAATATTCAGACACAATTTCATTTTTGTTTTTCCGTTTCGGGTTCGGCGGCTTCTCCAGCAGCCTCCATCCGAACCGAGCCGACCCTGATTCAGCGCCGCGTTCCGCGCCTCTCTCCGGACCGACCCGCCGCACAGTCCCCCAAAATTCAGCCGCCGCCGCTGCTAAAATAGCGCAGATGAGGAGTTTTAGCGGGATATTACCTGATGGCGGCGGTTCGGCCGGGGAGCCGCTCCAGCCGTGAAATCGATCTGATTACCTCGCCGGCGGCGTTTCTTCCTCCATCTCAGTGGCTCTGCATCGATATGGCGCAGAAATGAGGGCAGCATCAGGGAGGAGACGCATTTCTATATATTTTTTTTTTTATTTAATTCTGAATGAAATTTTTTTTTTTTTTAATTCTGAATGAAATTTTTTTTTTAAATCTGCAGAATTAGATGTAAATGTTAAATATCTGAGTACGCAGAGCCGCCAGCCGCCCGTCGGATCCCGGCCGTCGGTGCTGCTGGGAGTTTTTTTTTTTTAATTCAATATTTAAATTGAGAGTGAATTTGAAATGGAAGCCCACCCTCTCATAACTCAGCGACGAGCTGAATGAAGTGAAGAGGCCCGCGCGGCGCGGCGCGGCGCGGCGGCTGACAGATTACATCAGCAGCAGCGATTCAGACGCTGATAAGCATCAGAACTTGGCCAAGCGGCTCACCGTTTTCCTTTTTCACATCAGTGTAGGAAAGAATGACAGAAAACACTAACTGCTCTATTCTTTCCCTTTTTACACTCGAAGAATTTTTTTGTTCTCAGTTTAAATCATTCTAGGAACCGGAGTTCTGTTTTCAGGTTTCAGCAGCAGAATTCGACGCCCTCGTTTTGTTCTAAGAAGCTGCCTGTGTTCACATGCAGAGAGAATAACAGCTTCTTTTTCTTGAAAAGAGCAGCGAGGTGACAAATGACTCAGTGATGTAACAAATAGATTACCTGCGGGGAGCTGCAGCGGTTTCGACATGCGTGCAGCGCCGGTGCAGCCTGGCAGCCTGACCCGCAGCCTGCAGCCGGCGGCCGGCGGCCGGCTTCACCCGCGGCCCGCTGCGATCCAACGCGCCGCATCTCCTGGAAACATTCCGCAAACAAGCAACGCGTTAGCGCCATTTTTCTGTTTTTGTACATTTCGTGCCGCCGTCAGGCTGAAAGCCTCATATTAGTCAGACTCTTGTGCCACTTACTTTAGGAAGAAATGAGAAAGCAGCAGAAATATGAACCACGGAGACCCGACACACACACACACACACACACACACACACACACACACACACACACACACACACACACAAATATTCACATATTTATTTCACTGGCTGCTGAATTTAACTGACACTGTTTATCATTTAAGTTATTATCGTTTTGTTGTAATTTAATTTTTATTCATAAGGAAACAGTGATGTTCAGGGATAAACACACACACACACACACACACACACACACACACGGAGGTGAGACCTAATTACAATATTTGATCTACTGGCTGCACAGCAAAAAAAAAAAAAAAAAAAAAACGTTTTGATTTTAATCAGAGATGTTTGACATAATCAGGCAGAAATAATCTGCGTCATCAGAACCGCGACTGGACCAGAATTGTGACTGTGACCAATTAAAACTGTTCGACAAAAAAGAAAGAAAGAAACTGGAAATATTTCAGTTTGATTTTCATTTTTAAAAGAGAATCATCGTGGTTCCGGACTGGTTCTGTTCAGCCGAACCGGGAGAAATAAAACACAATCTCTATTATTATTATTATTATTATTATTATTATTATTATTATTATTATTATTATTATTATTATTATTATTATTATTTTTATTTATTTATTTATTTATTCATTTATTGTTGTTATTTTCCAGCCGGGCTGCTGCTTTGTCCGGTTCGGTTCGCTCCTCTTCCTCTTTATCAAACTAACTGTATCAAACTCTGAGTCACAGTGAGGCGTTATGGGTCTGGACCAGTTCTGGACCAGTTCTGGACCAGTTCTGGACCAGTTCTGGACCAGTTCTGAACCAGTTCTAACTGGTTCCGTTTGGTCCAAAAGAGGACTGATCCCAGCTGCAGGCCGACTTGTGCGATTCTTGGTGATTTTTTGGTTGAGCTCATGAAGCTCATGAATTCCCCTGAGCGGCGCCCCGCTGATCCAGCAGCTTCATGGATGCAGCAGCAGCAGCAGCAGCAGCAGCAGCGCAGCTGCAGCAACTTCTGCTGCTGCTGCTGCTGATTCCGACGCCGCTGCACACGATGGGCGTGCGCGCTCCCGACTGCTTTTACCCACCTCGCTGCGCGCCCTGTGCGGGTTCATTTCCTGGCTTTACAGTGACGTCACATCCAGTGGCGTCGATGCCACACACACACACACACACACACACACACACACACACACACCCACACACACACACACACACACACACACACACATTTCCACTAGTACTACAGTATCGATCTAACAGTAAAATGAATGAGATGATTTTTTTTATAAGAAATGTAAACAAGAAATTCAGCATCTGAAAATTTATTTCCATTTCATAAAACTGAAATTTCTGCTTCATAGAAAGTATATTTAAAGATTATTTATTGTAACTTTCAATCTGAAAATGAGCCTAATATTCTATTGCATTTGTTTAGAAGAGGATAAATAAATAAATAAATAAATAAATAAATAAATAAATAAATAAATAAATAAATAAATAAATAAATAAATGAGATTAGATTAAACAAGGTTTTTTTTTTTTCTCCAAATGTTAAATTTGGTATTTTTAACTTTTCCCCTTCAGTGTTTTAAAGTGAAGCAGTGACTGCAGCAGAAATATTAGCAGAGCCACAAACTATTCTGTCAATAATTGTTGTAACATGTAAAGAAATAAAATATGAAGGATGTTTTTGGCTCGCGGGCCGCAGCGCGTCCAGGCCGCGCGCCGCTGCGGCCGCGAGAGGACGCACTGCCACAGTTTAAAGAGCAGGAGCTTCCCGAGAGCAACAGGCTGCTGCTCACACACACACACACACACACACACACACACACACACACACACACACACACACACACACACACACACACACACACACACTGCAGCACTTTGAGACATGAAGAAAATAAAGAAATCTTTTCTTCTTAATATTCTAAACTCTATTTTTTTTTTTTCTTCTATTTTTGTTTCTCTTTAAATCTGTTCAGTTTTGCGCCTTTTTAAACTTCCGGGTCCTTTGATAACCTGTAATAAATAATGTGGAGCAGCTTTATGTTTCTATTTTTATCTGAAGTGATTGAAAACTTTCAGATTTTGCATTTCTTGCTGTCGTTGAGTTGAGTGATCAGGCCCCGCCCCTCAGCTGATGACACTGACAGACCCTCCTTAAGTTGCGTCGCGCCACAGCTGTCTGCGAGCATTGAGCTGCCTGGCGCCATCCTGAAAGAATGCCTTCACTGTAAAAAAAGAGAAGAGAGAGAGAGAGAGCGAGAGAGAGAGAGAGAGAGAGAGAGAGAGAGAGAGAGAGAGAGAGAGAGAGAGAGAGAGAGAGAGAGAGAGCGGGGGGGGGTTAATGGAGAAAGCCAGCAGCAGATCTGATCAGTTGAACTTGCTGGTGCCGCTCAGTGCGCAGCGCAGACTCAGCTCTGCGCTACTTGTTGAACCGGCCTGAAAACTCCAATCTTTTATTTTTGATCTGGTCACGTTTCTCTGAGAGGAAAGAGTTCAGGAACTTTGCGCCGAACTGGATTCCATGTCGGCCGTGTTCGTGCGGCAGCGGCGTTGTTGCGGGTTTGTTTGTTTGTTTGCGCTTTAACTCTCTGCGTTTCTTCTTTTTCATTTGAATTCATTTATTTCGATTTGGTGAATCCAGACTGCGCCGCCCTGTTTGCATGAAGAACAGCAGCAGAAAGTGACAGTAACGCTCCTCTCTCTGTCTCCAGGTGATCGGAACCGGCCGCGGAACCTGTTGGATTTTAACGCAAACGGATTTGGGACTCTTTATTTCTTTGCTCCGTTTTTTTTTTTTCCACATGAACTTTTACTGAAGAGCAGAAATAATTAAATCAGGTTCGAAGACAAAGAGCGAGCGATGGAAGTAAGTGCGGACCAGCCTCGGTGGATGAGCCATCATCCCGCGGTGCTGAACGAACAGCATCCCGGCTCCCATCACCCGGGCCTCGGCCACTCGTACATGGACGCTTCGCAGTATCCGCTGGCGGAAGATGTGGATGTACTGTTTAATATCGATGGACAGGGGAACCACGTCTCTTCGTACTATGGGAACTCGGTCCGAGCCGTCCAGAGGTACCCTCCTCCTCCACCCGGTGAGTCGACGGCCTCTCTGGGGCCTTTTCATTTGGATTCTTTCTTCATCATCCAGCTTTTTCGATGATTGTTCGCAAAAGCTGCGCGGCTGGGTTTCACGTCAGAATTTGATCCGGACGGGTTTCAGTTTCTGCTCGTAGTTTCCCTCCTGGTTCCGTCTAAACACCTGAAACGCGACCTGCCTGGTCAGAGCGAGGACGAGAGTTTCCAGGTCAGGCCGCGTGTTGGACGGCGACTCAAAGTTTGTGGAGATTTTGGGGAAATTTGTCCCTGTGATCGCATGAACATCTGAGGCAGCAGCGCCGCATGCAGTGGAGTTTCCTACCTTAACTTCCTCTGCAGTCGGCGCGCAGTTTGCGCTGAGCTGCTGCGGCATCAGGGCCTGTTAGACGGGAAAACGCGGCTTTCTGTTACCTGAATGCTGGAAAATCACAATTCCGATCGTTGATTTTCTGCGGAGCGAGCAGACTGCTGATGTTGTTGTGTCTCCCGCTGCAGGTAGCCAGGTGTGCCGCCCGTCGTTACTGCACAGCTCGCTGCCCTGGCTGGAGGGCAGCAAAGGGATCCCCCCCCACCACAGCAGCTCCCCCTGGAACCTCAGCCCCTTCCCCAAGAACCCGCTGCACCACGGCTCCCCGGCCAGCCTGTCCGTCTACCCCCCGGCCTCCTCCACCTCCCTGTCCACCGGACACTCCAGCCCGCACCTCTTCACCTTCCCCCCGACCCCCCCCAAAGACGTGTCCCCGGACCCGGGCATTTCCACCCCGGGCTCCAGCAGCTCCGGGCGCCAGGAGGACAAAGAGTGCATAAAGTACCAGGTGACCCTGGCCGAGAGCATGAAACTGGAATCAGCTCACAGCCGGAGCGTGGCGTCAATCGGAGCAGGGTCAACCTCTGCCCACCACCCCATCGCCACATACCCACCCTATGAATACGGCCCCGGCCTCTTCCCACCAAGTAGCCTGATAGGTGGGTCATCTTCTAGTTATGGTTCCAAAACGAGACCAAAAACAAGGTCCTGTTCAGGTAGGCAGCGTTTATTACATTCCCTTTTGCTCTAACGTTTCCCCAGATTTACAGAGACCCGCAGAGCGCAGGCAGGCCGGGCGGCAGGCCGGGCGGCAGGCCGGGCGGCAGGCCGGGCGGCCCGGTCCGCTGCTGCTGTAGCGATGATAGAAAAACCATAAAGACTGGAATAATCATATCTAGAATAATTATAACTAGAATAATCATATCTAGAATAATTATAACTAGAATAATCAGTGACAAGAATAATAATAAAAACAATAATGATAATAATAATGGCAATAGTAATAATAATAATTATTATTATAATAATGACAATAGGAATAATAATAATAATAACAATAATAACAACAATAATAGTAATAACAACAATAGTAATAATGATAATAATAATGGAAAATATATTTTTTTAATTGAAATAAATCAGACATTTTCCCATTTTAATAAAATCATTCATAGATTTATTTTAAAGCATAAAATTCTTTAATTCCATCCGCGTGAAGCTGCAGTGACTCCGCGGCGCAGACAGAGGACGGCTGGCGGCTGGCGGCTCGTTTATGTGTTCAGATAATCCCATTACTGTCAGGCCAGCGCGCGCCACTGTCGCTTTGTTGATCCAGCGCGAGAACCGGAAGCTGCGCCGCATTGACGGCTGAGCCGCAGACATTATTATTATTATTATTATTATTATTATTATTATTATTATTATTATTATTATTATTATTATTATTATGAGAACAGATAAAAGCCAGTTTTCTGTAATGAGATTAAAATCAGCGCTGGATTAGTTGATCCATATCATCGGGATTAAAATGCAAATAAAGATTTTAATTCCAGGATCAATGGAGATAAAACTGGAGGAATTTACAGAATATTTTCAGATCTGAGGAGATTTTTCTGCACATTTTCTCCTTTAAATGAAATCAGTCTCTCTCTCTCTCTCTCTCTCTCTCTCTCTCTCTCTCTCTCTCTCTCTCTCTCTTCCTGTTTGATTTTTCTTTCTTTTGCAAAGTCAAAAGAGAAAGAGAGAAACACAGTTTCCCAGGTCCCTGTGTGTCTGCCACACATCTAAAGCAGTGTGTGTGTGTGTGTGTGTGTGTGTGTGTGTGTGTGTGTGTGTGTGTGTGTGTGTGTGTGTGTGTGTGTGTGTGTGTGTGTGTGTGTGTGTGTGACTTATTAAATAGGGAAGTGTGGCTGCATGAAAAGCTTCTCTCTGCTTTCAAATATCGATGCGCGGCTGCAGCGAGAGCCGCGTTTCAGTTTCAGGGTCTCCATGAGATGAGATGAGATGAGATGAGATGAGATGAGATGAGATGAGATGAGATGAGATCAGGCCGGAGGGAAAAACTGTCGCTGAAAATATTCAAATATTCATGTTGTTATTAGATGGTGACTGAAAGAGAAACTGTGATGTTTTAAAAATGATCCAAAATGTTTCATATTGTTAGAGTCTTTAGCTTTGAGGTTTTAAGGACCTTAAAAACCAACAATGTGTTTATTGTTTCCTTCTCTGTATTATTAATATTGATCATGAAATTCCTGTTTTGTCAGAATATTAACGGATATTTTTCCTGCCAGCCCTGATTATGACATCAACATGATTTTTATATGTCCGCCTCCGCCTGACCCCGTGTCCGTGTTTTTATCTTTTATTTCTGTGTCTGTGTGTGTGTGTGTGCGCGCTCTCCCGCACGCAGAAGGCAGAGAGTGCGTGAACTGCGGGGCCACGTCCACCCCGCTGTGGCGGCGGGACGGTACGGGCCACTATCTGTGCAACGCCTGCGGCCTGTATCACAAGATGAACGGGCAGAACCGCCCTCTCATCAAGCCCAAGCGGCGGCTGGTACGTTCCTCCACCGACATTTTCCTCTCTGCTGATGACGTTTCCGTCTCTCTCTGTGTTTGTTTCCCCCTCTATCCAGGAAGAAGTAGGCCTATTAGCTGCAGGAAATTGACTCGGCAAGTGCAGGTCTCTGTTTTCAGATACTACCTTAGAAAAAAATTACTGCATTATCTGAAAATAATACAGATTAATAATAAAAAAAGATTGATTTTGCTGTGTGCAAAAAGGACTCATGTGTATTTTAAGTCGCTTCTTCTGCAGCTGAATGTGGCTGCATGCACTGAGCTCCAGAAAAATAGGTTGAGGTTCATCTGCAGGGAAACCCCCTCATGATTTATGAGCTTAAAGGAGTTCCCTAGATCTAGTGAAAATGAAAAGCGTTAGGAAGCAGTAGGTGAGCAGCCAGCCCTGCTCTGCGGCCTCTGGACTTATTCCTCCGGCCTAAATGTGAAAAGCCGACGTCTCAGGGAAGGAATGGAGAGGAAAGGCTGCCGGATGTCTGCGCGGCGCAGATAACGGCGCAGTCAAAACACAGAGGCTGTCCGGAGCCGCGCACGGCCTGCGCTTGTTTAAACCCGCTAAAATATCTCTGCGATATTTCAATAAATAACAATATTTATTTGAATAATCCAATAAATATTGATTTATTCTTGGAGGCCAGCGCTGCACTAATCAAATTCCAGAAAGGAAAGTAAAAAGAAAAACATGTGAAAGGACTCAAAGTCTGCTGCTCTCTGATTGGTTAATCCCAGCACGCAGCGGATTATTAGGCCGACAGCCGCAGAATTGGAAACGCCTCCAGCAGATAATGTAGTCGTTCGCTTTTGGCTTGTCCTCTGCGGTCACCCGTAGGTATTGATTGCTTTTAGAGATTATAACATCAATGTCAAGGCGCTGCATGCGCTCAGTCTGCAGCGTTTCTCCTGCATTAACTAGCTTTGGCTGTAATTGTTTGACGTCTGAAACGGCAGAGCGGAGGTTGAACCAGATGAGCTTTTATGTCTTCTGTAAATATTTATTCTCTCAGTTATGCGACCATCTTGCTATTTTTAGAGCTCCAGTGAAAGCAGCTCTTTTTCTGCCATTTCTGTCTTTGTGCTCTTTAAACTATGTTCAGCTTTCACTTCTATGCATAAAGAGATGGAAAATATATACAGTGAAAATAAAAGCCTTCAGTGTTTTAGAGAGGAAATAACTTGTGCTTTTGATGTGCGATGAAAGGAAATCTGAAGTTTCTGCTGCTGCGTTTATTCGCATGTATGTAATGACTGTAAAGGCCGGTGGATTCAGCTGCACTGTTTGTGTGACTCTTGAAGCTGATTGGTTGTCGCTCCGGTCACCTGACTCGTGGTCTTTGTGCAGTCTGCAGCCAGGCGGGCAGGGACGTCCTGCGCAAACTGCCAGACAACGACGACAACGCTGTGGCGGAGAAACGCCAACGGAGACCCGGTGTGCAACGCCTGCGGCCTCTACTTCAAGCTGCACAATGTAAGTAATAAACCTGCTCAGGATCTGCTGAATATTTCATCCTCATCCTGGACTCTTCTTCCTGTGAATATTTGATCCGACTTGTCCCTGCAGAGGATTCCGTGCGCAGAGATAACACAAAGTCAGATTTATTGGCAGTGCAGTGACTCAACCTGCAGCCTGCCTGCCTGCTTTTAAATAATAATTAAAATTAGATTAATTTCTGGGCGGGTTTTCTCTCTCTGGGTGTTTGCACCCTCTTGGTTTCCCTCTGAACACCAATCTGCCTGATTCGTTTTGGGTCGCTTGGTGTCTTACCGCAGGATTTCACGTCTACAGGACGGACACCCCGGGGACTCGTTTATCTCCCCTCTCCTGCACAAAGCTGTCACTTCCAATCAAACCGCCATTGTAGCTCCAGCTAATAATAATAATAAGCAGACTAACTGCTCTCAGGCCACATGTAGGTAATTTCTTCTCCCTCCTCTTCCCCCCTCTCCTCTGACAGAGTTTGCTTATATCCCAGTGTGCAGGCAGAGACTCTCCGCCTGCTGCCCTGCTTGTCACGCAAACGCCCTCTCTTAAATCACTTTCCCATGTTTCTCTTGGCCGACGGGTCGCCACTGAAAACAGACTGAGACTGAGTTAAACACAGAGAAGAAGAAGAAGATTTTCCAGCTACTTATTAGCATGTGATCTGACCCCAGCATCTGAGTCGGTGGTGTAAAAAGTGGCGCTGCGCTACACAGGGGCGCCACGCCAGAGGGGGCGCCAGATGTTGGCGGAGTGATTATTCCTAGTTGGTATTTTCTGTATTTAGCAGCTGATTGCTACATACAGAGTCTCGTGTGTCTGCGTACATTTCAGTACTGAGCTGGTTTTGACTCAGTTATTCTCAAATTGCTTTATTTCAGTAAATCTGGATTTGTGTTGGAGCTCGAATCCTATTCCAGATTCTTGGAATGAATTCTGGATAGATCTGTCAGGATTAGGATTAATTAGGACGCAAAACATTAGCATTAAGCTAGCTTGTGTTTGCACCTCCAGCAGACCGCGCTGAGTGGGGCGGGGCTCCGTCTCAGACACTCAGTGTGTTTAGTTTTCACCGCTCTGTCGCAGCCTGAGGTTTGACAGTAGGGCAGGGTGTGAACGCCTCGCTGTCGTTCCTCAGGTGGTCAACGGCTTCAGACGTTTGAAGTTTCAGGCATCAAAGAGGAAAGGCTCGCCTGGCTTTACGTAGCGCAGCTCATAGCCACAGAAAGTTCCCCCCGCCGTGTGGAGTCACAGGATGCAGGAAGAAACCAGAGGAGATCTTTGCCCTCCGATAATCATTGACAGTCAGCTGAAAAATGCTCGGCTTTATTTTGAATCCCAATCCTGCTTCCAGAGTCTCGTCATCTCAACCTGTAGGTAAAGGCAGCTGGAGCGCCAAGTGAACAAGGACTTGGCCGGCCGGCTGGCCGGCATCGTCTCTGCTTGAATGGCTTCCATCCGTCCCACTTCCATCTTCTGTCTGTCTGTCCTCCTCTCTCTCAGAGGAAACGCCACAGCTGCAAATGTTTCAGCTTAAGATAGAAATCTAAAAACCAGCCTGAAATGGACGAGTCGAGTTTCTGAAATGCATCAGCCACAAATTGGTCACAAATGTTTGTTTTTTCATCTTCACATCTCAAGACAAAGTACTAATCTGCCGTCTTTCTGTCTCCTTTCGAGAGCAGATCAACCGACCTCTGACCATGAAGAAGGAAGGCATCCAGACCCGGAACAGGAAGATGTCCAGTAAGTCCAAGAAGAGCAAAAAGTCCCAAGACAACATGGACGACTTCTCCAAGAGCCTGATGGACAAGAGCAGCTCGTTCAGCCCGGCCGCCCTGTCCCGCCACATGTCCTCCTTCCCCCCCTTCTCGCACTCCAGCCACATGCTCACCACCCCCACACCCATGCACCCGTCCTCCAGCCTCCCCTTCGCCCCCCACCACCCTTCCAGTATGGTGACAGCCATGGGTTAAGGCCCCGGCGCCCCGCGCCCCCATCGGTACCTCCGCTCCAGACTCTTCGGTTCGACCCAAGCGGGATCCTTTCTCCTCGGTTCTGTCTTACTTTTCTAAAACCCAAGTGAACCTCTGCGATGTAAATGCTTTGCAGACTCGAACTGACTGCGGCGCACTGACCTCCAGGGGGAAGGTTTCTGTTTTTCCAGCGGCGTTTCTCCTCCACCGCCGCAGCCACAGACTCCGCCCAACACGGAGCTCCATTGTGTAAAAAGCCATTCCTCCACCGCAACGCGCCCAGACCCTGCGACCCGCATCTCCTCACCTTCTGCCTGTGAAACAGGATCCCATCCCTCTCTGCTTCCTTTCCTTTCCTCTTGTTGAGCTGAACAAGAGGACAGACTGATCATATTTGTACAAATTGTATGAAATACAGTACATTTAATGAAGACTTTTTAATTAAGTAAAAAAAAGGAAACTTGCCCCTGGGCAGCTAACGACTAGAAGGGTACGAGTCGCAGCAGGTGCAGAGGCTCCACCGAGTCCCGGAGGAGGAAAAGAAGCGAGAGGGAAAGACTTTGAGAGGGCAGGCCTCACATTTTGCCTGCATGAAATGTGTCGCATTAAGTTTGCAGAGACCCGGCGCCTCTGGCCGCCGGCTGCTCTTATTTTATTAGATTTTTTTCCTTTTTATTTTATTTTTTGGATGTGCTATACGTCTTGGGCAATTGGTTTGTGTTGAAGCGCTCACACACACACATGCACACACACATGCACACACACATGCACACACACATGCACACACACATGCACACACACATCGGATCACCTGACAGACTTTGTTTCTGCCCACAGATTATATGCATTGTGAAAAAAAGTTTCTGTATTTGTTATTTGTATGTATAAATCAGAGTACCAAAAATACGAAAGAAACAAAGATGTAGAATTATTTCTTTATGTTATGCAGACTGAATGGTTGTAAAAAATTAATAATAATCACTAGTGTAAAATATGACTGCTTTTTTGTTTCGTATTTTTTTCTTTTTTTTGCTCTTTGAAAATAATAAACTAGTTTAATCTCTGTTGACATGTTAGCGCTGTGGTCGAGAGCCGTCTGTTCTGTGTTTCTGTGCTGTGTGATCTCCGGCGCGCTGCACACCCCCACCCACTCACCTCCCCACAAAACCACAACCAGAGACGCCCGGCCATATGTATACATACACACACAGCTCTGTGCTCATATTCAGACATACGTGAAGCTGTTCTGCTCCTGTTCTGTTGCTCTGCGTTTGCAGGAACGGCTTCAGGTCAGCTGAGCACAAACAGGAAGACAAGAAATAAACAGCAGCGATGGAGGAACAAGTCAAATGGCACGGCTGAAGGTGCTTTTGTCTCATCCTGTTTCTACATAAATACAGGTTCCTCCATGTTTTCTGGATTTAAAGCTGCACAATTTCCTAATATCATTCATAATAAAGCCATGAAATGAAACCTGTGATATCGATGTAGCATGAGATGCTTCAAGTCTTCAGCCAGGACAGAGCAGGAACCTGCAGGTTTTATCAGCAGCCCTGCAGCTGAAGGTCCAATGCATTCAAAATTCACTCAATCTGCAAATCAAAAATGTCTCCATGTCACAATAAAACGTTTTCCTATAAACTGCAAACAGACTAAACCTGCAGCCGAAGCTCTTCCTACCTTCACCTGCATGCTGAACCCTTGCTGAAGGTTTGGGCCTCTGTTGACTCCAGAGCAGAATTTTAAGTGTTTCAAACCTCTTTAACCTTTCTGACATCATTATCATACCAGGAATTCACAGGCAGCGTCTGCCGCAGATTAATGTACAAACAAGTCCGCACAAAACTGCAGCCGTCGCAGTTTGCAAAGTTTTCTTTCTGCTTGGTGCAGGTCAGTCCAGCTGGGAGTTCGTCTTTTAACTATTTATAAATCATTTATTTTCTGTAATTTCATCTAAATTTGTATTGTTAGGATCTCATCTGACCTTCATATTGTCGGTATTATATTGTAATCCTACTGTTGGATAAAAAACAACTTTAATCATTAAAAATGTGAATATTATAATTGAAAACCTGCTAAGAGCGCTGCGCCCTGTTTACTCTGACGCCCCCGGATAAAATCTGGTCAAAGTGTCAGAAGTTGGAGATCAGAGAACAAACAGCATGAAGAAAAAGTTGAAGAGCTGTGAAAACTTGAGAAACTTTAGCTGTGAAAACACAAACTGCGATTTATTCTGACACGAAACAGACGGAGAATCAAAAGCTCAAGTTGACGGACAAACAGCCTCAGACTCTGTTTCCTGTTTTTATTACATGATTCATAATCAAATCTGTAATAAACCCAAAGATAAAACAGATTCCTAAATGTGAAACAGGATGTGAGTTTTAAGGTGATTATGAACATCATTCAGGGAGAATTTAAACCGACGATCAGATCGATCCTGTTTTATGGGATAATCTCATATTTTATCATGTTGTTTCATATCAGTTTATATTGAATTGCATCACATTGTATTGCTTCAAATGATATTTCATAACTGTATGTCATACAGTCAACGTACGTCTTAGTTGACGTCACACTTCTGGGACCTTTGCAGCTGACGGCCATCTTGGAAGGCAGGAAGGCGATGGACTCGGTGAACAGGCTGCTGGGGAATATTTATTTCATTTTTCACTTTATGTTTAGAAAGATTATGATGGTTGTCTCATGTTGGATGAAGGGAAATTCAGTTTTTACTCATTTGAGCGCAGTGGTGAATCTGAAGCATCAGCCGTGGAAAACATCAGGAACCTGCTGCGATGGCTTCCATCCTGCAGAATCTAGATTTTATTTCTAGCGTTCTGTGAGCGTCTGTTCATGAGTCGGTGCATCTGTGCTGCGGCTGCTTTGGATACGCTAAGCTAAACCTCGACATGGTAAAGACTCCAGGATCGGTACTTGGTAATAGTTTTGAAAAAGAGATGGGTCAGAAAAATATTAGAGATATTTATTATTGCACTTGCAGCAGAGTGATCAACAATATCTTCGCTCGTGTATCTTTTGTCTGGAAGTGAAGACATGCCTGGTGCCGCATGCAGTTCCTGGTCAGTCTCAGTTTTTCTCCTGCTCTCTGTTGTTCTGTTGGACTTGATGTCCTGGTTCATCACACTGTGAGCTGTTTTCACACCAACATGGTGGTTCAGTTTCGCCAAAACAAATTTGGTTTTGCAATTTGACGCCTTGAAATTAGCGTCAGTTTCAAAGAGCTGCAGAAGTAGCTCCTGCAGCTCAGAGGAGGAGGTTTGTGGAAATGGGCGGCGCTTGGTGACGGCAAGCGTTTAGGCAGCCCTGAATGGTTGCCATGGAGATTAAAGGATCCTCCAACATGCCTGAAAGAATCAGAGCAACAGTCCAGGTGTGACCGGAGAGAATGACATGACATGAAGCTAAGAAAGCTGATTTTGAAAAGCAGCCTCCTTAATGCCAACATGATGTTCAGGATTCGTTTCTGCTCTCTGCAACCTGAACGTCTCCATAACTCTCTGCAGATCCCTGCCCCCCGCAAAACTTCCCAGAAACTCAATATGTGTAAATGTTGGGATGTGAGTTGGTAGGAATGTGAGCAGCAGTCTCCTCCTCGCTCTGCACAACTTCGGTATTCGGCATCATTTGTTTCTGAGCCGCTGTGACCAATCGGGAGATTTGCTCCTGTGTTTTAATAGTGAGGTCACGGGGGCATGTGGGATGAGAATGGAGCGCTGTGTGCGTGTGTGTATAAAGGGATTGAGGCGAGCTTTGCCCTGTGGTGGAACCCCATGACCTCTGGTTGACCTCTCCGGCCGCCAGGGGTGACTGGAGGTGCGGCTCCTGCTCAGGTGAGGACGGAGCGCCGTGTGATCTCCTCTTGATCTCGTCTCGGTCGCCCCAAAGCGCTCCGTCTCCCTCTCTTCCTGCGTCTGCCTCTCGTCTTTCAGGTGAGCACGATGACAGATTTGTGGGCGTAATCGGCTCTCGGGGACAGTCCGTCTTCGCCGCCGTCTCCAGGCGGGGTCAGGCGGGGTCGCGGTCGGGGAGGATTGTAGCGACTTCAGAAAATTAGCTCATCTTTGAAACAAACGTAAATAAATGTTCTGGTTAAAATTTGGGTTATTTTTCTGCAGATTGAGAAATGATGAGCGCACCACAGGAAGCAGGATGTGCTTTTTTCACCCCACCTTTTCCTTCTCTTAAATAGAGTTGGTCAAACCTCCTCCTGTCTTCAGATATGATCTGCTTTGTTTTCATATGAAACAGAAAATATGTTTTGCTGTTGTAGCCATGTTGGTTAGTCGGAGGGACCAATATGTGTCAGTGTGGTCAGGTGTGGGGAAGCAGGTCGTGAGCTGTGGGCTAATGATTCTTCCCCCGTCGCACAATTCAAACCAGATTGTGTGTGTTCACACCGAGCGCTGCGCTCACATTAATCTAGTGAAACCCATAGAAAACCTGGGAAACGCTGACATGAATGAAACATTTCACACAGTTTAGAAACGGCAGCAGCTGGGAAGCTTGTTTCTTTTCTGCAGAAACATTTTTAAAGAAACAGATTTAGGTGAATGTGGCGTGTTAAAGTCTGCAGACTGGAGAACTTTCTGGCCCGGTTTGGCTTCGGTGCCGTTGGCCACAACAGCGACTGACCTTGAAGATGGTCCACATCTCATCAGATTCTGCTTCTCTGTGGATTCCTGTGGAGTCCCTCAGGGTCGGGTTTGAGGAATACTTGTGTCTCATCATTCAGATGATTATATTGAACAGCGATGATTGTTACTCATCTCTGCTGGTTTGCAGCTACTTTCAGAGTTTATGTTAAACTGTTGGTGTTAAAGGTGATTTATTGTGTTAGGTCGGGTCAATGGCCTACACAAAACATATCACTATGGACATCAAACCAGGGAGTTTGTCTTAAAGTGCTTTAGTCGAACGAAAACATTCAAAATGTGAATTTGATGTAACAGATTTCTGTTCCTTTGCGCTGTGAAGCTCATAACTTTTCACCACCATTTTAAGCCTTAAAAGTCAAAACAAGCTTGTTAGATTTTACAGTAAATATTTATTTTGTTTTTCTTTTTGTTGCTATTATCTGTGAAAGCTGCTACATAAATTAAACTTCCTGACGTTAATTAAGCTGAAATCTGAAAAGAAGAGCCGTGCAGAACCATTGATCATCTCAGTGACACTTTAAGTGGGTCAGATTTGCACTTTTCACCTTCTTCCTCTCTGGGGAGGTCAGAGGTCAGAAGGTTGGTGCAGGCTGAGGTTTCTGCTTCTAGGGACAAATCTGTGACTTTGTTTGTTTCTCCCAGATCTTGATGTTCAGTAGAACATCTCAGTTCCTTCATGCAGAGAAATGGAGCATTTGGGTTTTTTCTGTGGGGATTATGAGAGTGCTGCGGGACGCTGTGAATGCTTTCCATCACCTCTCACCTGAAAATGAACCCTTTTAAAATTCCAGTGGAATCTGCCAAACTGACCAGAACCAAAGACTTTCCTGTCGCCACAGGCCAAAACATGAGCAGCGACTCCAAGGTGGCGTCTCAAAACCCAAAGGTCCAGAATAAAACCTCAGATCTGACGTCAAATTCTTCATTTTCTGGTTTATTGGTTGTTTGTGCTGCATTTCCTTTGGCCTCCGTGTTTCCAGTTTTCAGGGCTGCTGACTCAGGTGTTCAGCTCTGCAGGTGCTTCCTGATCCATTTTGATCATCAGAGTTTCTGCATCATATCAACTTTCCTCCCACCTGCAGATCAAAGAGGCAGATAAGTTTTGTAAATGTAGTTTTTGTCAGTTTAGGTTGAGTTTTGTTGCCTAAACAGAAACATCAAACAAGAACCAAATAGTTCAGTTATTGTTGTCAAATTAATGCAGAAAAGAAGTTCAGGTCACCAAATCTTATTCTGAACGTTCTGGGCTTTTATTCTGAAATGCAGTGTACGATAATTCCCAATGTGGTTTCTGATGATTTCCTTGTTTGTTGATATTTTAATGTCTCCATATTCAGTTAATTTCTCTGTCTGGTTGATTCTTAGAGACGCTCTGCTGCTCAGTTTGAATCTTCTGCTCCAGCTGTTGCACATCTCCTCTGATTCCTTCCTCTGGTTCCTTCCTCTGGTTCCTTCCTCTGATTCCTTCCTCTGGTTCCTTCCTCTGGTTCCTTCCTCTGGTTCCTTCCTCTGGTTCCTCGTTGTGTTTCTCCTCCTGACTTGCTCCGCCGTCATTCTGCCAGTAAGTTTTCTTCTTTATTGATTGTTAAAAACTCAGTTAGTCTCTTTCCTTCGTTGCAGGATATTTATTCATTCCACTGCTATCAGAAATATAGCATCACATAACATCACTTTTTGCAGAAAAGCTGATAATATTGTTTTGTCATCAGAGCTGGAAAAGTTTCATCTTCAACTCTTAAGATCCCTTTAGGACCAGATGATCCTGATTCTTGTTTGTGTTCATTGATGTGAAAATTCAGAGTTTAACTAGAAACATCAGTGGATTTCGGTTCAGTCCAGTCCAGCACTGCAAAAACACAGAATCCTTCCAACCGTCTCAGTTTCTAGTGACAAGATCTCAGTTCGCTTCAATAAGACACTAAAGAAACTTTCCAGCAAGATATCAAAGTTTGTTTTATGTCAATAATTCTTTAATATTAATAAAAAGTTTTAGTTCAACTGAAAAACAAACTTTTACATCTGCTGAAAAGTTACTTCTAAGTTATTTTTGGCTTGTTTTATTTGTGTTAAGATATTTGCAGCAGACGCTGC
This sequence comes from Poeciliopsis gracilis, assembly GCA_911649635.1. Lineage (NCBI taxonomy): Eukaryota > Metazoa > Chordata > Actinopteri > Cyprinodontiformes > Poeciliidae > Poeciliopsis > Poeciliopsis gracilis. The sequence continues at coordinate 7,539,100 of CAJVRI010001418.1, read as the reverse complement.
ATTAAAATTAAGATGAACTGTTTTGCAGTGTAAAGTCTCCAGCAGAATAAACTCACAGCTCACAGAACAACATGTTCATTTAGCAACAAATCGGACATTTATCTCTGAAATGTTCCATCCGTTTCTCCTTCAACGCGACTGAATCCCAAACAAGATCCAGAAAACACAAAATCATTTGATCAAAACATGATTATGGGATTTGAATAATGATTTTTAGGGTGAAAATCTCCCATTCTCCTTTTGTCAGTGAGGACCTGGAGCGCTGCGCCGTCTGTGAGTTCTGCTCTCATGCCACTTGGAGCTCAGCTGCCGCGTGTTGCATTGTCTCCTTAACAATCGTAAATTTCAACCATAATCTCCCGTCACAACACAGCAGATAAAAGATAATTATCTCTTTTACTGAGGCACCCTGAGGCCTGTTGGACGGCCTCGCAGACGACATGCCTAAACCCACACACACACACACACACACACACACACACACACACACACACACACACACACACACACACACACACACACACACACACACACACACACACACACACTCACACACACTGCAGAAACCCATTCTCTCTCATGGTTTTTGGCTGCCACTATGTTGGGAATAATAATTAACCATTTATTGTTTTTATTACATGCATGTGGAGGAGAGTCCAACACCTGCAGGATTCCTGCCATGTGAAGGTTTCCTGACATGTGAAGGTTTCCTGACATGTGAAGGTTTCCTGACATGTGAAGGTTTCCTGACATGTGAAGGTTTCCTGACATGTGAAGGTTTCCTGACATGTGAAGGTTTCCTCGTCTTCAGACTCAGATTGGACTTTAAAACGTTCCCAGGTTCAAACTCCTGCAACATGTTGAGGCGATGGAGAGGTGAAATCTGGGCGTGGCTGAAAGCAGCCAGACTGCAGACTGACTGCTTTAAATGAGAATCACATCAAACTTACATGTTTACTGTTAAAGCTCAGCTTTTCTTTTGTTTTACTGATGAGTTTATTTTGCTCACTTCATATATATTTACTATATTTCTACCAATCAAAACAATAATTTTCCTTTGGAAATCATTCTGAAAACAGCTGAACATTGAACAATGTGATAACAACTCAAACTGTTGGAAAATATTAACCAGTAAACAGGCAATTAAATTGTTTCATTTTCCAATGTTTTATAAAAATGATCCAACATTAATACTCAGAGGATGAAATTTGACATCAATATATTGAAAATCCTGAGGATTCATTTTCTTCCTTGTTTTTAAATCGTTTCCAGTGAAAATCTGTCTGCACTGAAAAACACAACATGCGACCAGGTTTTCTCAGTTCCTGCTGCAAATATCTGACTGTACTTATAACAGACAAAGGGAAAGTTTTAGCCTTTCATCGCAGATTGTTTTAAGTCAGTAATTCTTGAAAGTTGATGAAAAAAAATCCCATTTCCTCTGGTAGATTAATGAAAAATATCTTGTTATAATAATCTTCCAGTAGAACGTTTTCATCAATATTCAATAATTATTGACTGAAAAAGCTGCCATGTCTTGCTGAAAAGTTACTTGTAACATATCGATGTTTTATTCTAAGTGTAATAAGATATTTGCACGAGGAAATAGACAAAAATACTTAATTTAATGTTTTTGCAGTTTAAGTTTTAAAAGAAGCAGCAGATTCAGATTTTCTCCAATATTCATGTATTCCCAGTCCTTTTCCCAGTATTCCCAGTCGTTTCCGTGCTGCGCGGCACGCCCCAGTCTAACGGACGGCCATGTCTCCCAGCCTCTGGGCACAACTGAAACCTTCACCTGGTTGAGCCTCATTTGCATGGGCCCGAGTCCAGGACCTGTCACTGGGGTTTACCGCCCGGTCTGAAGTGTTCCCCTTTCCGCTCAGGCAGCTAGCAGGCCGCCTAATCACCTGAGCCGAGCGGCGAGTGACTAACTGGCTTCAGAGGGGCAGAGCAGACAGGTGTGATGAACTTGGCACCGTCTGCTGAGCTCTATTTGAAGAGCTTGTTTTGAAAAACGCCCCGTTTGTCTCTGGGCCAAGTCATGTGCCAACAGCCTTTTAATAAACTGCTTGAAGTTGGTTTCACAGGACAGAGGCAGCAGCTTTAACTGTGAGCGTTTCCTGTTAACATGCAGTTTCGGTTTGAGGTGACTTCAGGTAAACTGTGCAGTTAAAGTCGGCTCCATGTGCTGAGGGCCGAACGCTGGATTTCAGTTTCCAGATGAGACGTCAGCTTATCGAACACGATGCTGACTCAGAAACTAGAATCAGAAGATAAAAATACATTTCAAAGTTTTAGTCACCTGTTCTGGAATCCTCCTTCTGGATCTTCCTGTTCCTCATCATGGCGGCGTGTGTGTCCATCTCTGCTGCCCCGTTTATTCATTTCATTTATTCATCCAGCTGAAATTCACAATCAGAGTCGATGGTTTTCTACCTCAGAGCCCAGCAGAACATTTTCAGAGTTCAGTCCTGCTGGCGAAGCATGTAGCGACAGTGGAGAGGAAAAACTGCCAGCAGAACCAGAACCTGGTTCAGTCACTGTTTTTACTGCACAGTTTGAAGTTCTGAAGGTTGGTGGAAATGGCAACATTTGACTCAAAATGCTTTTACGCTTCCTTGACGCAGTTTTTGTCTTTTCTAACAGAGCTGCACGTTTTACAGTTCTGATGTTTGAAGTTTTATCTCTTGTGATGGATCAGCTGTTTGTTACACATGCATTTAATTCTCTGACTTACAACAAGCAGCAAAACATTCTCTGGGCTGTGCGCTCCATGCTAGCTTACAGCATCTACTTCCTGTTTGCTACAGGAAGTAGATGTACCTGTAGCTGCAGCCACAGTAACGCCTGATGACATCACACTCTGTGTGGCCTGGTTGATTTTCTTTTGGGTCATTTTAAAAGTTCACTCATGATTTGCTTGCTAAGTGGTCATAATGTTCTGCCTGGTGAGCTTCTCTTCCTCTTGAGGAGCAACCATCAACCTTACACTTAAAAACAGAATCCTGAAGAGTTTGTCTAGTTTCTGAGGCAGATATCAGGTTGGTGATAGAAACTCGTCTGATTCCTGTGGCACATTATTTCACTTACAACGAATCATTTCTCATCAATATTAAGGAATTTTTAGCTCCTGTTTCTTGCTCTTAACTTTTTATTCCAAGCGTATTTAGATATTGGTAGTAAAATGTAAAGCTAACTATAGTAGTAATAGTAATGATAGTAATGATAGTAATAGTAGTAATGCTAGTAATAGTAGAATGTGGGCTGCATGTGATCGGCCGCCTTCAGGGTTTCCCTGTGGTGAAAGTTTTAGAATAGAATAGAATAGAATCCTGACTTTCATCCTGACTGTGAGGATGTTGGATGAGTTCAGGAGAGACGTTAAACCGAATACCAGTGCAGGTGAGCGCTGCTGGCGGCGCCGCCTCAGAAAGCCTGGATCCGGCTTCCAGCTAGAGTCCAGCGCTAACGGAGAACCTGCCAGCAGTGAGACACAGTTAGCTACCTGACTAACAAAGGGACTGCTGTGTCGGTCACTGTCTGGAGCCCCGGGCTGTTTACACATGCCATTGTCTCCCACGGGCCAATCAGACAAGCCCTATTAGATAAATAAGGCCGTGTGGGCCAATCGTTGGCAGGACGGTGGATCTGGGTCGGTTATCTGCTGCAGAACCTCAGGAAGTGAGGCGAACGGAGAACTCCTCCCTCTGATTGGGCAGCAGAGCTGAACTTGGTCAGCTTGAAGAAGATGTCTGGGTTTATTCTGCAGGTTTGGACCCAGCAGGAGAACCTGCAGGAGAACCTGCAGGTTTGGAACCAGCAGGAGAACCAGCAGGAGAACCAGCAGGAGAACCTGCTGGGTCAGACAGAAAGAGTTAACTAATGACAGATAATACAAAGTTTTTCTTAAACACAAACTTTTACCAAGTGTTTTTGTCTCAGTCGACTAGAAATAAGACAAAACTAGCAAAATGCCCTCGGAGTAAGATATGGGAGCTTTTGCAAGTCAATAATTTGAATATTGATATGAATTATTGGTTCCACTGGGTGATAAAAGGGAAAAATGTCTTGTGATAAGTGAAGAAAATGTTCCATGAATCGGACCTCGGTCTGGGTTCGGTTCAAATGCAGATCTGAACACCAAGTGGACTAGAGAGCGCTCCAAAAGCAGGAAGTGACTACAGCGCAGGGCATTCTGGGTAAATGCAACCAATAACTTCAGTGGTTGTTGGTGCAGCGCCCCCACAGGCCAGGAGGGGAACAGGCCGGTTTGGGTCAGAACCACAGCAGCTGGAGGCGGAGCAGCTGGTTCTGGTTCCAGTAGAAGCGGGTCGACCGAACTGAAGGAGGAAACAACTTTAAAGTTTAATGAAGTGAAATCAGAGCATCTTCTCCTGAGCGCTGAGAGAGCTTCTGCAGACTAACGTCTTGGTGCATCACCATCCCGTTTCCTCTGGGTGTGTTCAGAGTGCAGCAGGCCGACGGCTGCAGCAGGCCGACGGCTGCAGCAGGCCGACGGCTGCAGCAGGCCGGCGGCTGCAGCAGCGGGTCCTGGCGGCTGCAGCAGCGGGTCCTGGCGGCTGCAGCAGCGGGTCCTGGCGGCTCTGTGATCGTGCAGCCGTGGAGCTCAGAGTTTAATGTTTAGCAGCCGGTATTTGCTCTGTTACCTCAGCAGAGCCGCCGGCGGCGCTGCGCTCTGACTGCCAACATGAAGCCCACAGCATGCCAGAGAAAAATTAAAAATGTTAAATCATGTGAATAAAATCATTACATTAACTCTGGTAAACTATCTGCTGCATGCTTCTATTCTGTCTGCTCACGTTTCTGAAAATGATAGCTTAATAAGGTCTTGATTGACGGCTGTTCTTTGATGAAATAATTTATTGATTAATAAGTGAGCAGAGTGTTTGGCTTCGCTCGGTGGATTCCTGCCTGCAGCGTCTCCGTCTGTCGCTCCCACCTTCAGCTCTGGCTCGACTTTCCAGTTCGCTCAGATCTGATATCCATAAACAACATTTGCTCTGATGACGGAGGAATAAGAGGAAGATCAGCAGAAACCAAATCAAGGTGGGAAGAAACAAACGGTGTGAGCAGAACCTGCAGGATGATGGATTGAACCTCCGTCGGTTTTTAGGTTTCATTTGGGTTGAGATTTCGGTCACCATGGAGGAATCCTGCTGCACTCTATTTAAAACCAGGCTTCAGTTCTTTCTGCTCAGCTTATCAGTGAGGTAAAGGTCTGGACTTTGACTAGACCACTCCAGTACCTTTGGTTTTGGACCAAGCTTCAGATGGGTTTTACTTGGTAAAGTCCTCATCATCATCCCTCCTCCTCCGTGCTTTGAGCTGTTAGTTTTGGTCTCATGTGTCCTGAGGACGTTGCTCTCTAACCCAGCCATACTGGCTCAGCATGACCTTTAACCTCCAGGTAGAGTCTGAGATGCACCAGTTCTGTTGGCTCTATTAGATAACTTAGCGATGGTGATATCTTCCTGTTTACTGCTTTCCTCTCTTGCTGGGCTGAACTTCCAGCTCTGTGACCTTTAGTGCTTTATGTGACCTTTAGTGCTTTATGTGACCTTTAGTGTTTCTGCATCATTTGTGTCCAGTTCAAGTCTGAATGTGTTCAGGCCTTAATCACAGCAGAAGCTGCTGAACTTCTGTTGTCCTCCAGATTTGACCCAAACTGAATCCAGCAGCAGCTGATCAAACTTTCTGAGTTTCAGACCCACCAGTTAGCTTCCTGCTAACTCGGGTTCTGGGCCCAGTTAGCAAAATCTGAGTGGGCGTGGCTTGTTCTTCAATAGAGACATTAACTTTCACTCTGTTGTGCTTCAGGAAGACTCCTGAGAGCATCTCTGAGCTGCAGAAGAGGCAAAGTGAAGACAGCTCGGCTCTGCAGCGGTGAGCGCGCTGTCAGAGCTCTGCAGAGAGCAGGCTCTGCTCTGGGTTGCATAAGACGAGGAGATGAAAAGCGGGAATGTCTCGCTGTCAACACCCGTCCCAAACGAGACGCGGTTTGTTTATGTGAGCGCCTGGCGATCTGCAGCATGAACCAGGAAGCAGCAGGTGCGTCGCTCCAACGGCCGGCCTCGCCGCGCCGCAGACAGGATAAACAGGTTGGGAGTCAGAGGGAAACCAGGGGAATTAGCTCTGACTACTTCACTGTAAAATGTGAAAGTGTAAGCTATTTGTTGTTTCCCCCAGCTGGCGTTTATTAGTGTTGTCTTATTGCGGCTCTGCTGAACAGGCTGGCCGGCGGCGCCGCCTGGCAGCTCGCGCCGGGATAAAGCAGCCAGCCAGCGGAGAGGCTGGCATGGCGGACGCTCAGCCTCCATTATGCTCCCTTTGTGGCTCGGTCACTCTCTGCTGCTCTGGCTGCGTGTCCCTCAAACAGACGCTCCATGTCAGCAGAAATGAGCTTTTTGCTCCTCATTCATCCCGCCTCTTTCTTTTCTTCCTCTGCTATTCACTCGGCTGTTTCTCCAAACGCCGTTACAGGAAGTCCTGATCTCACAGTCTTAGTGCATTAACACATCTGCAGCTTAACCTTGAGAGCCGGCCTGCTGCAGCCGAGCGCGCACAACTTTGGAAAACAAAGTTATTGCATAGAAAAGTTTGGCTCAACAGTGCAGCCATTGTCTTATGTAATGTGTGATGCTGCAAAGTGCTGCAGCGTCTCCGGTTGCTGCAGTCGCTGCCAGATGGGGGAGGTGAGCTGAAGGGGAACATGAAGGGAGGACTCGGGTGACCAGTTTTACCTGGAGCTGACTCGGGCCGGTCCGGACCTGCAGGAGGGAGAAACCCTTCCTCCAAACCTTCAGCTTTATCGCGTCATCTCCATCATTGCTGCAGCCTGCGCTGCTTCCTGCTTCTCAGGGGCTTTCTGCTTCAAATTCCAAACTCATGAAAATGTTCCTGTAATTGTTGGCTCAGGAGGCAGAAACAGAAAAACTCCCACATACCAAAACACGTTGGATAAATAAATGGCTCTGCTTTCCTGTGGCGGCGCAGCGACAGGCTCTTTATCACCTCGATGTTTCACACTTGGTAATTAATCAGCTGCAGGAGGTTAGTGGTTTGACGATATCACTCAGTGGAAACCATTTCTGAAACCAAAACTGTATGAAGCCCCTGCAGAGAGAATCGCTGGAGGGAATCCGCCTCATCACCTTTGTCCTTTTATCACTTCTGGTTGAAAATGTTCTGAGCTGCAGCAGAACCAGAGACGAAGCTGGAAAACCAGGGAGTGAAGCAGTTCATCTGTAATTTATATTCAAATTCAATTTCAGTCCTTCCTCTGAATTCATTTCTTTACTCCTGGCTTTACTCTTCATGACTGCAGCCTCTTGCTGCAGCTTCTTGCTGCAGCCTCTTGCTGCAGCAGCTGCTGGAGGTCAGGCTACAGGCGGCTCAGGCCACACAAACTCTGGCTTTGGTTTCCTTCTTTGAAAAACAACCTGCAGTGGCTTTGAATGGAGCTCCTGTTGAAGCCTTTCATGAATCCCTCAGCATCACATTTCCTCCTCCGTACCTCACAGTGAGACGTTCCTCCATATTCACTCCAGACCAAACCGGATCGGCTGTTTTACTCCACATCAGATCCGCAACCAGCTCAGGTGGGCCAGCCTCTCATGGTTGCCATGGAGACTTCTTCATGTATTTTTTTTGTCTAGCAGCCATTTCCTGACTTCAGACATCGGATCTTCATTTTAAGTCATGTTTTCTTGTCTTTCCTGTTTTTAAGAGTGAAGATACATTCAGCCTTTGTGTTGTATCAATTCTACACCCCAGAGATCATTGACTTCCTGTTACCTGGGGTGTGCGACGTGATATTTGTTCCCCGGGGAACTGAACGCCATCCTGCTTCCACTGAGTGAATTTCAGATCGTGGCTCGTTTGTCGTTTTGTTGACGTTAGTTTTGCCGTCGGTGTGAAACTGGAGGTTGCAGCGTTGTGATCAGCTGTCGCTCCTCTCAGGTGACCTTTCAGAGGAACCTTCTCAATCCGGGCCGCTGCTAACAGACGGTCACCTGGACAGGTGGAGGACACGCTGCTAAACATCACAGTTAGTCTGAATCATGAGTGGAATCATTTTACCTGAGCGGATTCACCCGGCAGCCATGTTGGGGCCTGCGCCGCTGCTTGAGCAGCCGGAGCAGCCGGAGCGCTCCGGGTCCATTAATGGCCTCTCGGATCGGTGTCGGCGCATGTTTAGATTTAATTAGTGGCCAGAGAACAGGTCTCTGTGTGCGAGTGCATCCACTTAAAGGCCCTCATTGGATTTTCACCTCCACAATGGAAAGACTAAAGCGTCAATTGTGGTAATCCTATATCTGCACTTGGTGGCCTGTCCCTGGAGGGCAGTGCAGCGCTCCGTGTTTTTCATTCATTTGTCATAAGACATATTTGTTGCATTTAAATGTGCCTTAAGTGTGTGTGAGACTGAGCGCGTGCGTCTGCTCGCACAGGGCTTTGGATTGATTGAGCGCTGAATTGCTGGTCCCCTGGGTGTTTTTTGAGCGCCTTGTTGTTTCTGTTTTGTGGCTCCACAATGGGCCTGTGTGTGCTGGGGTGGGATTTGGATGTGTGTATGTGTGTGTGTGTGTGTGTGTGTGTGTGTGGGAGGAGTGCAAGGCTAAGAATGCATGCATGTGTTTGCGTGAGCGCAGCGTATTCTAGAGTTGCCAAGATCTTAAGCAACAATGAACTGGAAGAAAAAAACGTTTGCTTCGCTTCGGGTGATTCCAGTTTTTAGGCTGCGAAGCAGAAAGGATGTTCAGGGAGACGGAAAAGGTCAAAGTTCATTTCCAATTCAGGATTTACTTGATTTTTTTTTATCAGGTTAAATGAAGCTCTGAGGCCTCAGGGCTCAAATGGGAATTGAACCTGAAACATTTTTTTTAATTTAATGTTATTTATTGATTTTAAAAAGTCTGATTAATTATTAGCACTTTAATCAGAAACAATCTAAAAATGTAATTTAAAATCCCCTTTTGCTGCTAAATTGTCGAATAAACAACAATTTAGCTCAATAACTAAAATATGTTTTTCAGTTTTTAATGCCTCCATTGCAGCAAAGTGTTTCAGGAAGCCCTGATCGTCTCAGAGCTTCTTTAGACGCTGATGTTCGCGTTAGAAACTAGTTTAGCATTCAGATGCTATTTTAGACTTAAATTCCGCCCCTTGTAGGCTAACGCCTGTTAGCACAACAGTAGTTTCCAACGTCCAATCAGAATGTTTTTTGAAGCAGAAATTTTCCCCCACTGGACCGAAAGAAGGAGCTTTTAGTCCTTCAGCGTTAGCAGATGTAGCTTCTGCATCAGCTTCACTGGGGAACCAGAAACACGTGGAGCAAAATAATACACTTCAATCTAATCTGCAGGGGGTGGGGGCTTTGGGGGCTTTGGGGGCTTGAGCACTTGCCCCTTTTGCTCCATGGCCCCAAGTGCTCTTTTGGTTTTTTTTTTTTTTTTTTCTTACACATGTACTACAATTAGTATTATTATTATTATTATTATTATTATTATTATTATTATTATTATTATTACTTTGCAAGAAAAACAACACAATAAGTCCTACGGTCACATTGTTACCTTTGACCTTTAGCCCGTGACGCACTTGCCTCTCGCGCGGTGAGTTAAGGCGGCTAACTGCGGAGCTCAAGCTAGCGAACGTTCCAGATTACAATTTTGGTGAAAACACTGTAGTCGGCTTGCTACTGTCAGATAACGGAAAACGTTCAATGTTGTATCGTTTCTCCTTCAGCATGAAGTCGCGGTTTAAGCAGAAATGAAATATAACAAGAGGAAAATATAGTCCGCTCTCTAAGTCCGCCTTTCTCTGAATATCTGCTGAGCGGGAGGAAACAGCCAGGTGAGCAAAAGCTGTTCTTATCTATCGATCCAGTATTTTTATCATCAGACATTACGCTGTTGTTGTTGTGCTATGAGCTAGCTGCTAGCTAATGACTTTGCTAGCAAAGCAAGATAACTAAAAGCTTCCCTGTATTGTTAATGACAGCAGTCATTCTGCAGTATTACTGATGCAATAGGGGCACATCGCCCGTCCAGAACCAGAATCAGCTCCATCATGGATATATGTCCGATTTTCTCATTTTCTTTGGTGAATGATGTATATTGCATTTATTCTAGCATTAGGTAAATGTATCTCGAAGGAGATAAAAGTCCAACAAGGACATTCATTTAGAATGAAAAATAACTCATCCTGAACTACCATGATAGATATAATGGATGTAATAATCAAACTGCTTCTGTCATTAATGAAGGGGCAAACATGAACTTTTATTTGCACACATCAGAAATCTTTGGTTTGATTTCAGGCTCTGCCAAAGCATCATGTGAGAATCACAAGCAAAACTTTGAATAGCAAGCAAAGATTTCTGACATGCGCAAATAAGTTTGTTTGTTTTGCAAATAATTTTTTTAAGTCATGAGATAAAAAATTGTGATTTCAGTTTAAAAAATCACTTTTTTGTTGAAAAAAAATGTTACAATTCAAAATGTCTTGATCACAATTTTATATTATTTAATTGAGGTTAGTATTTTAATTGAATAATTGTGAAACAAATTGTCCTCCATAGGAGAGGTCTCATTTTCTCAGAAATTAATATTGTTATGCTGTGGACTGAAAAACATATTGGTTTAAACACAAGGGTAAAGAACTGGTAGTGTGGTTTATTATAGTGTTCTGATCATAATTCATTATGTTTTGCTTGTTTCAGTTCAAAGATGCCACATAAAGACAGACGTCAGAAACAAAAAATAAAGGATCTGCTAGAAGCAGCCAAAGGTAGTGGATTGTTGACCAACTGGGTCAGAACCAGTACAAAAAAAGTAAAGGTTCTGACCATCATCAACCTGCAGTGTTTGGTAGTGAACACATATTTAATATTACAAGGCAGCTATTATGCTTTTATTATGTTCAGAGTAGTCTTTTCTCATAGTGACATACATTAATTACATTTTTGTTTTTTTTCTGCAGTTCCACGTTGAAGTTTGATGCAGCTGTTTTTCTGAATGGACCGTCTTCATCTCCACTGCAAGTACAGCAACCCAGGCAGATGTTCTTTGATTGTATGTCTCACACTTTTGTAATTTATCATTGTTAATTAAACTCTGAAAGCTGGGTGACTTTGTTAATATTATGTCCTAAAATGCGATTAGATGTGCCCTTTTTTATTTTGAGCACCTGCCCCTTTAGTGGTCTCTGCACGGCCCTGCTAATCTGTGTATGAAGTGGATAAAGTCCTGACTGTAGTTTATCCACCCAAACCCCGCCCACTGCCAAAGGAGGCCCCCACAGCAGTGTCTGACCTCATCCAACCGATTCTAGCTGCTGTCTTCTGATTGGCCCTGAGCTCCTCTTGTTAAAATCTGTGCAGAAATGTTTCCTCCATCTTGTGCTGCTCCTGCTTGAGCGGCCCGGTGTGACCAGTAGGCCTGATGAAAGCTGGGATTGTTGCAGGTCCTGCGCAGCACCTGGCCGTCTGGACGCCCCAGAGCCGTAATGGTCGCCCTCCGGCCCCGGGGCCCTCAGGGGCCTCCAGGGGCCCCAGGGGGCCTCCAGGGGTTCGCTCTGGGATCTGATGGGTTTCGTTTTGAAGGCCATTCATGAGGAGAACTGAGTTGGACTGGAGGAGCTGTGAGCTGCAGTCGGGGGTCGGCGGGGTTACGACCCGCTACCTGCCTTCTGCTGCCATGGCGACAGGTGGCGAGAGCTGGGGTTGGTGCTGCAGGTGTGAGTCTGATTCAGGTTACCTGCACCGCCGCTCCGTCGGACCCGGAGCGAACGTTATTAAATCTCAGAGCCACAGGAAGCAGGAAGTGACCTTTATTGTAGGAACACCTGGGCATCCGCAGCACAGGTGTGTCTGAAAGTCAGACTTTCTAACCATGAAGGCTGAAATTATAAAGTATGTGCACATCCACTCATTGTTTTTATTGGTTATTGAAACTCATTGAAACAAAACTGCGCATGCAAAGACTCATTTTGATCTTTTCTCACATTTAAATCCAGATTTAATGTGGATATTTTAACCAACTGGTTCTAATATTCAGCAGGTTCAGCTGAAGCTCCTGCTCTCCTCACAGCTCAGATTCATCCTGGTAATTAACTGAGCTGTGCAGCATCCCACCCGTACTCCCAGTATCCCAGTACTCCCAGTAGTCCCAGTACTCCCAGTACTCCCAGTACTCCCAGTAGTCCCAGTACTCCCAGTAGTCCCAGTAGTCCCAGTACTCCCAGTAGTCCCAGTACTCCCACATCGTTTTGTTTCGTCATTTCTTCCTTGTTTCCTGAGGTGTCCTCTCTTCCTGTCCGCATCAGGACGGTTTGTACAAAGTTGAACTCTGTGGGTTGTGCAGCCTGTTGCTGTGGAGAGTTTGCAGCTGATTGTTATATAATCTTCCCCCCGATGAGGTTCAGGATGAAGGCCGACCGTGACCAGGATGTTCTGTGTAAACTTGTCACAGAAACGGCTCTGAGCGAGTTCAGCCTACCTGGAAGCCGAGCCGCTCAGGTTCCACTCAGAGGTGAAATGAAGTGCATGTCGGGGATTTATGGGCTCTGCATCAACGTCTGCTCTGCACTCAGTTCACATGTTTATGTTCTGAGGTGAAAACGGTCAATTTTAACGTATTTTCTCAGTTTTTAAGCTCCAGTTTGGCTTTGGGAGTTTAAATGAGACGCTCTGGCTCTGCATTCCTCAGGTGGAGAAACAAACGAGACAAGATTTGACATGAAAGCTGGTGAGGCGAAGCTCCTCCTGCAACAGGAACCGAGCCTGACGTCTATTGATTTGATTTCCGTTATCAGGCTGTTTCTGATTGGTTATGCTCTGGGGTTTATTTTGAACTGCATCTGAATCGTCCTGAAAAGTCTGCAGTTCAGATCCATGGCAGACTCCAACCATGAAGCTCCCTCCACCGTGCTCCAGCTCAGACGACGTCTCTTCATTTTGAATTGTGTTAAAAGTTAATGTGAGCCTTTTCAGTCAATGAATTCTTGTTTCCTGTCTCATTTGTTTTCCCAGAAGCTGAAGGAAGTTCCTGACTGAATCTTCAGGGAGAAAAAAACTTGTAAGTTCAAAACTTTTTTTTACAGTTTTTACAGTAAAGAATTTAAATACAATTGAAAAGTTCAAACTTTTTATCTGGATGTGAACAAAAATCCTTTAAAGAGATTTTAAAGGCTGGATTTTTAGTTTGATTTGACAAATTTATGTTTTATTTGTCGGTTTGGTTTATTTCAAATGTACAGATAATAAATTTAGGTAAATGTGTCTCCAGATCCACTGATACATGCATGAAAACAGCAAACAATTAATATACCACAGTCGGTCTAGTCAAAGTCCCCCTGCCCTGTCCCTCTGCCCCTGCCCCGTCCCTCTGCCCCGTCCCTCTGCCCCGTCCCCCTGCCCCGTCTCCCTGCCCCCGTCCCCCTGCCCCGTCCCCTGCCCCCCTGCCCCGTCCCCCTGCCCCGTCCCCCTGCCCCACTCTCAGCCTTCACAGGTTGAAGGTCTGAAAATCGCCTCTTTCCTCTCATAGTTTCCACCCACAGATTTTCTGGACCTTTTTCTGGGGCAAGGTGACACTATCAGCAGCCGGGATCTTATCAGCTTGTAATGTGTAATGAGTAGTAATGTAACAGCAGTAGGTGTGTGTGTGTGTGTGTGTGTGTGTGTGTGTGTGTGTGTGTGTGTGTGTGTGTGTGTGTGTGTGTGTGTGTGTGTGTGTGGCCCGGTGATGCTGATGGGTGTGATAAACGTGCTGCTGATGTGCCAATCATTTCCCGATGCGCCTGCAGCCTGTGGGTTGGGGGGGCCAACAGGAGAGTCCATGTTTGATAAATATGAGCGATTCCATCTGCAAACAAGGCCGGCGTTAGATTAGTGATTGTGTGGCGGCGGCTCTGGCTTTGGAGGACTGAGATTGGTGATTTCTCTGAAGAGAAGCAGAGATAGCGCTGAGAACGGGGCGCCGCGCCGCGCCGCTTTCTAACTGGTATTAGTGAGAGGAAGATCTGCTGCTTCTGATAAACTCAGGACTCACACACACACACACACAGCGAGCAATGTGTGTGTGTGTGTGTGTGTGTGTGGGAGAGCCTGGAATGCTTCTCTACCTGCATGGACAGGTTGTGCAGCTCCTCTGCTTACCTGTCAGACCCGCCGGGCCGGGTCAGAGCCAGAACCGGGCCGGCTGAGTGAGGGGCGTCTGGAGTTCGGTTCAGACTGTGGAACCGTTTGTGTTTTCATCAGCTGCTGTTGAGCAACACAGAAACGCGGCTGCTGGTGTTTATTCAGCTTGCATCAGCAGCCGCGCCGCGGCGAGTCGCTCATCCATTCAAACCTCGTTTCACACTAACGGCGTCTCTGCTGCGCCTCTCTGCTGCGTCTCTCTGCTGCGCCTCTCTGCTGCGCCTCTCTGCTGCGTCTCTCTGCTGCGTCTCTCTGCTGCGTCTCTCTGCTGCGCGTCGCTTCGTCCTCACATCATGTGGAGACTTAATGGAAAGTTGACCAAATATTTCCTTCATTATTCACAGCTTCACTGGCTTCTACAGCAACATGGAGAAATTATGAAAATAAATCTTATTGCAGCAGCATGACGTCACTGACATGTTTTCATTTAATTGCATTGTTTCTGTGGAAAAAGTTCAACAAAAATACTTTTCATAACTTTGGATTTCCTGTGATTTCTGTTACTGGTTTCATAATCAGTGACTGTTTGAGATTTTATGTTTTCATGATGCAAAGCCATTTGAATGGACTTTTTCTGAAATAAACTCAGGTGATCATCTTATCAACCTTCAGGGAGTTTCATGTGATTTTGGCAAAGTTGTAACATTTTTTTACCTTCATTTTTGTCATAACATGTAAAAAAGTCAGGATTTAACATGTTTAATATTTAAAAATAACATTTTCCAGTAATGTCTTGAATTAAATAAAATCACGTTCAGAGGAGCTGTCAGCAAAAAACAATAATTCATTATCGTTCATTCTAGTTAATGTTTAACTGTTTATTCATTTTAATAAATTTCAAACTGTTGTGATGCTGTTTAGCATCACATGCTTTCATCTTGCAGGTTTATCATGAAACAGGAAGTTAAGTTAGAATGAGGTTTAGGAATTGGTCAGAAAAGAAAGATTCGTCAGATTGGTGGAAAAGCTGCGAGGTGGTGAGAAGTGAGTGAATTTGCATAAGTGGTTGTGATTGCAACACTGCAGCTTCCTGAGGGCCTGAAACTGCATGTCGACAGTCTGAGTTTGTAAAGGTTAAAGCCGATAAACGGGGCTGGTTATTTGGACCCACCCACTCAGACTGAGGTTAATAAATCCCTAAACTCAGAGGATTCAGTCTGGATAGGTTCAGTTTCCTGAGTTTAAGTTGAACATGCTTTGCATCTCAGTGCAGGTTTGGACGGAGCAGGAGGCAGATTGGTGATAAACTGAGAAAAACAAAACTCAGACATTTCATCTTGAGTGTTTGTTGCCAGGTTGGTTGCCAGGGTAAAAAGCTGGGTGGTGCTCCAGGCTCTGCCAGGGCAACATGGCAACATGGCAACATGGCGGCCTGCAGCAGAGTGCGGCGGACAGACGGGAGATCCTGGAGTGTTTCTGTTTCAGGGATCCTGTGTCATTTTACCCGATCGCCCATTGTGCTCTAACAGGAGAGAGAGGGAGGGAAGGTGGCCTGGTGCCAGGATACCAGCTGCCAGCCTCTTACCATCACACACACACACACACACACACACACACACACACACACACACACACACACACACACACACACACACACACACACACACACACACACACACACACTAGGACCTTTAAACTTTACAACCAAAACACACATTTGGCCAGAACCTCTCAGTAAAAGGTTTTTGCTGCTCTTCTATTATAAATTATATTTATAAATTATATATATTTGTCTCTGCAGTTTTGCTTTATGCTTTCAACACTAAGTTTATTCACATGGCAGCCAATGATAAAAATCTGTATTATTTTTGTTTCAACTTCAGATGCAGGTCAGTTAAACATTTCCTCAGGAAACCAGCAGGTGGCGCTGAGTCTGCTACAATCCACCGTTTTTAGGAAGCATGAGGCGACAGAGGAGAGAAAAAACCATGTTGTCTGGAGGTTTTCCAGATTAAAAACTTAAAAGTTAAGCAGAGCTAAATCTAAAACTCCTTCTGGATTAGTTTTAGTAAAAAATATCCCGTGTGTTTGTGTGTCACCAAATTTCAAAATGGTGTAAATTGTGTTTGTCCAATAATTAATCTGTAATCAGATTAACCTAAGATTACAATGTGTTTAATCTCTGTCTCTGTATCAGCTTTAATCTGATCGGTACATTAATACATTGACTCTAGCAGTAGAGTCTGACGTAGAAAAATACCTGACCACACCATGGCCAGTTTATTAGGTACACACATTTTCTCTCTGGACCACGCTGAGATAATCTGAGTTTTAAAATGAGCCGAATAATCCTGCAGGTCGGACCTGTCAGAATTAAAACTGTTAGAATCAGACAACCAGTTGTCCGATTCTGGTGAGTAACTAAAGTTTCCTGCTCGCTGGCGGAAGTGGCAGTGGGTGTGGCTTTCTGCTGCTGTAGCCAATCTGTTTTAAAGTTCCACATCTTATGCTTCACATTTTGCATAACTTGGTTAATTTTACTGCTGCTAGTGTTTCTCTGACTTCATGACGCGTTTCTGTCCAGATTCCAGCTGCTGGTTGTTTCACTATAAACTGACCGCGGCTGATGATTATAATCAGTTCATTTATAACCATATTATCATTTTCTTCTTCATCATCTAAATATCAATATCCATTGTTTCGCTGCCATGTTGCCACTGCATGTTTTTGTTAAAAGAAAGTTGCAGCAACAATGTTGTATGCAAAATAGTTTTGGTTTAATTCATTTTATTTATGACTGCAGGAATAAACAATCCTTCACAGCAGCATCAGAAAAATGCGTCACATCTTGTTTTTCTTTAAGTTTTAAACACATTTCAGTCCCGAAAATGACACAAAACTTTGCCCAGCTGTGCTATTATTGTTATGCATGATTCATTTTAGTGTGCTGTCATGATTGCTCAATTTTTGAAATGTGAAAGTTTCATGTTTTTTCCAGATATTTTCAATATTTGCGTTGGTGACGACCTCCAGCTTGGTGAGCGAGTCTTATTGATAGTGAGGAAACTATTGCTTCATTCACGCTGCAAAAATCTTTAGAAAGCTGCAGTTGCTGATGGTTATTTTTAGCTTGTGGTTAGCAAAGGTAGCTTTCCAAATTACACCTTTCACTGAGTTGCGTGATGTTTACTGAGATCTGCCAAAGGAAGTCAGTCGGTTTTTACCAACCTTATGGAAACTAAACGTCTTGGTGTTTCTTAAAACCTTGGAAAATATTCAAATGGACGTAAAGAATTGTTTTGAAGATCTTTTATTGATATTGAAAGACGTTTTCATAAATAGAAACCAGTTTTATGTGAAAGAGGCCAATTTGAAAACTCAGACAAAATTTTGTTCTAAATCTTTGATTTGAAAATTTGTCCCATAAGATGTGATAGAAACTGTTTTAAATGGTTGTTTGTAATGTCTTGAGTTGTGACTCATCTGATCTTCTGATGAGGTTCATTAGGATTAATACAGATATGATGATAGCGCTGCTGCTGGTGAACTGGGCAGCGCTCCAGAGCGAACAGCCAAACCTGACAAATGATTGCTGAGTTACAAGCAGTGATCTGTCTGTCGCCCTTCATTTTCTGCAGACTCCTCATGAAATGACTTTGATCTGGCTGTCATTCTGCCTCTTAAGATTACTGTCTGCTGATGACGGCATGTTCTTCACCAAACTGCAGGGAGATTAGATTCTGCAAAGAAATAATAAAGCGATACCTAAAATGAGTTCCTGTTTTAGCGCGCTCTCCCTGCTCTGCGCCTCGAACCTCTGAGCTTTTTTCGTTCAGCTGCCTGTGAGAGTGAAAGACTGCAGCCATGATGGTTTGTTTTACATGCTGCTGGGTGAGATGTGCTTGGACAGAAATGCAAACAAATGGATGAGAAGTGACAGGAGAAACAGGCTCAGGCTGGTGAGGCTTCTGCCATGTTGAAATGTTGCCACCTGCAAGAAAAAGAAAATACCGGTGGTGAAGTGGAACCGCAGGTGTGAATTCATGCTTAAAAGTTAACATATTTAAAATAGTCTCGCTTCATGGCCAATGTTGCGGAAGTTCCTTTGACACAGTTGCTGCCAAAACGGTCGAAACAAAGTCTGGTTGTAAACAGCAAACTGAACGGACCAGTTTAATGTTTCAGAGCGAAACTTTGATCAACATCTGCAGCACAAACCAACAGCAGCTCAGAGCTGCTATTTGTTCACTTGATCTCACTTACAGTGAAATCGGGTTCAGAAAATAACGCAGTGCAGAGATCCTGTTGGTTTGGTGACTGTAGAGCAAATAAAACCCCAAACTCAGACCAGAAAACCTCAACAAGGAGGGAAGAATCTGGCTGAATCTGGAAAGTTGAGTGGAAGGAAAACACGTGGCAAACAAAGTTGCACAAACAACAGATAAGTGGATTGGTGTGATTGAGGAGGGCTTTTTGTCTAACTATTGTATTTGCTGTTAAAACTTTACACTGAGACGTTTCAGGATGAAAATTTAGGAAAGTTACAGAGAAACTATTTGTCACAACTTCAAGTTTTTTATCTCTCGTTTTCAGGACGTTTGGTTTTATTGATCTCTCTTTGTTTTTCATTCCTCCTCAAGTTGCCATGATGTTTCTTCTTCTTCTTCCGTATTAAATTCTTTTTCACCTCCTCCTGTTTTTCACTTCAGACTTTTCTGTGCATCATGATTCCTAATTCTTGGAAAATTTGCCAACTTGCTGATGTTTGTTTCATAGAGCATGTCTGAAATATTTGTGAAAACGGAGCAGGAGGATCTTAAATATGTCGGAGTGATGCTACTGTATCATCAGTTCAGTTGTTGACTGACAGAAAACCTCATTTTATTCAACTCTAGATGGTTTAGGTTTGGTTTCCCACTTCATGATGAAATATGAATCACATTTTAATGTCTGTGAACGCTCTGCAGACGGATAAATCTACAGACTTTAAAGTCTGAATGAAACTAAACTTTAAAATTTCTTATTCAAAACTACAAAGTTGAAAATGAGCAGGAGCCTGTAAACCTGTGTGAGTAAAATCTGTCGTCAGTTTGTGTTGTTTTCCTGAATTTTTCTGGATATTTTTACTCTGAAAATGAGTGAAACTAGAAAACCATCCAGCTGGTGACTGGAAAACTTTAACTCCATGTTGGAATAGAGGAATAAAAGCAGCATGGAGGCCGTATGTTGCTCTGATCTGTTGCTCTGATCTGTTGCTCTGGAGGTTCATTTAGTTTTCTGATGATCAACTCATTGAATTGTTGTGGTTTATCTTACACAAACGGTGAGAACATGCCTCTACCTTCAGGGCTGAACCGGAGCTACACCTGGAATCCAGATTGATGCTTTGACGTTTTCATAATCAGCTGTAACATGTTAACTGTAATAAGATGGAAACTGACAGCGGTTTTTATTGTCCTGATGCGGTGCGCCTCTCCTTTGGTGGTAAACTGCAGTGGTAATGAAGAAATCCACTGACTAAGGCCTGAAAAGCGAGTGAATGGTTTCTGAGCGGGACAATAAACATGTGAAATGCTTTCACAATGAGGAACGTCTAAATCTTTGCTTGGGGGCAATGAGGAGGTGCAAGGAGCTTGGCAGACTCTTCTTCTGTCTCATCTTTCCCACTTCTTCCTCCGTCTTTCTCTCCAAGCAGAATGAGCTGATAGATGAACTCAGACAGGAAACAACCTTCCTGGAAGGGTTTGCAACTTCTGCAGCACCCTGAAACCGATACTTTGAATTTATGTTTTCATGACTTTCTCTGCATAGTTGTAGCGTTTCCAGTCTGCCATTAAAGAGTAGCAGTAAATACTGAAACATTCTTACGTCCACCATAAAATGTCCTGAAGATAAAAATGTCCTGATACAGGAACCAGTATGTTGCATTTATTCCAGTATCTTCAGACGGAGCGAATGATTACCACGTCTAGAAGTTAAACTAAAGATGTTAAACATGTTTGGTTCACTTTAATGCAACTCCAGTCGGTTTGCCTTGGAAGTCCGGATCATTTGAGGAATCCTGGATGATTAGCCAAACGGAAAAATAAACTCTGTTGCTCCAAACCGCAGTCTGGGTTCACTGGAAGTGAACTCTGGAGACCGCTCCAGAAGCAGGAAGTGGACTACAGCGCCGGGCATTCTGCGCTCGCGCTAGCCCTGCGCTGTAGCTTTAGCCTGGTGTTAGCCTGCTAGCATTAGCCTTTAGCCAAAGACTAAAGAGAAATCCACCAACCACTAAAATCTTACGCCTCCATTTTAGTTTTCTTTTCCCAAATGTTGTGATTTTGGTCCCAAATGGAACAGAGTCTTTCTGACCACCAGGTGAAATCAACCAAAACGATTTTATGATGAAAACAAAGCCCATTCTTTGTTGTTCCTGATATTTGATGAAAGCAATAAATCTCAGCATCTTGGTTTTCTGTTTCAGGACAAGAGTCATTTAGAAGTTATCCTCACTTCTTCAAAGCTAAATGATGTTAAATATGTTTAGTTCACAGAAAACCTTTTATTTCTGAGTCATTTTTCAGATAAACTGTTTTTCCTTAGAGCGACGTCTGTCCCTGATTCTCTTCATCTGGATTGAAATGAATCCGTGTCTATGAGCGGACACACTCACGCACATCCAGAGATCCCAGCGTCCCGGCCTCATGCCAGGACGGTTAATTACAGGTGTGGATGTTTAAGTGATTGGTGTGCGTTTCTCCCTGAGTGCCGGTAAGTGAGAGATCAGCCTGACACTTAAGTGCTCTTGTTGCCTTTCACCCATGCTCTTTGAGGATCCTGTAGTATCCTAATGCCTGGCGCTGAAGTTCGGTTCCAGCTAAATGCACCTCAGGCATTCCTGCTGCTAGCTAAGCAAACAGTGAGGCTCATGGGTTTTTCTATTTAAGGGGAACGATGACGCAAAATTCACATCCTGTATGTTTCTGTGCATCCATTTGGGTTTCTATTGCTTCTAACGACAGTCAGTGATTTTAAAAAAGCACCCAGACATTTTTGGCAGCAAGTTAATGTAATTTGGTGTCTGTAAAATTAGCCGTTTCAAAAACCGTCACCTAGCAACCCAAGCTAAACTGCAGCATGTTTGTTCCACTGGTTTTCCCACTGTGTGAACTGTACAATGGCTGCTGGAAAGGACAAGTGTTGAGTTGCTGACTCACCATCCAGAAATCAGTTGCTGCATTCCTGTTGGCTGTGCAGGAGGCTCCACTTCTGCTTTTCTAAGATGTACGGTTGTACAGAAGCTCATCTGTTTGCAGTCATTTTCACTTCCGAGTGTAAACGTTGACTGAAATATTATCAAAGTTATATTTATCCTAACCTGTTAATTGAAGAAAAATGGCTTAAACAAAAATCTGCTTCCTTTTCTTCTTCCATTCTGAAACTAAAAACGCTGCTCTAGAATCTGTGATGTAGTGACCAGCAGCTCTTGTGCTTTTTTGGCTTTTCTGCTTCCTGCTGGAGGGATGAATGGATCGTCATCGGTCCGAGTGGCCGGCGGTGTCGGCTTCCATAAACAATACCTGGCCCAAAGAATCAAGCATCAGGGTAACACAACACAGTCATACTAGCTTCCACCAGCCGACAATGAGGATCATTCCTTTAGAGCCAGATATAATTTATTAACGGGCGGCGACTGCAGGGGGCCGCGGCGTTTGTGTGTGATGGAGAGAGAAAGCGCTGCTCTCAGGTGACTCAAGTGTTTGTTTATGCTGCTAATCTCTAAGGTAGATTTTAACCATTGTGGACGAAGTCATTGTGTTCACTAGAGGGAAAACAGGCGACTCAATGTAAATGAACCAGGAGGTGTGTGTGTGTGTGTGTGTGTGTGTGTGTGTGTGTGTGTGTGTGTGTGTGTGTGTGTGTGTGTGTGTGTGTGTGTGTGTGTGTGTGTGTGTGTGTGTGTGTGTGTGTGTGTGTGTGTGTGTTGGTCTACTTCAGCCATCTTTATCCAGACTCTTGGCTCATCACAGTCAGATTTCTCCAGCACCAGATTTAACCTGGTTGTGTTTGATGCAGCAGTGCAGAGTTTCTCCCTCATGTTGCAAAGATCTGCAGCTTTTTCTTTTCTTTACTAAAAGTAAAATTTGCTTAAATCTATTTCATTATCACTAGTTTGGGAACTTCACTGCATGCTCCATAAATATCAACAGATGTTTAGTTTTCATTTTAAAACATTTTAGATATTTGACAAGTAATAGGAAAATTACTTTCAACTTTTCTTTATTTTTAAAAAGCCATGTAATATGTGTAGCTCGAACTGAGTTTTATTTAACTGGAATGCTAACATTAGCATTTTAGTTAGTTTAACCTTTAACCTTTTTCATTCTGCATGTTAGCATAGGTCAACATGCTGGTGCTAGCCTGCATTAGCATGGAGGCTAGCACCAGCTAATTTGAGCTAAAGTTTTCATATAGAAGCTAATTTAGTGAATGGAGTGAATTTCACCAAAGTGGGCGGAGCCAGAGACGATGAGGGGCGTGGCCAAACGGTTTTCTGTTGTAGACTTTAGTGCAACATGTGAATATAATTATAAATCTAATTTCACTTAATTTAATATATTTCTCATGTACCAAATCTTTACTTTTATGCAGGCTTACAAGAAATGATCCACTAATATTCGTATTACATAATAAATAAACACATTTATTTATTATGTAAATATAAATCTGGATAAAATCAAGATTTATTTATATAAATATAAATAAATTTGACATTGACATAAATTATCATTCAGTTTATAGAGCAGCAAAGGGAGTAAAATAAAACGATTATTTGAGTTGCAAAACTCTGATCTTATTGATTTAATTTTGCCGTTTCTTCCAGAGCATTCGTCTAGAATCTGGAGTAAATTAAGATTATTTACGTTTTCATCCACAGCCAGCTTGAAGAAAGTGAGACGTGTCAGAGGAAAACCTCAGACCCAGTTGGTCAGAGGAGAAATGAGGCCTTGATGTAGCAGCTGGTCAGTTAAAGTCTGAATATCCACACTTCATAATTATTATGGGTTTTGTGTTATTGTGCATTTTATTAGAGAGAGAAAGTTGTTGGATATTTTAATGTGTAAATAAATATTCGTCTTGGTGAGATGTCAGTTTAGCGCATGGACTCGGATCAAGACTTTCGTCATACCAGATCGCTGCCAAGGTACATACATCACTTAAAATTAAATTCCTGACACACAGCTGTAAATCAAAGCATGAAAGGAGGCTTAATTTGTTGCTCTGCTAGACTCATCTTCATCTTTCCATCCCGTCTTTCATTTGGCTGCTGTGCCAAATATTCCTGGGCTAATGAGTCGCTCACAGCGCAGGAGTTTCCACAGATCAAACCCTCCGTTTGCTTTCCGTCCTACTGGTTTAGCGGTGCTGGTTGTGGGTGGGCTGCCTGACGGACGGGATGATTCAGGCTGAATGCGCCGTCCTCGCCGCGGCGAAGCTCCTCGCCGCCCGCGTTAAGGTTCACTTCATCCACAGGATCCTCATAAATGCCTCATTTGTTCATGAGCTCTTGTTAGCAATGACATGCTGATTGCTCTTATGATCAGATTGGAAGGGCAAATATTTAAGGATCATATTTTCTTATGGCTCGAGTTCGGAGGAATTTTGCTATTTGTTTTGTTTCCTTATTTCCAAAGCCCGACTTCACATCCGTGTCGATCCTGATTGGATCGCTTCGGCTTCGTTTATCTAAAAGTTGAACTATTAAAGGAAGAGAATACTGTATATTTCTAACTTTTCATGCTCCTGCCAGCTGTTTGCTGAGTCTCTGAGCTGTTAGTTCAGCCATCAGCTTGTTTGCATTGTGATGCATTATAAAAAGTATTGTTGCATTACCTGAAGAAGTTCCTGTTTGAAACAATGAGCTGTGATGACTTTACAAATGTTCCTGTTTGAGTTTTGACTGGTGCTGATGGTGGTTCTGGTCGGATCTTTATCTTATTGTTGGTTCTTTCCAGTTCTCATCTTTTATTTTCAGAAGGTAAATTCTGCAGCTTATCATCAGATCCAGATTGTTTTAACTCTAATTAGTCCTGGACAACAAAGATGTCCGCCTCTGTTCATCCAGCTGCTCTTCGTTACCTTCATCATCATCATCATCATCATCATCATCATCATCGCCGCTGTCTGACTCTCCTGTTTCTCCAGAGAACCGTTTGGGGGCCCCTGTTCCCAGCGCTTCAGGCTCTCAGGAGACCAATATGGGGGCGTGAACACCAGGGGGCAATCAGGCTGAATGAGGGACGGAGGGGCAGGACCAGTTAACGCCCCACAGAGACCAGTGAGCTCCCAGTAAGAGTCCAGCTGAACTCTCACATCAACTGTTTCACATTGTCCAGATTTCAGTTTATTTAAAGGTGTTTCATCCAGTTCATTCTGCTTTGCTGTCCTCTGATACCGTGTAAGTCCAAATCCTTCTGAGGTCAACCATGACCTCTGACCTCTGACCTCTGGCTGCAAAATCTTACCAACTACTTTAGTTTCTAGTGAAAATATCTTAGAGCACTTGAATGAAGACAAAGTTAACTCAAAAGTTTCTGACCCGGTCGGGTCCTGCGAGTCATGTGACCCGGTCGGGTCCTGCGAGTCATGTGACCCGGTCGGGTCCACTCGTAGGACCCGGATCCTGCGGGTCATGTGACCCGACCGGGTCACATGTGACACATGACGCGGGTCACGTGACCCGGTCGCGCCGCCCCCTTCGTTTGGACATAAACACTCTGCCGTTTCTCCAGCGTGTGACGGATGAAAGCTTCTTGTCCTTCGCAGTAAATAAATAGGTCACCTCCACTAGTCATTACCCGGCTCAGTTTCTGTTCCATATTCATGGAGGGAATGTGGAAGCCCCCAGCGGGCGGTGGAGCGTCTCCCTGTGGTCCCGGTTGTATCGGAGCGTTCAGCGCTCCCAGAGGACTGCTTCCTTTGTCGGAGCTCAGAGGAGTTAAATTGTATATAAAACAAATTAATTGCCCCTGTTAGATCACTCAAGCAGTCACCCAGGGGAGCATGTGCTTATCACCCCGACTCGCTGCGCTCAGCGTTCCTGCGCCTGCCAGCCTCATTCCTCTGAGGAGTTGGGAGGTTCCTCCTCTCCATCTGTTGGCCCGACTCCTTCCTACCTCACCCTGCGCTCCATCTGTCCCCACCAGCCCGCCGCTGGCTGAAACGGACCCCTCAGGGTGTTTATGGGGCCGTTAGGCGGCCGTTACTTCCTCTCTTGCAGCCCGATTCTGGACTGTAGGGTCACTGTGGCTGCGACCTTTACAGCCAGCAGACGGCGCAGGTCTGCTGTTAGCGGCCCAGAGTCTGCAGCTCGTTAAGGTTTAATCCACTGTAATCCAACTCAAATCAGTTTGGCTAGAAAATCTGGTTATGTTGGTAAGGTGTGACCTCTGACCTCTGGTGCGGCAATCCTCGGTCTGGGTTTGGTTGAAATGAACTCTGGTTTGGTTTGAATGTGAACCTCATGTTGCCCAAAGAGCGCTCCAAAAGCAGGAAATGGACCACGGTGCAGGGCATTCTGGGTAAATACAACCAAAGCTAACATGCTAGCCTAGCGCTAGCAGCAGAAATGGCTCCTGGTCTTCAGCCAAAGACTAAAGAGAAATCCTCCAGCTCTAAACTCTGACGCCTCCATCTTGTTTCATCTGGTGAAACAGGAAGTTGCTCTCAGCGTCTTCAGAGGTTTTAGTGTCGTTTCCTGCAGTGGTTGTTGGTGCAGCGCCCCCACAGGCCGGGAGGGGAACAGTTTGCTCAAACGGTTTGGTTGGTGTGAAAAAGGGAACCACAGCAGATGATGAAGTTTTGGTTCCAACAGAACGAAGTCTACCAGTTCGTTCTTCTTCTGGTCAACCTGCAGGATGTTTAACGTGTCCTTTCCTGACCTCTGACCTCCTGATTGGGTTTTGTCCAGGTTTCCAGTTTGGTGTTATGTTCCTGTTTCCAGCGCTGCATTATGTTGACTGTGAGGTTCTGTGAGTTTCCCCTGGTTGGGTCAGAGGACGGTTCTGGAGCGTTCTCTGGTCCGACCCGCCTGCCGCCTCCTCCTGTGTTTGAGTGGCACCGCAGTGTTTTCTGCTGCTGTGGCTCAGCAGAGAGCCATGCAGAGGGGCCGGGGCCCTAAACACACTGATGTTGTTAATTTGGCCCCTGTGGTTTCATGAGAGGAAAAGCTTCGGAGTTTCTGCTTCCAGCAGGCAGAACACAAAGATCCTACTGGTCAGACTGGGAAGCCCCTGCTTGGAAGATTTGAATAGCAAATAAATATTTTGTTTACACTCAGATCAAGTCAGTCCATCAGCTTTTAATAAAAAAGTGAATGAAATTATTGTAAAGTATGTAATTTTCCTATATTAAAATGAAAACGTCTTGTGGTGGAAATGAAGCAGGAAGTCAACCTGTGTGCATTCGTCCAATCAGAGGAGCCGTTTCTGATGCGGCGCGGCTCACTTCCCGTCAGCTCACTTCACTCCCACAACACGCCACATTTTACTCTTCTCAGGTTTTTGTAACAATATTTACTGGAGATAAAGTTATTTGCAAACAAAATGTAACGTCTCTGAGATAAAATGCTAATTTATGTGGTTGAAATAACTTTCATATTTATTGTTTTATTTGTATTTTGCATTTTGTCTTTCAGAGATTATTGCAATAAACTTTATTTTCAGACATTTGAATAAATGCAAAGTTTCAAATATGTGGTTTTATTCAACATAATTTAAATAATCATGATTTCAACATAATGCTGGATTAAAAACAAAACCAGATTATAAACTATGTATTTTTTCAGGATTAGAAGTTTTGGGAGGAATTTCTGGCAGAAAACTGAATTTAGCATGAAAAGGCAAAGACAATTAAAACACCGTAAAATTCACTTAAACTCAATTTTTTATTATGCAAAAACAACATTTCTATTTGTATCTAGTTTCTTGTGTAAATATCTTATTGAAAGGAGATAAAACTAAATTACAAGTAACTTCAGCAACATATAGTTACAGTTATTATTCCTTAATAAAATAAAGTTGTAGTTCCTCTGGCAGATAATCTGACTTGTAACACTTTAAAATGTTTTATAAGTTTAATAATCTGCCAGAGGAACTAACATTAGTTTGATCAGAATTAAGGAATTATTAACTAAAAACAAGCTGGTATGTTTCTGAACAGTGATACTTAGTTCTGTGTTTTTCCAAGTGTTTTAAGACATTTGCACAAGAAACAAGACAAAAATACTGAGTTTGTTTTTCCAGTGGATCCTGGAGCTCTGCATGATCTTGTTCTCAAGCAGTTTGAATCTGGTTTTAGATTTAAACTCAGTCGTGTTAAAAATAAAAGCTGTAATATTTTTGGAAGTCGATGTCGATTCCAGGAAAAGTCTAAATGTGAGTCGGTGGAAGGAGAAACTCCAGCCTGAAGCTGATTTAGTCAGGATTTCAGGAGAACCGAGCCACGGACCCCTGAGGCTGAGACGATGTCAGGACCTGCGGCCCCCAGCATGACTAAACAAACGGCCCCGTCGGAGCCTTGGCCATGCAAATGAGTGTAAATACCATAAAGTTGTGTGCTAACCGGGCTTTGAATGGGCCAGCCTCAGGGGGCTAATGTACCCCTGTAATCAGCTGACCTCACTGTGTGTGTGTGTGTGTGTGTGTGTGTGTGTGTGTGTGTGTGTGTGTGTGTGTGTGTTCCTGCTTGCCTAATAAGCTCATTTACCCCGGGGCCGTCAGTGTGTTTATCAAAGACATTCTTTTGTCTCAGTCATCCATCTCTGAACTCTTTGAATGAAACAATGTGGAACCAGCCGCCCCAGTCGGCTCCTTCTGCTCACTTCACTGGTTCTGGGTTTTATTTCTAGATGCTGCAGAACGTCGAGAAAAGCTCAGAGTTAAACTCATAGATCCAACCGAATACAGTTTTAATTTTATCAATGAAGTCATCAGAACAAAAAAATACATTTTCTGGACTTTCAGTAAAACTAACTGCTGCTTTACTGTAAACTGGTCCTCACAACGCAGCAAAAACACAGAATCTCACTGTTTGTGGTCTAGTTTATCTTGTAAATGTCTTAGTTCACTGAACTAGTTAAACTAACTTATAAGAAAGTTTTCTTCTTAGGATTTAGGAACTGGTTTTAAAATAATATTGATTAACAAAGAACTTGTTCTTCTGTTATTCCATTTCTAACATGAGAAAATGTCTGAAGTGATAAAATCATCCAGTGAAAGTTGGCAGGCAGGAAGGAAGGAAACTTTTAAATCTCATTTTCATCTAAGTCTCTAATTTTAACATAAAATCATTAATAACTAGGACTTTCAAAATAAATGTCAAGGAATTATTTTCCTAAGACAAGCTCCTATATCTTGTTGACTAAACGAACTATGTTGTAAGTTAGTTTAGTTTTATTTCGAGGTTAAGATATTTACTCTAGAAACATAAAATGTAATATTCAGTGTTTTTGAAGTGCAACAAACGTTTCAGCGTTTCTGTTCTGATATTTTCGCTCGTCTCTCTGGTTGAGGTGTTTGGCGTTTCTGACACATGAAGCGTTGAATCGGTTTCTGGGTTTCAGACAAACAATCAGGAAACGATGTGAGGAACAGTAGCAGGTCCCAGGATTAGACTGGAGGTCAGAGGTCAACGTCTTCCTTTTGTTGTTTCAAGGCTGCGCACGTGGAGCAGCGAGTGCGTGCGTCTTTATGACCGGACCGCCTCGTTTTGTTGAGAGGACGGGGTCAAAGGTCACGGCGTGCATTCAGAAAGGAACACGCTGCCTTAAATATTCCACCTTAAATGCTGAGGAATGCTGGGTATTTACTGCTTTGGTGGCTGGTGAAGGAAAAACTGCTCCGCCTGAAACTCGCCGGCTGTTGACTTAACTTCAGGTGTTTAATGATTACTGGACTTTCTTGGCTTTGAAGTTAAATGAAGGAAATGTGGATGATGGCTTTGGACCTGCTGCTGCAGCTCAGATCGAACTTTAAACATTTCACTTCATTTCTGCATAAACACCATTTTCTTTTACATTCTATTTTTTAAGCTTTTGCTGTAAAGTACACTGCTCAAAAAAACAAATAAAGGGAACACTCAAACAACACAATAAAACTCCAAGTTCATCAAACTTGTGTGAAATCAAACTGTCCACGTAGGAAGCGACACTGACTGACAGTCAACAATGATTTTGTTGTTGGAACATTCAAAGTATTCAATGAGAATATTTCATTCATTCAGATCCAGGATGTTATTGGACTGTTCCCTTGATCTTTTTGAGCAGTGTAGTTTGACTGCAGTTGAAATTAAATCTCATTTTGGTTTTATTCTTTTGAATTCTGAAGTTTCTCCATGTTTGATGCGCTGGATCTGTTTCCACTCCTGGTACATTATTTATTATTATTTAACCTGCCGACTCGCTATAAAGTGTTTTAGGTCCTGAACTTCTAATTGTGACGATAAGAAAAGAGAAAACTCTGAAGTTTTACAGAATAAATAGTGGCTGCTTTCAGATATTTGGCTCATTTCCCTTCGGGATTAATAAAATATTTTGGAATTTAATAACTTTACCATCACTGGCTTCACATCTTCCTCAGCCTGCAGTTTTTATTTTCTACAGTTTCTTTTTCTTCATTGATATGATGCTCAGATAAAACTGACAATGTATCATAAATATGTTGGGAATTATCAGAACAAAATGTTAAATAATCTAAAATATCAGGAAATCATCTTTACTTTGCGTTAAATTAGTAAAACAGGATCATTAAGTGTTCAGGTGCGTAGACCAATCAGAGTGCTTGAATGAATTCAGCCAGCCAATCGATGATGACCTCTTGTTTATTGTCTCAGAAAAAGTTTTGCGCTTTTCCAGATTTATTTTTTAATGGTTTGTAGGATTCAGCAGTTCAGTTTGTTTTATTTCAGACATGATCAAACAAACGTTCTCCAGTTTCTCCTGACGAATCACTGCTCAGTTTTTAATGGAGCTGCTGGAAACTGTTGCTTTGTGGGTAAATCAGAGAACATCAGATCCATGTTTCTTTAGACCTAATTATTTATTTCTAGACGGTTAGAAGCAACTTAGCCTGATAATCGAAGCCTCGGACGCAGCAGCTCCAGCAGCTGGTGGTGATTTTACTGGGACATCAACCTGCAGGCTGATGGAGGCTGCAGACGTCTGAGGTGGAGCAGCTGAGGCCAAAACTGACCCACAGAGGATGAAGCAGCATCTTTATGACAGTCTGGATGTTAAACTGTCCGCTGAACCGTTTGGCCACATTTAGCTCAGAGATGCTAACAATCCAGTCTGATGTCTCCAACTGTCACTAAGACCTGAATTCTTCGAATATGGGCTGAAACAGTTTGAGGACATAAAGTGAGAGCAAAGCTTGTTGGGTTCAGGATCAATGAGTTTTCCATCCTAACGTGAACGAAGCTTCTGAGCGGTTGCTCTCCATCATTTACCAACCTGCTAACATGCAGACATTTGATGAGCAGGTGTGACTGTGGGAATCCGGGAATCCCCCGCCCCCCCCACTGCAACAGTTTTCTCCGATGCGAAGGCGTAGTTGGCTCAGAAAGCAGTAATACCCGTTTTATTTTGTTTCTTTAACATTTCACTCTGTTATTACTTTATGGTTTCGTTGAGCAACATTTCAACAAAAGATTGCTCACATTATGAGCAATCTGTCCGAATGTCTTCACCCCTCTGGTTCATTTCTTCTGTGTTTCTCAGGAACTTGCTTCCAGAGTCTTCCTTGGAATGGTTAGCATTGCCACAATAATCTGCTGATTTGCATCCATCAGTATGTGAGGAAGACACTGAACCATCCAGCCGACAGCTTCCCATAGCTTTTGATCCAGGAACAACAAAATGTTTGCTGCTGTCTTTAGTTTCTAATTCTCTGGTATCTTTGTTGTCGGAACATTATCACTGTTTCACAATCATAAATAACAGCATCATTGATCTGGCTTTGTTTCATTTCATGGGTTTTCTTATGAAGGGTTTTGGTTATGTTGGTTTCCATTTTGGGAAAAACTTTCCATTGGCATCAGCAGAACCGTCTAAAGTTGACAACACATCAAGATGGAAAGGTCAAACATAGCTAGCATGGCCAAAAGCACCTGCTAGCATATTAGCATCAGCACTGAACATATTGGAGACAAAGTCCTGAGAGAACAAGGCAGATGGGATCAGATCCAGGAAGATCCAAAGGGGCTAAGAGTTCTTAAAATCATCAACTGCAGTAGAGAAACGACTCTACTAGTGGACACATGACATAAAAATAGACATGTCAGGTCAGGCAGGTCAGTAAGTTCACCCACAACATGGCTGACGGCAAAAAAGCCTCCAAAACCTTAAGGTGTCATTTCAGGGCAGCAAACTCCAACCAGAGACAAACTGAACAGGTTTGATGATGATGGAAGGTGAACCAGAGCAAAACTTTGGTCAGACTCACAGAGCAGATTAAGTGCAACTTTTCCTTAGACTAGGAAACATTTTTGTCATCATTAGATTTTTTAATAAAACGAGTTTGATTTTTGTTTACAGGGATTTATTTAGGCCACTGTCTCCATATTTCCAGTTTGGACTCCAGTAATCCTGGCCGCCTGTCCCGTCCTGACCCAGCCTCTCCTAATTGCACTGGCCGGACAATTACTGTGAGAAAGCCAGATCAAATGCAAACCCCTCCGACAAACGAGCGTTCCCATGCACCGAGCGGCGGCGACATCCGTGCGGAGCTCCTCGCTCCCTCCCATCGCTACGTCCACAGAGCAAACCGCCTTGGAGCTTCCAGCTTCCTTCCTCTCCCCATCTCCCTGTAATGAGCGTGATTATCAATCCAAACAATAGTTAGAATAATTGCAGCATTAAAGGGTGGTCATCTCCCAGGAACTTCCTGTCCGGGGATGACTGACATGCTGGCAGCTTCCTGCTTCCTCTCTGAATGAGTGGGAGTGCAGGAAAGGGCGGGGCTTTCCATGACTAATCACTCTGGCTGCCAGGACTTAATGGGCTAACGAGGCTCAGTAATGTACCATGACATGATGACATTATGTCATTTTATAATTACAGAGTGTGAAGCAGACAGCAGAGTTAGACCTTATCAGTTGTTTTTGCTCTCAGTAACTTAGTTTTTCCTTCTAATTTTACTGAAAAGCCGGTCTTATGTTTCAGCTCCAAAGCATCATCTTTATCTGGTTTCCGCAGCATCAACAGGATACTGTAAATACTCATTTCAGTTTTATAGATGCTTACAGAAAGCCTGCTGCCTATTTTAGTCGTTTCTGCATTTCTTAGAAGTGACAGACGACATAGTTTACCAATGAAAAGTCAACCGTCTGTTCTGGCCTGACCAGTTTGCCCCTTTCCTGCTCCTCCTGCAGCAACCTGCATACCCGCAGATTAGCTAATGCTAGCCTAGCTCATCGTTGGCTATTAATACCCTGAGAACCAAAACACAGGAGCCCCTCGCCGTCATGCATGCAAAGGTTTTCTCACACTTTTTGACTTGTTTACAGTCCAAACAGACGGAGCAAGAGGTGCTGAGAAACCTCCACATCAGCAGCTTGCCCTCATTGCTGAGCTGTCACACGTCCGTGCGTCCCGGCCAGGCCGAGGCGTTGGAACGTTTTCAGAGAGCCTCCTTCAGCCGTAACGTCAAGTCTTCCTCATGGTTAGAGGCTTTGCTGCTGTGAATGTCAGCAGCAAGCTGATGCTCTGTCCTGTTCTGATGTCACGATGAGGCCAAGGAGACATTCATCAAACTGTCAGCACAGCACTTGGAAAAGAATCAAGGAAGTGCTTGGAGTGTTTTGCTTTAAAAAGAATGAAGAACTGTGAGTAAGAGACGAGAAAAAGAAAATATTTGCATGCAGGAAGGAAGGACTGAGAATCTGCAGTGGCGAGAGGGATGCAGGAAGATTTCAGGCTAAATATTGAGTCTTTATGTATAAACGGGACGGTTCAGGTTGTGAGTCATAGAGATGCAACAGTAAACATATTCATACCAAAACTATCTGCTACGTTGGTTCAGTACCAATCTGTACGAATTTCACATCTTATTGCAACATTTGTTAAAGTAAACATTTGTTTGTACCAAAAGCATTTGATGTGACAGTGTGTTGCTTCGTATCCTTTTCATTTCTTTGTGAACTAAATGAACTGCCCCATTTCAGTCGAGTCTCAGTGTCCTACTGATCCATCTCTGTGTGGTTGGAGCTTCATCCTTACTTCAAAATATAAAGTTTGCACATAGGAGCCATTTGATGCAAGCCACATCTGAAGAATTGGGGGACGGGTCCAAGTCAAGTACTGAGGATCAAATGCAAATAAAAACTTTTGCTCAAACTCTGATCTGGTCATAAACATTGAGTTTTCTGTTGATCAGACCACAGGACGTTTCTCCAGACGGTTGCATTTAAATTGTACATTTGCTGATTATCTTCTGTCAGATGTCTTGGTCTAACATGAGCACCAACATGAGCACCAACATGAGCACCAACAGCGTCTCCAGCAGCCTTCGCTCTGCTTTAGGGCCCGTTTTGGCTCAGGGTGGATGGTACAGAGTATCACATCTCATCTGATTACTGACTAATTGTGTTCTCGGTCGGGGTTTCCTCATGCGATCTGGATGGCGATAAGGCAGCGGTGATACGGCTTCGTCCTACTGTAACTCTAGTCACCCATTTACCCAACCACAGAGTTTCATCCAGTCACATCCACCATGACCTGCGTGACCCTCCTCCTGCGCCCCGCCCGGCTTCCTTACCTGCCGCCTTCGCTCCCCCTCCACGCTTCATCGGCCAGCCATTGTGCTGCTTTTCAACACAACGTGCCACTCATGTGTCATCGCAGTTCTGAAGCAAAACTCCTGTGCAAACACGACGCAAACTGCAGCGGATTCGTGTAAGTTGTCAGAGGAAGCTCAGTGTATTAATGTCGATTATCTTATTGAGTTTCCATGTTTTTTCCAGGATCTGCAGCTGTTTGCACTTTGCTTAATGAGATTGACAGGTACACAGAGGCACATGCCAAAATACACAGTGCAGCTGGCTGTGGAGTCACAGGAGCTATTTTTCGCCACCTAATCCAATAATTATTTGGTTGCAATAGTTGTACAAGAATGCTTGACTGCAAACACAATAGTGGCCCTACTGTGCTGTTCCATCCAAGCGAAGTGGGAAGTCAAACAAAGGTCATCCTCCAGCTTCTCCCTCCATTCCTTCAGGAGACTCGTCTGTTGTCTTTGCGATTAATGGGAGTTGTTGGGTTGTCAGTTTGGTTTGCAGATCAAGCAGGTTTTTATTTTCTAATTTCCAGCAATAAGGAAGGTGTTATCTGGACAAACAGAAGTTTCTCTCTGTGCCGAATTTCTGCGGCACAGAAACTGATGAACTGCTTGAAAATCACAGAAATGATCCTTCAACTCTAATTTTAAATGATATGCAGTTAAATATCATAAACATTTCTCATAGGTCGTTCTAGAAGTTTCTTCTGATTGTATAATATGCCTCCACCAGCGCCACAGCGCCTCATACAGGCCTGGCGTAGAAACTGCAGCGTGTCGATTGCTTTAGGTTTTTCTTGCTTAAAACATTTTGAGACATTATTCCATGTAGAAATAAGACAAATGATTTCAAAGTGGACAACTTTAGATGCTTCGAGGTGGATATTTAGTGAATTTGGGCCCTGATGCTGAGGTTGGGTTTGTTTCGTGATTACAGTTGGATGGGAATTCACCGTCAGTTTCATCTGGGCTTCAGCTGGTTACAAATACAATCTGTTTAATTTTGTTAACCCACATGGCCGCAGTTTTAACTCAGAGTTGGTCTGGATGCCTGGATTTAGATAAAATCATTATTTTAATCAAATCTGAAGCCCGTTTTCCTGAATGTTGATGGTTGAAAAATCAGAAATATTTTTTCAAAACTAAACAGCTAAAGAAAAAAACATTTGAAAACTTTCACCATTACATTTGATTTGGAAGTGGATGAACACTAGTCTCATCGGTCATTTCTCCTCCATGCTGAATTTTCTTGCAGATTGTAGTGAAATCATTGCCTTGAGGCCTGCTGAACCCTAACACTAACCCCTAACCCCTAACCCTAACCATCCACATCGATAGCTTTCTCATCTCCTTGGGCACGACCAGTGGACAGTGGAGTTGCAGACGGCGTGCGGCAGACCGTGCATTACCTTCAACTGCCCAGCTTCAACTGCCCAGTTTCAACTGCCCAGTCGACGGACGAGGTGGGGGGAGTTGTCGGGAAAGTTTTTACCCACTTAACCCAA
Organism: Poeciliopsis gracilis; assembly: GCA_911649635.1. Lineage (NCBI taxonomy): Eukaryota > Metazoa > Chordata > Actinopteri > Cyprinodontiformes > Poeciliidae > Poeciliopsis > Poeciliopsis gracilis. Next base: position 7,503,614 of record CAJVRI010001418.1, on the reverse strand, counting down.
ACCCTAACCCAAACCCTAACCCTCACTCCCCACACATTCGTCCTTCAGACCAAACAAACATTATTTCGTTCCAGTGGTTTGAAACCGTCACCTGGTCTGAGGATTCAAACCTCGAACAGAAGCTGTTTGAAACGACGAACACGGCGTTGGCTAAATGATCTCTAAACGTGAAAAGCGTTCCTGCTGACATTTCTGTTCGATTCTGACATTTTCAGAGGAGCGGTGCATCTTTCACCGTGAGAAAGCGATGTGTGCGGACTGTCATGAACCCAGAGACCTCCCAGTCTGTCAGCAGCTACAAACGTGAGCAAAAATGTGTGAAATGGAATATTTTCCGTGAGCTGTGCCAGATCAGTTTGCGTGGGCCGCTGGCAAAGTGGAGCAGAGCATGTGAGAATAGAGTAGCGCCATGTCTGCGCACTCGCAGCTCTCAGTGTGAATGGCTGGGCGGTGGGAGCGCGTCGACATGCGTGGGCGACGATTTCAACCTCTAAACCGAAGCTATTTTTAGAGCCACATCACTTTAACCTGAAAACTAACCGGGTATGTAAAGAAGAAAGGAGCGGCGAAGCCCCGCCCAGCGGTGCCATCTATACGCTTTTAGAAAACAAACAAACAAACCACAACAACATTACTTCCTATTTATAGACATGAGGCAGGAAAGACATGAATGCCTTATTAAAGGGGATGTGGTTTAGTGTCTGGCAGAAAGAAAGCAGTAATAACAGCTGAACTATGTGAAGGTTGATGCTCGCTGTGGTTCATGTGATGCAACATGACGGCTCTGCCCTTACTGGAGTTCATGATGTCACCGTTTCCCAACATTCCCTCTGTTTTCACTGCGTAGCCTTCACCCACTCCCAGCCTTCATGTCTTCATGCTCTGTACAGTAGCAGAGCCGGCGAGCCACTTCAAGGAGTGTGAAGAAACAGAGCTCCCCCCTTCAACCCGACGCCCCCGAGAGAAGCAGTGATGTCTGTCTGTTCGCTCATTCCTTCACAGGAAGCTGCGGTCGAAGCCATGTCAGCGGCGTTACTCTGACAGCTTCACTCAGTTTTTCTGAAATCGGCGCAGAAAACTCAAGACTTTCATCCACAGCGAGATCCTTGGTGTTTTTATGATTAATGGTTTAAAATCAACATTTTGACTCTGATTAGGACAAATTAGCAAAAACATAAATAACGACCACACCGTTATAGTTCAGGAGTTTCTAAACTGTAAATGTGCAACAAAATATTTGCCCACCTTAGATTTCTAATGCAGTTTTTTCCCCTTTTTTACCCCAATTTTTATATCAATAAAAAATGTTAATATCAGAGATAACAAGATTATAACAAAGATCATTTGTTGCTTTAAATGCCTGAAATCCAGAGTTTGTGCTGCACATCATGGAATATTTGTTGGCTTTCCATAAAGCAGTTTGCTCTGGTGTTACGGTTTTTGTGCCGTATTTTAGAAAAGCGCCGCAGTTTGTGACGCACAGAGAGAAAAAACAGATGAAAGTTTGTGGATTTTGGGGTGAGAAGAATCAGTCGACCAAAACCAACTTCTCCTGTCAAAGGTCAAATGTCAGGATTTAATCAGCCATCATAGCTTCACCTTTTTCACTTGTTCCCGGTTATTACAGGACATATTTCTGTATCAGTATCTTAACTTCAATACTGCAGCAGCCTTTCACAATAAAGCCTAATTCTGCTCTTTTCACTAAAATAAAAGTGATCACTGTGGAAAACTCACCGAAATCAGTTACAGATAAAAATACTAGAAACGATTCATTTAGTGAAAACAAAACAAGAATAATTTCTGATCTTTAAGAGTTTAAGGCTTCGGATGCGTGTTTTCCTGAAACTGACATGTTGATTTGTGTTGTTTTGTTGTGTTGTTGTGTTGTGTTGTTGTTTTGTGTTGTTGTGTTGTTGCTTTGTGTTGTTGTGTTGTTGTTTGTTGTGTTGTGTTGTTGTTGTTGTTTTTTGTGTTGTGTAGTGTTGTGTCGTGTTGTTGTGTTGTGTTGTGTTGTTGTTGTGTTGTTGATGCGTCTGCAGTAATTCTTGTCTCTTTCTATGTCTGCTTGCGGTTAAAACTAATTCCAGGTGAAAACCTGCAAACCGCCGAGCGACTTGCTGAGCTGCTGGGTTTTTTGGCCCTCAGGTTGTGTCTGAGCTCCAGTTTCTGATGTTTCTTGTTTCCATCCAGTCAATAAATTCTCTGGTTTGGATCAGAAATATTTGAAGTGAAGCTGGAAAGTGAAGGAATCCCAACAAAAGTGTGTGTTGGGACCAATTTGCACGGGTCCTGCTGGGGACAAAAAGGGAAGTTATTAGCGATGGTGCGGTCGGCGTGGCAAAGCCGAACCTCATGCAGATTGGCCGCTGAGGAAGACGAGGAGAGATGGCGATGAAGAGGAAGAGAGGGAGGCAGATGAGGTGAAATTAAACTAATATCAGTCTCTCCCTGTACCGGCTGATATTTCATTTACCAGCCCCCTGTCAGCGGCGGGCCTGCCGCTCCCCTGCAGGTGATAACAGATTAAACCTATTCCATTTCATGCCTCAGGCTCCCAAATACAATCCATGTGGGGCTCCTCCGGGCCCTGCGGCCCCCCGCCCCGGGCCCCCCGCCCCGGGGAAAGCTGGCAGCGGCTGCCCCAGTCCACTGGGCTAAGCCGCCGAGATGGAGGCCTGTAAGATTACAGGCCATCTGAGGAAATGACTGTGTGTGTGTCCAGGAATGTGTGTGTGGTGTGTATAATGGGGTTATGTCAGCTTAGATGCTCCAGTGCTGTATTTAACACCGTACTGCCTTCTCCTTTTCACTTATTGAAGTTTCCAAAGTATCTCAGAAGTATAATTGCAACCGAGTACACATGCTGATTGGGGAGTCCTGTGGATTTATTCTCTGGAGTGGTGATATTCTGCGCCGTGTTGATGTCTCACTCCTCGCGGCCGGCCGGGATGCGGGCGAAATGCGTCCGCTGCATTCCTGCAGTCAGATCGTGAGCGCAGTCAGAGGGAAATGAGAGAAACTCAACCCACAGAACTTCCTCCACCGTGAGCTTCCTGAGCTCCGGAAATGGAACGGCCCCCCGGTGTTTACAGGCGGACCCTGAGTGACCGGAGCTCTCCGCTTCCCCGCGGCCCCCGACCCCGCAGGGCCCCCCCTCGCCTGGACTCACATCAAAGTGCTGCAGCGTTAAGAGAAAACACATTACGACTTTAAACCAACGCTTGTTTGCTGCTGCTTCTGCTTTTTCTGTGCAAATCCTTGACGACTCTGCAGGCAGGTTCTATCTGCGCTTCCATCTATCGTGGTCAAGTTGTGGATGTAATTTGTCATGAATCGTTGATGATGGCAGCAGATAACGGGCTAAACGCCTCAGCCGCTGCCAAGCCTTCACTCACATTAATTAGAGGTTGCACAGCAGAGTGTAGATGTTTAAATCCTGCACAATCTGACAGGAATGCAGCGTAAATGAAGGACTCGCTTCCCTTCAGGACCCGTTTTTACTTCTAACTCTGCATTCGCTGCACAGCTATAACCGTCAGTCAGCTGAAGGTTCTCTGTGTGCATTTCTTTGATTAACAAAAACCAAACAGGTGAACAAGGTGACAAGTTGGAATGTCCCCCAGATAAAAAACCCTTTAATTGAGCCATTTTATAGCACATTTTACAGTTTGTTATATGTATCAAATATGATCTAAAAGAATATTTGACCCCATAATTTAACACCTTGAAATCAGGCCTCCGTCTCTTTAAGAACCTCCTGCTCTTTCTGAGGCTCCGCCTCCAGGAAGTCATCCCAACATGGCTCCTCTGTTAACCCTTTAATGTTTTCACCATCATTTCACTGAGCTCCAATAATGAGCTCAGTTCCACCAGCTGTTTGCTAATTGGCGCTGGCTAGTCTGTAGGAGCTGAGTGGGGAGGAGCTTTGCCTCAAAGGCGGGGCTAGGTCCTCCCAGGCGATTTGCAAAGCTGCATTTCTCAAACATGAATGAAAGAATCAAAGCAACAATACAGGAATGTTTCTGATGAGGGGAAAACATTAAAGCACGATTAGAAAAGTTTATGTTTTTTACACGATGCCGCCCCTTTAAGAAACCAAGATATCATCAATTCTCAGTGATTCTGCAAAATCAAATGCACCAAAATCCTCATGCAGGAGTTAAATCATGATCTTTGCTTCCCGCTGCAACTCGGTCCATCTGCTGCGTTCAGCCATCATTCACACTGAGCCTTGTTGTCATGGCGACTGCTTCCTGTTGGCAGGGAGTACTTCCTCTCTGTTTGTCTTATAGTAATATGCAACGCTATTTTTGACTATTTTGTTGATAAAAATGAAACTCTAACCGTTTCTAACGACGTCTTAGTTTTGAAGAGAAGCAGCAAAAGCAAAGGAGGAGGATTAGCAGAGCTGGTGGAGTTACTGAGGAGTTGTTTGGAGCTGCGCTGTCAGCGTGTCATGATGGTTATCTTCAGTCAGAGGCATGCTCAGGTTAGTTGCAGGGCAGACTGCTACTGGAGGATCATCCACAGCGACTGAAGATCCTGGATGATCAGATGTTTATTTTCCTTTTGCAATAAAACATTTTCTAATTTAATCAAGAGTAAAATTGTAACTATTCCTGCTTCAGATGAAAGTAGTAGTAGAAGGGTAGAAATGACTTAATTATGTTTGGAAAACTGTCATTTCACAGAATAATTGTGTTATATCTGCAGTAATGCTGCAGGTCAGACTATTAACGCTGCAACACTTTACATTTCACTTATTACAGGATTTTACATGTTTGTCATATTTATCTGAGGAACTTTGAAAACAAAAACAATATTCACTTTGGTGAATGAATACATTCAGAGTTTGATTTAGTTCAGTTTGAAGATGAATTTCTGTTTTTCGCATCAGAAACTTTCATCCAAAGGAGCAGATTGAAGCTGAAGCAACTTTATAAAACATGCTCAGTTTATTATCTTCTCTGTTTGCAGTTATGACCAAATGTTTGCATTTTTACAACAACTTTAAGCTTTTCTAAATCGGTTTATTGGCTGCTGCTGGACTGTATTTGTGTTTGTAAGTTGGAGATGTGTAAAGAAAATGTCTGAAACTCTTAAGGTGATGATGAAAGTGCTGAGGAAACCGCGCCGCTCCTCAGACCCGAAGCCTTTCTGCTGCTGAACGGCGCCGGCCGGAGTAAACCCGCTTTAAAAAGCTCTGACCCCCTCAGACCCACATTACTGTAAGGAACGAAGGCACGCTTACTACTTACTGCACTCTTAGGAATCAACATCCAAAAAGAGAGAAATATGAAAATGTAGGTTTATTACCCAAGCCTGGATCATCTCCGATTATACCTTATTTTCTTATTTTTAGACCGGAATATTACACAGAATATCCTTTTTATCTGAAAGGGAGTAGTTCAGGATGGAGTGTGTTTGCATCGTCCCATAAGGAAGTGTAGGATGCTGCGTGTGTGTGTGTGTGTGAAGTTAAAAACCAATTAGGAGAGAGAATGAGTCGCTCTTCGCAGCTTAGTGAAACTCTTCAGACAGAAGCAAACGGTCCCGTTTCGGAGGCGGCTCATTGATGTGGGATTGTGATGTGAAACGGCAGAACCGATGCATAACAGAGCGCAGAGGGAAACGGAGAAACGGCCCCAGATTGAGAGAGAAATCAAGAAATAGCGATGTGTGTATTTATACTGTATCTCCGCTCTGCACATTGGAGAGTGTTTGTGAGAGTGATTTCTCTCATGTATCGCTCGCACTAAGAAGAGCTGGCTGATGATAAACAGGATTAGCGGATTATTAGAGGGGGGATGAGGTGTGTGAACAAGTGTGTAGCATGAGCCTGTGTGCGTGTGTGTGTGTGTGTGTGTGTGTGTGTGTGTGTGTGTGTGTGTGTGTGTGTGTGTGTGTGTGTGTGTGTGTGTGTGTGTGTGTGGAGCTGCACTTTGGGTGTGTCTTGGGAACAGGAGGAAAAATATCCAACTTCAAATTGATGCAGTCAACAAAAAAATCCCCCAAATAACCAACTGGAGCTCGACCCGGTTCCTGCTGCAGGACTCATCCAAGCATATGGATGGAAAGTTGAGCGGAAGGAAAACTGTGCCATGTAAAAGGGATATAAAGACTTTGATGATTTTCACAATTTGTAGTTTGAATGAGTGAGTTTCAAGAGTCGCCACAGATCCAGAACATGGAACTACGTCTGTTACCCGAGGGGAACCAGAACCGGACAGATAAAAGTTCAGTCTGATTTCATTTGGAGATCAAGATCAGAGCCTGGAGGAAGAGAGGAGAGCAGCAGGATCCTCCCAGTCCAGAGTGACGTTTCCAGTGAACTGATGCAAATGTTCACAAAATGTTACTAAAGTCAATAAAACACAATTTCACAATTGTTTCCATTTGGCGACTAAAATCCCACATTAATAAGTTTATTTGTGTCGTTATCACATGCAGTGCCGTCGTCCTCCTGCCGCTTCCTGTCGTCGTCTTTGTTGTTTCTGCCAGTAGTAACGTCAGCATAAATCAGGATGAGTTTTGTATTGTCGGCTGAAGGAGAGCCTCCACTGCTGACTGAAGCGCAGCGACGGCTCTGGTTTCCATCAGCTGATGGTTCTGCAGGCTGAAACTCTGAGCTTTGCTACGTTTCACTGAAGTTTCTGCGTCACCAACCAGGCAGTTCGAAGGAATCCTTTAAACTCATGAAAGAGAAAATGAAGCCGTTCGACGACCTCAGCTCTGCCGTCAGTCCCTGCAGATGAATCAGAGAAATGAGCATAGATGAAGCAGAAAGGGAGCGAAGAAAGAGGGAGATCAGCTCATTACCTGATAATGTGATGAGAGGCCAGCAGGCGACGGGTGGATGTGTGTATTTAAAGGAAGGAAGCGAAGGCCAGAGGGAGCAGAGAGCCGATCGCAGGGATCTCAGCCGCATCGGTTCACTGAAGGTTCTGGTTCGGTTCTCTGGGCCCGGTTCTCAACCAATCAGTTCTGGCGATAGAGGAGAAGAAGGAGCCATCTTTTTCATAAAACAAGCAGCAATAAACACAAATGAAACAGAAGCTTCTACTGTTAATTTAAATAACTGAGTCCAGAAATGATGATAATTATTGATAGATATGAAACATTCAGGCTGGGGAATAAATAACACTTATTATTTTTAACGATTAATGATGCATGTTCTCTTATCTTTCCTATTTTGAAGAGCTGCCAGGTTTTGCCTGATTTTTGTTGATAATTTATTCCATCCAATCACAGGACGGCTGCTGCTGATGGAGAGCTGTGATTGGACAGCAGGCGGGCTAAACCCATATATTAACTGAACATAGCAAAATTATATTTTCAAACTTATTTTTGTCACTTTATAAACATTAATTAATTTATGAATCATAAGTTTTAATGTTTCCTTTAAGACTTGTTACATATTTACACTGGTGTCAAATTATAAATTAAATTTCTACGTTCTGATTATTTGAAAGCATTTTTGTGATACTGTATAAAATACATATTTAATGTGAAGTCACAAATGTTGATACATTTTAGATTTTTAATTATCAGTAATATTGCTAGAATCCTTTATTGGACTCAAACTGCTGTTTTTTTTTATTCATTAATTTATTGAACATTTGGTAATTTTTTTTTTATTTTTATGTATTTGCATTAGAACTAGTTATTTGTTATAATTAAATAATAATATTTTATTTTCTATAATTACCATCATTGGTACTAACAGTATTCTTATATTTTTCTGTTATTCCTGTATTTATTTCCAGATTGGCAGCAGAACTTTTTTATTGATCATCAGAAAAATTAAAACTATTTATTTCTTAATCGGCTCCAAATCTGAATTTTACCATCTGAGTGAAAACATGAATAATTTCTATTCTGCTTTTTAATCTGGAGAAAAGCTGATGAAGACATGAAGTTCATTCATAGATAAACTGTGTGTGTCTCTGTGTGTGTGTGTGTGTGTGTGTGTGTGTGTGTGTGTGTGTGTGTGTGTGTGGTGTGTGTGGTGTGTGTGTGTGTGTGTGTGTGTGTGTGTGTGTGTGTGTGTGTGTGGTGTGTGTGTGTGTGGGTGTGTGTGTGTGTGTGTGTGTGTGTGTGTGTGTGTGTGTGTGTGTGTTTTGTGATTACATGAAGCCAATCAGAATCTGTTTGTTGAGGAGCTGAAGTCGGAACAGAGACATTTTGTAGACCGGTGTGGGAAACCAGACTTTCAGTTGGTGGTCTTTCCTGTCTGTGGAGTGCAGGTGTGTGTGGTGTGTGTGTGTGTGGTGTGTGTGTGTGGTGTGTGTGTGTGTGTGTTCTCCCTCTCTGTTTTAAGGTAACGCTTAATTAAACCACAAACTGACAAACTGCGTGTTTCTTTGTGTTTTGTTGTTTTTTAGAAATATCTGCAGGTTGGTGTTTGTCTTTTAGGGCGATGGAAACCAGTGAAGTGACGTTCCAGCGCTGCGCTGCCTCTTGGTGACGCGCAGCGCCCTGCGGCGGCCCCTCTCCCCTCCAGCGCAGCATCCTGTTCTCTAACACCTCAGAGCTGCTGCGAGTTATTTTGTGCTGCTCGGGCTCGGCCGCACAAAGGGAGAACTGGGGAACTTATTTGTGTTGCAGCCTGCTCTCTCCTCTACAAAGGGGGAATTAGGAAGTTATTTGTGTAGCTCATGTTCACTTTTTACGAGAGCAAGCCATCAGTGGAGCTGTTTATCTGAGTCTGTACAAAGCCAGGATTAGGGCCCTGTCTTTGAGGCCTGCTCTGTAATCCCTTTATGGATGTCACCTGTCATCTCCCTCTAATCACCCTCCAACTTTCTCCTCCACCTCTGCCTTCCCGCCGCTATCGGCTCATCGCCGCCGCCTTTCGCTCCGGTCCCCGGGACCAGGATGAAGCCGGGAGGCGAGGAGGAGACGCAACGTGTGACTCACAGTGTTTCAGTCTAGTTTCTACTGCAAGCATCTCACAACACTTTCAATGAGTCTAAACCCACTGAAGGCAACATATGGGAGCTGCTGCTGATATATTGATTCAAAATGATCCGTCTTGTTTCACTTAGAATCAGATTCTCATCAATATTACTGGATTATTAGCTCCTATAGCTTGATAAAAAGTTACATGTGAGCTAGTTTGTGGGACATTTAGACGAGAAACGAGGCATAAATACTTTGGGATGTTTGGTGTTGATGTAGTTTAGAGGCTTGAACAGCAAAAATCGACTCAGAGGATCAGATGCTAACGATGCTTTGCTCACAGCGGGAGCTCTGCATCCATCCATCCATCCATCCATCCATCCATCCATCCATCCATCCATCCATCCATCCATCCATCCATCCATCCTATCTGTCCATCCATCTCCAGTCGTCTCCTCTCAGCTTGCATGTTTAATGTGATGTATTTATCCTCCATGTAATGCAAGCCGCAGCTGGCCATTAGTCAATTATGAAATTTAATCGTAACAATTACGAGAATCCATAGCGATTAACGCAGCATTTCCTCCTTCATCCCCCTCATGATTCTGCTCCACCTTCCTTATCTCTGCTCCTCCTTTCACCCCAAACTGTCCTCCTTTCTGTCCAGGAAACTTTTTTATCACTTTCTAAAATAAAAATCCATCTTTTAATCCGGCCAAATTAAAAGTAAGTGAAAGTCCATTGTGGGGCGGCTGAGGGCGGCGCAGGGTGGCGGCTCAGGGCGGCGCGCGGTGGCAGCGTGGGGCGGCGGCCTCCTGAGGCCTTGTCTGGCCTCCATCACATTAAACTCGGTGCCTTTCTTTGTGTTTCTGGGCAGCAGCGCCGGCCGGGCCACACACTCAGACACACTCAGGAATCTGATAGGGATAAACCAATTTGCCATCCACACAAACATCCCAGCAGGCGGACGCCCCCGCCCCCGCCCCCGCCCCGCCCCGGCTCCCACCGCTCATTTAAGATGGCGGTCGGAGAGGCCAGCAATTAAGTTTTAATTAGGTGGGGTAATTATTGCCGGGCAGGAAGTATCAGACGCCAGGATGATTGTTCTCTGGCCCGCGGAGGAGGAGATGCGCTCTAATGGGAGGAGAGGGGGCAACCCCACCCTGCACCACCCGCACTGACACCATCTGTGACCTTTGCACACATTAATAACTCACATGTTGGACATTTTAAATAAAAATCCACCTGATACAGACTCTCTACCCCAGGATTTGAGTAGGCCACATCCTCTAGTGTTGCTGCTCTGACCAACAACTGAAGGGAAAGTTTAGACATTTTATTATTTTATCTGATTATTGAATTAAGAAAACACAAAACTTATCAAATATTTTTGTCTAGTTTCCATTGAAAATATCATATTGGTCTTTAAATAAGACAAGAATAACTAGCCAGACGTCGGAGCTTAATTTCAGTCCATGATTCTGAAATATTGATGACAAAGTGATTGTTCCTTTTACAGAACATGTTCTTGTGATTCTGAAATAATTTGTAGAGGAACGAGACGTTTCACCAACATTAAGAAATAATTTCATTAAAATAATCTCCAACTAAAAGTTTCTTTAGTTATTTTTATCGTTTCAGTATAATTCCATATTTGCACTAGAAACTAGTTAAAACCAGATTTAACGTTGTTGCAGTGATCAGCCTTTATGCTACGTTCTGATCCAAACATCCCAGAATGCTTTGCATCATGTTTTCCTGTTGGTTTCAGCCACGAGACTCATCTGCACTTCTCTCAATTAAAACTGAAAATCTAATTGGCATCAATGAATTCACATTTTTAGAGAATAAAATTTAAACAAGTTAAACATGTTGATGTTTCATGATCTATTTTCCAAAGAAAAAACTGAGTTTCTTCATTAAAAGCTTCAAATTTGTGACATTTATGTTCATGATGATCAAACAGAACTGCAAAGAAAATGAAATAATCATTGACCACATTAGAAAGCAGCGTCTTCTGGGAGGGGCGGCGGCTCCGCCCCACGTCTTATCAGCAGACACCACCACCCTGCTCACACACACACACACACACACACACACACACACAACACACACATAGACACACACACACACACAGACACACACAGACACATACACACACACATAGACACACACACAGACACACACACACACACACACAGAAACACACACAGAAACACACACAGACACACACACATAGACACACAGACACACACACAAGACACACACAGACACACACACACACAGTAACACACACAGACACACACACACACAGACACACACACTGACACACACACAGACACACACACACCATCAGTGATGTCACAAAGCTCATCTGGTCGCGCCTCCAAACCCAATTAAAACCCAGAGATGTGTTGCTGCCAGCATCAGGAATCTAATCACATTCCTGGAAGAGGTGCGTAATTCCTGCTTTCTGCCGGGTCCAGATAGAGCCGAAGCGGGCCGACGACAGGAGTCAGAACCGCACCGGAGGTCCGGAAAGGTCGGCTTGGGTCCATCCAGCCGCTTCCATGGAAACCAGAGTGTGCAGTGCAGAGAGCAGCAGACTCAGAATCACACAATAAAGATGCAAATTAAACCACCAGAAACTTAAAAGTGTGGCTGAAACATTGGAGTTGAAAAGCTTTTTCCTGTGATTGATTATTGATTGATTTTGAATAGATTCATTTAATATCGCGTTGCTCAGCATGTTTGGCTCTGATTGGTTCTTTTCTAGACTTTCCTTCAGTTCTTCAGTTGAGGCGTTCAATGACTTACTTTTTATTTTTCACTTTTAGACAGCTGTTTGATGCGTAACCATGGCAACAGTTGATGAATCCAAAGGTTGCTCCACAAAGCAACGGAGTAACACAACATGCAGCTCAACTAAAGGTTTTGCTGTGATCAAACCTGATGTCGTGGCATCGCTGTTAAATCCAGAAAAAGAGATGATTCTCTCATCTTTGGTGGTTTTATTCGTCCATCTTTCCTGAAACGGTTTTTAAATGAGTCCTGCTCATTTAATCAGGTTTTAACCAGAATGTTTCGCTGGACTTTAGTTGCATTCAGACGAGTCTGAGGACAGAAACGGCTTGTTTTTAATCACTTGATGAACTAAATAAATGTTTTCAGTCTGAATATCTGGATCTGTTGTGAGAGTGAGAGGAAACTGTCAGGTTGGTTTTGGTGTGAAGAGCGTTGTGAGGCGGGTTCTCAGCGGTAAAGGTGGTCAGTTCATGACCTGGTCAGGAATGCGCTCACCCTTTGGTGGAGCCACTGGGAGTTTGCTCCAGAGGGAAACCCGACACCTCCAGTAGAAAGCCTGTCAATCAGCCCTGCTGCTGGCCTGAGGACCGGCGCAGACCAAACCCAGAAATGTTCCTGCGCTCGGCCTTCCTGTGCGGAGAACCTTCTGGTCTCTGGGTGTGTTTGTGGGAGGGGGTGGTGAGGATTTGCTCCGTCTTGCTGAGATGGGAGCAAACACAGTTGACAGCTTCCTTCCTCGCAGTAAACACTGCAGCGCCACTTAGACATGGGTCAGGGCCCAGAACACCCGCTGCCTCCCGTCTGCTGCACTGGATCCCTGCGCTCCGTTTCAACTGGTAACGCTTTCCAGCCCTTTGTCATGCAGCCAGACATGCGACCTGGTGGGCCGCAATACCTTCCATCTGCACCAGCCCAGCGTTGGCTTCGCTCTCTGCTCCACATCAGATCGGACGGCGGAGCTTCAGACGAATTCACCAAGAGAAACTGCAACATTTTCCGTCACTCAGTCAGTCTGAAAACTTTATATATTCGGGACTTTAATGATAGTTTAATGCCAGCGAACTCATTGAATCTCCCTCTCCAAGATGGCGGCATGAAATCCCCAGAAACATGATTCAAAATGATATTTGAGCCAAAACTTCAAGCCTTCCATCTACTTAGTGTGATTTAATGAAAGTTAAAGTTGGTTGCAGGAGTTCAGGCGGTTTCAGGTGAAGTCGCCTGACGCGCCGGCCCTTTAAGGAGGAAGATGATGGCTGACCTTCATCTCTCCTCCAGGGGACTCATTTTATAGAAAATGTTAAATAAAACATAAAATACTCATCTTTTTAGAACAGACAGCCAGCTGATTGTTACCAGCTGTTTGTTTGTAACATTTTGGAAGAAAGTGACTGAAATATGCTGAAATTTCTCCTCCTGCTTTATGTTACTTCTATATTCAGACTCTGTCAGTTTGTTTTGTGTTTGAACTGTTAAAATAGGCAGTTAGAGGATTTATTCACGTCTTCCTGGATGATTGTTAAGTGGGTCTAATATCTGAAAATGTTTTATATATTGTAATATACAGTCATTGTGAATATCTTTAGTCTGTTTGTTTTGACCTAATTCTGATGTTTATGAAGCACTTTGGTCTTTAACCAAACCTCCACTGCATGTTTCTGTCTCGGTGTGGATGAATCTGAGCTCAGAGTCCCGGCCAGTGGTTCTGCTCCTGAGTGGTGAAAAGGCTCAGCTCTGATCCGTTTACCTGTGAAACGTTGGACCAGATCAGCGTCTCGTCCTGCGGCGGCGGCGGCGGCGGCGGCGGCGGCGGCGGCGGCGGCGGCGGCGGCACCGCCTGGCTCTCCATGTTCACATTCAGGAAATTAATTGCTCAGCTTTCATCCTCACTTTTAGAACAATGCTGGTTTATTTATGCTGAATATTATGCCTGGCATGTCAATTAATTATCAGTAAATTTGTTGGTAAGATTTGTCTTGTATGTTTGTGTAATTGTGTGTGTATAAGTGTGTATAATTGAGTGATGTCGCCTTCGCTGGGGATTGGACCGCCGGTTCTAGATGCAGTTTTCTCGTCCTAATTGAAGTTGGTCTTTTGAAGTAATTAAGATAAGAGTGTGGAGACAAAATAATTGGTATCATGCGACAGTAATTAAGCCATGCTGTTTTCTTCCTCCCACACTGATTCTACAGCAGAGCCTTTCTTCATAAACAATGCCGCCGTCTGCAGTGTTTTGTTTTCCTGGCCTTCGCATCGCCTGACTGACCGAATGCAAGTCCTGACTCGTTTATCCCAAATCTTTACTCTTTTATTCCCAAGCCGAGTCTTTTATTTGCTCATTCCTCAGCATTTTATTTTGACTCGTTTGAACTCTTTGCTCTCAAGTTTTGATTCCAAACTTTCCTCCAGTCAGGATTTAACTAAACTCCCCAAAAACATTTTTAGCTGGTAAACTGTGTAAATAGATTATTTATTGTTTTATTGTTCTGATTCAAACCAAATTCAATGTTTCCTGGCCCCGCCCACTTTGGGGCGGAGCCAAACGTTCATGTTCAAGTCAATTCTTGAATTTTACTCCCCAAGTAAAGGACAGTAGTTATAGTCCTGGTGTGTGTGTGTGTGTGTGTGTGTGTGTGTGTGTGTGTGTGTGTGTGTGTGTGTGTGTGTGTTAAATTTTCCACAGGCAGCAAACGTCTTCCCTCTAAAACCCTCGACTCAGAAAACACTTTAAGTTAATGGCAACCCCTCTTAACCTGCAACACTATGCAATTTACATCATTCACAGGAAGCTGGACACACACACACACACACACACACACACACACACACACACACACACACATTGTTTCAGTCGCCCTTCTGCTCATCGCTGCTTCAGCTCATCGGTTTCTGGACAGAATAATCTTAGAAGATGTTTCTTATTTATTTACAGTAATTGTTTTTACACACACTTACAGTCACACTGGACAATATTCACATCTACACACACACACACACACACACACACACACACACACACACACACACACACACACACTGTCTGTAGGATTAAAGACACAGAAATGGGCAAAAGCAACAGCTTAAATAGTGGACCCGTGTGTGTGTGTGAGTGTGTGAGCGTGTGTGCGTGTGTGTGTGTGTGTGCATGTGTTGTGAGAATTTGTACACACTCTTGATTTTAGTTTTGGCACAACGACAGCCAGTGTAATCCTGCCCCCCCTCACTGAGCTTGGCCACAACTAAAACAGGTAATATACACCGACTCCTGTTGAACACACACACACACACACACACACACTGTGCAGTGTGTGTGTGTGTGTGTGTGTGTGTTGTATGGGCGTTCACAGCTATTTTGGAGGAGGATTCTTTGGCTAAAACAGAGGGAAGATCTGACTCTAGTGCAGGTGCCACCAACAGTCTTGGGTGTTGTCCAAATCGGTGGCAGGTTGCTCATCTCCTGAGTCTCGAGTGTGTGTGTGTGTGTGTGTGTGTGTGTGACATGACCTAGCTGTGGTTAAAAACAGGAGTTGTAAGTAGAGTTAATAAAGGCTTCTGGAGCAGCATCTTCCTTTGGTGGTTTCACCCCCTCCCCTTTTCTGCTTCCTTATTTTCTGCATGTGTGTGTGTGTGTGTGTGTGTGTGTGTGTGTGTGTGTGTGTGTGTGTGTGTGTGTGTGTG
This sequence comes from Poeciliopsis gracilis, assembly GCA_911649635.1. NCBI lineage: Eukaryota > Metazoa > Chordata > Actinopteri > Cyprinodontiformes > Poeciliidae > Poeciliopsis > Poeciliopsis gracilis. The sequence goes on along the minus strand of CAJVRI010001418.1, from coordinate 7,488,227 downwards.
TGTGTGTGTGTGTGTGCAGAATCTAGACATGCTTGTGCACCTGATCACCGGTTTGGAGCCACAGAGTTTTTCTTTCTCTGTCTGATTTTGTTTGCATATTTGAAGCCATTTGCGCCGAAACATTATTCATAAAAAAGAGAAAATATTCTGAAGCATAAACAAGTTTATTACCTCGTTTAAGTTCAGAGGAATAAAATCATTTATTTAGCAATTTGGTTTTACTGACCAACAAATTTACTTTCAGAAGTGGAGCGTTGCAGCGAAATGTTAGTAAATTCCATAATTTGAAGTGTGAGGCGTTGAGAGAGAACAGGATGTTGGACCTGATCTGAACAGTGTGGCAGATAATTAGCTTCAACTGTTGAACATTTGTCTTGTTGACCTGATCAGAAGTTTTTTGATGAAAACTTCGAAAATCACGGATTGATCCTTTAATCTGATATTTGATGTTATTTTTGCTTTTTGTTTTCAGACTGTTGGCAGTAAAACAGCCCTCAGCATGATGCTGCCACCGCCCTGAGAAGCAGGATTAGATGCTTTTGCTGATCATGTTTTACTTTTAAACATTACATAATTTCAGATGTTTTGCTCAAGCTGCAGTACAAAGTAAAAACCTAAACTAGATTGACCTTTGACCTGGCATGACTGTAACTCCCAGGCAACCTTTTCTCCTGTGATGATTCATTTTTCCAGACGGCAGATTCTGAGAACAAAGAGAAGAAATAAACGTTTAGATTCGTCCAAAACTAAAAGAATAAAATCATTTATTTTTGTTAGTAAATATAATTTCTCTCCCATGTCGTCTGATCTTTCCTCCCTGGTTTGTTGGCGTAAATGAAGCTGTGTTTCTGCTGGACCTGAGCGGCTCCTCTCCCCTCCCTCTGGGTTTTGTTGTTTGGATATTTGGGTCCCATCGAGGAAAACCTGGTAAATCTGCGCTTCCTGGCCCTGAGAGTGCAGCTCCAGCAGAAGATCCTCCTTCCCTTTGTTGCTCAGACTTGGATGGTTTGAATCGGGCAGACAGCCAAGCTGCAATCCGTGCACCTCCTGACTTCATCTGAAATTAGAAATGAGAAGTCGGCTCTCTGGGGAGGATGAGCGCTACTTTCACACAGCGCCGCATGCATGCAGGAGAGCATGAAGTGACAATGTCAAAATATCAACACCTCTTTTTTTTGAACTTCTGGGTCCCAGCGTGCAGGGAATGAAGAAGTAACAGCACTAGTTAATTCCCCTCTCTGAAAGGTGTGACATGTTTAAATGTAATGACTTGGCTTGCTGAACTGAAACCAAACACTGCTTTAAACCACAGAGGTGTCGTGGATGGGAGCCGAGAAAGAAAGGGCGCACGGAGGCAAAGGTTTCTTATCCAAATTAATACAGAGCCTCGCTTTTCATCAAAGCCTTTATTGAGTAATATAGACTCACAATGGCTCTTTCAACATTCTCTTGGCAAAAGGCTGCAGCAGATTCATGTCCTCTTTTTTCTCCACACCAAACATTTTCCTTATTCGGCGCTCCTATCTGGGAGCGGGTTCCTGCTATTCATCTATTCCCCTCGCATCTCGCCTTTCTGGAGCCATCTTTTCACTGACAGCCTCCCTCTCCTCAACCTCCCTGGTCACCGGGGAGCTCATTCTTAGTCGCACAAAAAACGTCCGTCACGGATTGCCTTCCTCCCGTCTGCCTGTGAATTAGCTGTGATTACACTGAGCTAGTGGGGTAAAGCCCGCGCCCGGATTAGGGGCTGCTGGTGCCGGGGCCATGCGGGCCGCGGACCGACCGACCGACCGACAGACAGACGGATGAACGCTCCGACGGGCTAACTGGCCACAGAGGAGGGCAGAGTCAGGATCTGCATGGCATGCAGTTGTCACTTTGGCACATCGCACTGATACGGCTGCAGGGAAAGGCCAGCCAGATGGAGCCGGAGCCAGGAAGCCACAAAGAGGACAGTGTCCGGGCTTTGGAGGGTTATTTTTAGTTCTGACGGCTGTGGGGGCTGACATTAAGTTAAGGGGAACGAGATTCTTCTGTGCAGTTGGACGATTCGTCTTTGTTTGTGTTCAAATGTCAAGGAATCAGAAATAGTTTCATGGAAATCAACAAATTCTGGAAGTTTATTGATTTCTTAGCCACCAGGCTGCAGCCCTGGTCAGACTGACCCGATGTGACGTCGTGTTCATGGATGTCATGTCAGGATATGTCCGCCTCCATCAGCAGCTCCGGGAAGAAACGTTGGTGCTGCTTCTCATCCCGGCTGCTTCGCATTCTGCAGTGAAATGTGGAGAATTTAGAACAACCTGCAGTTCAGAATCACATCATGTGCAAAGAGCAGAACCTCCCATATTAAACATAAAACATCTCTGTGTTTCTTCGTTGCTAATTGGGGCCCTGCCCATAGCAATGCATAAGGAGGCAGTTACTGCTTGCGAAGCAAGCAGTAACTGCCTCCATGCATTGCATGGCAGGCACCTATTAATCTACACCCAATAGAACGTTTCTTTATTATTATTATTATTTTTTATTATAACTTCTTCTTCCGTGACCGTTAATGCGGCTCGTACCGCTGCGTGCCCACCCACAAAAGTGGTATCAAAACGTGCGGCTCGTCGCCGGCATTGGAGCTATTACTGGTGGTGGGATTCGGAGTTACAATGGCGACGTAAAAAGCGAAAAACGATCAAAAATTTTGGTCAGTTGGAAACTGCCCAAACTAGAGTGTAACTGACGATTCGTTAGAGTGTGGGAAGCAGTGCGATTCTGACCCCAAATAAATTTTGAAATCGCCGTCACGCCCACAAATATCGCCCGATCGGTATGAAACTCGGTCATGACATCGATACGCATGCCTGCTCCGGTAAAATGTTTTCAAAATTTTCCTAGGGCTTACGGTTTTCTGTCAAGGTGCTTCAGAGCGAAGTCATGCGACAGGATTTTCACACGCTCTGCCAGGATCACTTCCATGTATTTCTGAAAAATGTCAGACCCCAGCGCACACTATTTTTATCTCGTCGCTGTTATTACTGTGAGTGATGTACAAATATGAATCGCGGGACTATCGGAGTCGAAAAATAGGGCTCTTAAACGCTTCAAACGGTTTTCCGATACGTATCACGGTTTCCGAATGGGAAGGAGCTGTTCGGACTGCTTTTTTCATTCAAACTGACTGAGGTGTCTCACAAAGATAGAATTCTTTCTCCACCATTATCTCTCACACTCCACAGCTGGCAGAGAATCCATGACCATAGCAACGGAACACACCAGGGCTGAGCAGCTAATTAGAACTACAGAAACGCATCATTGTAGTTTTTACTGTGGCAGAGCTCAGAGGAAGTCGTTGGCCTTTAGAACTACTTGTGTTTTGGGCATTTTATAACTGATTTTAACCAACCATTGTTACAAATGGAATTAGTATGTCAATTTTAAATTAACCTTAATGAAAATTTCAAAATAAAAACTTGACTGTTTCAGGCATTTCAGAAAAACTAACTGATTCAAGCATCTAATTAAGTCTCTCCTTGTGTGTCACAAGGAGAGACTTGTGACACACAAGGACCTCCTCTTTAGAACTACAATTACTGATTGTCAGATAGACAGCATGGCAGAACATTCAGTGCCTACAAAAGAGGTCAGAGCTGATTCTCAGAACTACAACATGGCGGAACTGTCAGTTACTACAGAGGAGGAATGAGCTGGCCTTTAAAACTACTTGTGTTTTGGGGATTTTATAACTGATTTTAACCAACCGTTGTTAAACATGGAATTAGTATGTCAATTTTAAATTAACCTTAATGAAAATTTCAAAATAAAAGCCTGAATATTTCTCTGAGGCCTTTCAGAAAAATTGATTCAGGCATGTAATTAAGTCTCTCCTTGTGTGTCACACTGACATGATAGTTGACCTCCTCTTTAGAACTACAATGACTGCAGGTTAGGACAACATGGCGGAACACTCACTGCCTACAAAAGAGGTCAGAGCTGATTCTCAGAACTACAACATGGTGGAACTGTCAGTTACTACAGAGGAGGAATGAGCTGGCCTTTAGAATTACATTGTGTTTGGGCATTTTATGACTGATTTTAACCAAGCATTGTTACACACATGATTAATGTGAGAATTATAAATTAAGCTTAATTAATTTTAATGAAAATTTCAAAATAAAAGCCCTGACATTCTTTTATATAACGTAATTGCCTTCTTTGGCATTATGTGACTTTTTTTTAACAAAACCACTGTTACACATGGGATTAGATTGCCATTTAAAATCAGGCTTTCGGAAAATTTCAAAATAAAAGCCTTGATAGTTTTTATATCAGGTACTTGCTCTCATTGGTATTATGTGACTTTTTCAACAAAACCAATGTTACACTTGGGATCAGTTTGGCAATTTAAAATGAACCCAACTGAAAATTTCAAAATAAAAGCCCTGAAGATTTTTTAGATCAGGTTATTGCTTTTTTGAGCATTAAATAACTGATTTAATCCAATCAATGTTAATCATGGTATTAGTTTAGAGATTTGAAATGAAGCTTACTGAAAATTTCAAAATAAAAGCCTTAAGATCCATCTGTGGCTAATGCAGCGCCACAAGGCGCTGCAATGATATTAGCTTGCATTATCGTTTTCTCTCAAGTTAGGGCACTGCCTTGCGTAGCAAGGCAGAGCATTAGCATTAGCCTTTTACCTTAAATGAGGTATTAGCTATTTGCCTTACTTATTACCCATGTTTAGTGTACTGAATGGAGTAAGTCATGCTTGTGACTCTCCACAAGCTATTGATGACATTGCGCTTTCTTTAGCATTGATGCTAATGTTTAGCATCAGAACGCTGGCTCCAAACCGACGGGCACACTTTGGCAGGGCCCCGGTTAAATTTCTTCAGGAATTTTCTAGTTATAATTTCTTCTTCCGTGACCGTTAATGCGGCTCGTACCGCTGGGAGCCCACCCACAAAAGTGGTATCAAAACGTCCGGCTCGGCGCCGGCATTGGAGCTATTACTTGTGGTGGGATTCGGAGTTACGATGAAAAAGTAAAAAGCAAAAAACCATCAAAAATTTTTCGGCAGTTGGAAACTGCCCAAACTAGAGTGTAACTGACGATTCGTTAGAGTGTGGGAAGCAGTGCGATTCTGACCCCAAATTAATTTTGAAATCGCCGTCACGCCCACAAATATCGCCCGATCGGTATCAAACTCGGTCATGACATCGATACGCATGCCTGCTCCGGTAAAATGTTTTCGAAATTTTCCTAGGGCTTACGGTTTTCTGTCAAAGTGCGTCAGAGCGAAGTCATGCGACAGGATTTTCACACGCTCTGCCAGGATCACTTCCATGTATTTCTGAAAAATGTCAGACCCCAGCGCACACCATTTTTATCTCGTCGCTGTTATTACTGTGAGTGATGTACAGATATGAATCGCGGGACTATTGGAGACGAAAAATAGGGCTCTCAAACGCTTCAAACGGTTTTCCGATACGTATCACGGTTTCCGAATGGGAAGGAGCTGTTCGGACTGCTTTTTTCATTCAAACTGACTGAGGTGTCTCACAAAGATAGAATTCTTTCTCCATCATTATGTCTCACACTCCACAGCTGGCAGAGAATCCATGACCATAGCAACGAAACACACCAGGGCCGAGCAGCTAATTAGAACTACAGAAACGCATCATTGTAGTTTTTACTGTGGCAGAGCTCTGAGGAAGTCGTTGGCCTTTAGAACTACTTGTGTTTTGGGCATTTTATAACTGATTTTAACCAACCATTGTTACAAATGGAATTAGTATGTCAATTTTAAATTAAACTTAATGAAAATTTCAAAATAAAAGCATGTTTATTTCAGGCCTTTCAGAAAAACTAACTGTTTCAAGCATTTAAGTCTCTCCTTGTGTGTCACACTGACATGACAGGTGACTTCCTCTTTAGAACTACAAATACTGCAGGTTAGGAAAACATGGCGGAACACTCAGTGCCTACAAAAGAGGTCAGAGCTGATTGTAAGAACTACAACATGGCGGAACTGTCAGTTACTACTGAGGAGGAAGGAGCTGGCCTTTAGAATTACATTGTGTTTGGGCATTTTATAACTGATTTCAACCAACCGTTGTTAAACATGGAATTAGTATGTCAATTTTAAATTAAGCTTCATGAAAATTTCAAAATAAAAGCCTGAATATTTCTCTGAGGCCTTTCAGAAAAATTGATTCAGGCATGTAATTAAGTCTCTCCTTGTGTGTGACACTGACATGACAGTTGACCTCCTCTTTAGAACTACAATTACTGCAGGTTAGGACTACAACATGGCGGAACACTCAGTGCCTACAAAAGAGGTCAGAGCTGATTGTAAGAACTACAACATGGCGGAACTGTCAGTTACTACTGAGGAGGAAGGAGCTGGCCTTTAGAATTACATTGTGTTTGGGCATTTTATAACTGATTTCAACCAACCGTTGTTAAACATGGAATTAGTATGACAATTTTAAATTAAGCTTCATGAAAATTTCAAAATAAAAGCCTGAATATTTCTCTGAGGCCGTTCAGAAAAATTGATTCAGGCATGTAATTAAGTCTCTCCTTGTGTGTCACACTGACATGACAGTTGACCTCCTCTTTAGAACTACAATTACTGCAGGTTAGGACTACAACATGGCGGAACACTCAGTGCCTACAAAAGAGGTCAGAGCTGATTGTAAGAACTACAACATGGCGGAACTGTCAGTTACTACTGAGGAGGAAGGAGCTGGCCTTTAGAATTACATTGTGTTTGGGCATTTTATTACTGATTTTAACCAAGCATTGTTACACACATGATTAATGTGACAATTTTAAATTAAACTTAATGAAAATTTCAAAATAAAAGCCCTGACATTCTTTTATATGACGTAATTGCCTTCTTTGGCATTATGTGACTTTTTTTTAACAAAACCAATGTTACACTTGGGATCAGTTTGGCAATTTAAAATGAACCCAACTGAAAATTTCAAAATAAAAGCCCTGAAGATTTTTAGATCAGGTTATTGCCTTTTTGAGCATTAAATAACTGATTTAATCCAATCAATGTTAATCATGGTATTAGTTTAGAGATTTGAAATGAAGCTTACTGAAAATTTCAAAATAAAAGCCTTAAGATCCATCTGTGGCTAATGCAGCGCCACAAGGCGCTGCAATGATATTAGCTTGCATTATCGTTTTCTCTCAAGTTAGGGCACTGCCTTGCGTAGCAAGGCAGAGCATTAGCATTAGCCTTTTACCTTAAATGAGGTATTAGCTATTTGCCTTACTTATTACCCATGTTTAGTGTACTGAATGGAGTAAGTCATGCTTGTGACTCTCCACAAGCTATTGATGACATTGCAGCTTTCTTTAGCATTGATGCTAATGTTTAGCATCAGAACGCTGGCTCCAAACCGACGGACACACTTTGGCAGGGCCCCGGTTAAATTTCTTCAGGAATTTTCTAGTTGGGGCCCTGCCCATAGCAATGCATAAGGAGGCAGTTACTGCTTGCGAAGCAAGCAGTAACTGCCTCCATGCGACCGCATGGCAAGCACCTATTAATCTACACCCAATAGAGCGTTTCTTTATTATTATAACTTCTTCTTCCGTGACCGTTAATGCGGCTCGTACCGCTGGGAGCCCACCCACAAAAAGTGGTATCAAAAGCGTCCGGCTCGGCGCCGGCATTGGAGCTATTACTTGTGGTGGGATTTGGAGTTACGATGAAAAAAGTAAAAAGCGAAAAAACCATCAACAATTTTTCGGCAGTTGGAAACTGCCCAAACTAGAAGTGTAACTGACGATTCGTTAGAGTGTGGGAAGCAGGGCGATTCTGACCCCAAATAAATTTTGAAATCGCCGTCACGCCCACAAATATCGCCCGATCGGTATCAAACTCGGTCATGACATTGATACGCATGCCTGCTCCGGTAAAATGTTTTCAAAATTTTTCTAGGGCTTACGGTTTTCTGTCAAGGTGCTTCAGAGCGAAGTCATGCGACAGGATTTTCACACGCTCTGCCAGGATCACTTCCATGTATTTCTGAAAAATGTCAGACCCCAGCGCACACCATTTTTTATCTCGTCGCTGTTAATACTGTGAGTGATGTACAGATATGAATCTCGGGATTATAGGAGACGAAAGATAGGCCTCTCATACGCTTCAAACGGTTTTCCGATACGTATCACGGTTTCCGAATGGGAAGGAGCTGTTCGGACTGCTTTTTTCATTCAAACTGACTGAGGTGTCTCACAAAGATAGAATTCTTTCTCCACCATTATGTCTCACACTCCACACCTGGCAGAGAATCCATGACCATAGCAACGGAACACACCAGGGCCCAGCAGCTAATTAGAACTACGAAAACGCATCACTGTAGTTTTTACTGTGGCAGAGCTCTGAGGAAGTCGTTGGCCTTTAGAACTACTTGTGTTTTGGGCATTTTATAACTGATTTTAACCAACCATTGTTACAAATGGAATTAGTATGTCAATTTTAAATTAAACTTAATAAAAATTTCAAAATAAATGCTTGAATATTTCAGGCCTTTCAGAAAAACTAACTGATTCAAGCATTTAAGTCTCTCCTTGATTGTCACACTGACATGACAGTTGACTTCATCTTTAGAACTACAATGACTGCAGGTTAGGACAACATGGCGGAACACTCAGTGCCTACAAAAGAGGTCAGAGCTGATTCTCAGAACTACAACATGGCGGAACTGTCAGTTACTACAGAGGAGGAATGAGCTGGCCTTTAAAACTACTTGTGTTTTGGGGATTTTATAACTGATTTTAACCAACCGTTGTTAAACATGGATTTAGTATGTCAATTTTAAATTAAGCTTCATGAAAATTTCAAAATAAAAGCCTGAATATTTCTCTGAGGCCTTTCAGAAAAATTGATTCAGGCATGTAATTAAGTCTCTCCTGGTGTGTCACACTGACATGATAGTTGACCTCCTCTTTAGAACTACAATGACTGCAGGTTAGGAGTACAACATGGCAGAACACTCAGTGCCTACAAAAGAGGTCAGAGCTGATTCTCAGAACTACAACATGGCGGAACTGTCAGTTACTACTGAGGAGGAATGAGCTGGCCTTTAGAATTACATTGTGTTTGGGCTTTTTATAACTGATTTTAACCAACAATTGTTACACACATGATTAATGTGACAATTATAAATTAAGCTTAATTAATTTTAATGAAAATTTCAAAATAAAAGCCCCGACATTCCTTTATATGACGTAATTGCCTTCTTTGGCATTATGTGACTTTTTTTTAACAAAACCACTGTTACACATGGGATTAGATTGGCCATTTAAAATCAGGCTTTTGGAAAATTTCAAAATAAAAGCCTTGATAGTTTTTATATCAGGTACTTGCTCATTGGTATTATGTGACTTTTTCAACAAAACCAATGTTACACTTGGGATGAGTTTGGCAATTTAAAATGAACCCAACTGAAAATTTCAAAATAAAAGCCCTGAAGATTTTTAGATCAGGTTATTGCTTTTTTGAGCATTAAATAACTGATTTAATCTAATCAATGTTAATCATGGTATTAGTTTAGAGATTTGAAATGAAGCTTACTGAAAATTTCAAAATAAAAGCCTTAAGATCCATCTGTGGCTAATGCAGCGCCACAAGGCGCTGCAATGATATTAGCTTGCATTATCGTTTTCTCTCAAGTTAGGGCACTGCCTTGCGTAGCAAGGCAGAGCATTAGCATTAGCCTTTTACCTTAAATGAGGTATTAGCTATTTGCCTTACTTATTACCCATGTTTAGTGTACTGAATGGAGTAAGTCATGCTTGTGACTCTCCACAAGCTATTGATGACATTGCAGCTTTCTTTAGCATTGATGCTAATGTTTAGCATCAGAACGCTGGCTCCAAAGCGACGGGCACACTTTGGCAGGGCCCCGGTTAAATTTCTTCAGGAATTTTCTAGTTATAACTTCTTCTTCCGTGACCGTTAATGCGGCTCGTACCGCTGGGAGCCCACCCACAAAAGTGGTATCAAAACGTCCGGCTCGGCGCCGGCATTGGAGCTATTACTTGTGGTGGGATTTGGAGTTACGATGAAAAAAGTAAAAAGCGAAAAACCATCAAAAATTTTTCGGCAGTTGGAAACTGCCCAAACTAGAGTGTAACTGACGTTTCGTTAGAGTGTGGGAAGCAGTGCGATTCTGACCCCAAATAAATTTTGAAATCGCCCTCACGCCCACAAATATCGCCCGATCGGTATCAAACTCGGTCATGACATCGATACGCATGCCTGCTCCGGTAAAATGTTTTCGAAATTTTCCTAGGGCTTACGGTTTTTCTGTCAAGGTGCTTCAGAGCGAAGTCATGCGACAGGATTTTCACACGCTCTGCCAGGATCACTTCCATGTATTTCTGAAAAATGTCACACCCCCCAGCGCACACCATTTTTATCTCGTCGCTGTTAATACTGTGAGTGATGTACAGATATGAATCTCGGGATTATGGGAGACGAAAGATAGGCCTCTCATACGCTTCAAACGGTTTTCCGATACGTATCACGGTTTCCGATTGGGAAGGAGCTGTTCGGACTGCTTTTTTCATTCAAACTGACTGAGGTGTCTCACAAAGATAGAATTCTTTCTCCACCATTATGTCTCACACTCCACAGCTGGCAGAGAATCCATGACCATAGCAACGGAACACACCAGGGCCCAGGAGCTAATTAGAACTACAAAAACGCATCATTGTAGTTTTTACTGTGGCAGAGCTCTGAGGAAGTCGTTGGCCTTTAGAACTACTTGTGTTTTGGGCATTTTATAACTGATTTTAACCAACCATTGTTACAAATGGAATTAGTATGTCAATTTTAAATTAAACTTAATAAAAATTTCAAAATAAATGCTTGAATATTTCAGGCCTTTCAGAAAAAACTAACTGATTCAAGCATTTAAGTCTCTCCTTGATTGTCACACTGACATGACAGTTGACTTCATCTTTAGAACTACAATGACTGCAGGTTAGGACAACATGGCGGAACACTCAGTGCCTAGAAAAGAGGTCAGAGCTGATTCTCAGAACTACAACATGGCGGAACTGTCAGTTACTACAGAGGAGGAATGAGCTGGCCTTTAAAACTACTTGTGTTTTGGGGATTTTATAACTGATTTTAACCAACCGTTGTTAAACATGGATTTAGTATGTCAATTTTAAATTAACCTTAATGAAAATTTCAAAATAAAAGCCTGAATATTTCTCTGAGGCCTTTCAGAAAAATTGATTCAGGCATGTAATTAAGTCTCTCCTTGTGTGTCACACTGACATGATAGTTGACCTCCTCTTTAGAACTACAATTACTGCAGGTTAGGAGTACAACATGGCAGAACACTCAGTGCCTACAAAAGAGGTCAGAGCTGATTCTCAGAACTACAACATGGCGGAACTGTCAGTTACTACTGAGGAGGAATGAGCTGGCCTTTAGAATTACATTGTGTTTGGGCTTTTTATAACTGATTTTAACCAACAATTGTTACACACATGATTAATGTGACAATTATAAATTAAGCTTAATTAATTTTAATGAAAATTTCAAAATAAAAGCCCCGACATTCTTTTATATGACATAATTGCCTTCTTTGGCATTATGTGACTTTTTTTTAACAAAACCACTGTTACACATGGGATTAGATTGACCATTTAAAATCAGGCTTTCTGAAAATTTCAAAATAAAAGCCTTCATAGTTTTTATATCAGGTACTTGCTATTATTTGGTATTATGTGACTTTTTTCAACAAAACCAATGTTACACTTGGGATCAGTTTGGCAATTTAAAATGAACCCAACTGAAAATTTCAAAATAAAAGCCCTGAAGATTTTTAGATCAGGTTATTGCTTTTTTGAGCATTAAATAACTGATTTAATCCAATCAATGTTAATCATGGTATTAGTTTAGAGATTTGAAATGAAGCTTACTGAAAATTTCAAAAATAAAAGCCTTAAGATCCATCTGTGGCTAATGCAGCGCCACAAGGCGCTGCAATGATATTAGCTTGCATTATCGTTTTTCTCTCAAGTTAGGGCACTGCCTTGCGTAGCAAGGCAGAGCATTAGCATTAGCCTTTTACCTTAAATGAGGTATTAGCTATTTGCCTTACTTATTACCCATGTTTAGTGTACTGAATGGAGTAAGTCATGCTTGTGACTCTCCACAAGCTATTGATGACATTGCAGCTTTCTTTAGCATTGATGCTAATGTTTAGCATCAGAACGCTGGCTCCAAAGCGACGGGCACACTTTGGCAGGGCCCCGGTTAAATTTCTTCAGGAATTTTCTAGTTGCCAAACTGTTCTCACAGCAACGCTCTTGCACAATAAGATTAATAGCTGGATTTGCTTCAAAGTTGCGTCACTCCATTGTTTATGAAGTAAGTGCAGACAGGGCAGCGTTTCTTCATCTCCGTCTGTGAGAACGACACCAACCAGCTCTGTCTTCACTTGCACAGAATCATTTCTAATGTGTGTGAAACCATAAATTAAGATGACGAGTGAAGTTGAGTGCTGTGTGTGAGCCAAGCCAAACACGGTGCCGACATCCATGAAACGTGGCAGAAAACAGACCTGGCTCTGGTTCTGCTGGTGAAAGCCCAAACTGACCCGTGAGCGGCTCTGATGGAGCGAGCGCAGGATGAAATGAAACACAGGAGGATGGATGGAGGAGGAGCGGTTACAAAATCATCCCTTTAACCTGAAGGGCAGCGGCGATTCTGCAGCTTTCTCTGCTCTGGCGGCGCAGCTGCTCTGCATAGAAGCACAATAAAGATAGCGAATTATGACTGAGATGTATTTCTCCGCTCAGGACGGGTTTCACCCAGCCTCCGTCTGAAAGCTTCCTTCATTACCTTACGCAATTTGATTTTTGTGAAATCTAAGCAGAATTTTTAATGGTATGCCACACTGCTCAATAATTCCTGTGATAAGAGCCGGGGAGAATGGGAGTGCAATGGCCTGTGTAAATCTGTGACTGAAGACGGTGTGGTTATCGCCGCCCAGCCTCCATCCTTCCCTCGCTCTCTGCTCTCATCCCTCACTTCCTCCCGTTTCCTGCTCTCTTTGTCTACATTTAGGACGCTCACCTCTTCCTCCGCCGGCGTCTCGTAGCAACACGCTCCCAAGCGTCGATCGATCGTCTGTGCCTTTGGTCCAGCACATATGAATCCATTTTTATCTCGTCTGAAGCGTTTCCGCCTCTTGTTGTCCTTTTTAATAAAAGCAGATAAAACCGGGCTTCATTAAAAAGGTCAGCGCTTGTTTATGTTGCTGTGGAGGAGCCGGAGGTTTGCAGAAAGACCTTGGATGTATATCAGCGTCCATCAGGAGGGGACCTTTCATTACACTCCTATACTAATAATGTTAAAACACACACACACAGGGACGAGATAAGGCTCGCCTTTAAAAGCGGATGCATTATTTAACACAGCAGCTAATGGCCCAGATTGTCCTGTAACAATTGAATAACATCGGCTGATAACGCTGAGCCTTTGCTCTGCACCTTTTAAAGGATGGCCCTGTGAAAGTGCAGATAGCGCCGCTGCACCAAAGAAGAATGAGAGCCAGTTGCTCCATCATAAAATAAGATCGCTGCCAGAGGTCCGGACCTGAGAGGAAGAGAAACTGGGAGAGTAAACGGGGAGCGGGGCAGAAATCAATAACATGGTGGTCAGAATGAATCAGGCATCAATAAAGCCTGGATCTTTTACTTTTCATGGTAATGGCTGCACTGGTCTCCTAAAGTGCCTCTCAAGTGCTTAAAGGTTCCTGATAGCATCTTATCGGGCAGGAGCGGCGCAGCGGCCAGGAGACCGGGAGGGAGGACCGGCCGGGTCCGAGTGAAGGTCACGACCCGCCTGGTCCTGGTCCGTTTTGGTCCTGATCCGTTTTGGTCCTGGTCCGTTTTGGTCCTGGTCCGTTTTGGTCCTGGTCCGTTTTGGTCCTGGTCCGCTTCGGTCCTGATCCGTTTTGGTCCTGATCCGTTTTGGTCCTTATCCGTTTTGGTCCTGATCCGTTTTGGTCCTTATCCGTTTTGGTCCTGATCCGTTTTGGTCCTGGTCCGTTTTGGTCCTGATCCGTTTTGGTCCTGGTCTGTTTTGGTCCTGGTCCGCTTCGGTCCTGGTCCGTTTTGGTCCTGGTCCGTTTTGGTCCTGATCCGCTTCGGTCCTGATCCGTTTTGGTCCTGATCCGTTTTGGTCCTGATCCGTTTTGGTCCTGATCCGCTTTGGTCCTGATCCGTTTTGGTCCTGGTCCGTTTTGGTGCTGGTCCGTTTTGGTGCTGGTCCGTTTTGGTCCTGATCCGTTTTGGTCCTGGTCCGTTTTGGTGCTGGTCCGTTTTGGTCCTGGACTGTGGTTCCGTCTGTAGAACGTTGTTGACGACCTTCAGCCCTTCAGGGACGACACAGCCAAACTCTACCTCTGTGAACAGGCGGGGTCGCGACCTCTGATGCTTCAGCCAGATCCAGTGATCTATTCTGCTGATCCAAAGTCCTGGATCCCTGCTGTGTTTCTGACCCTCTGCAGACGATGCACCGCTGACCTTCAGGCGACGGTGTGAGGAATGGAGACTCATGAACCTGAAACCGATTCAGGATTTCCTACAAAGTCTGGAAAAGTCTGCAGAAAAGAAAAAAATGTTTATTCATGATCTGTCTAGTGTTGGGCGTCAAAAGTCAAAAGTTAGCTAACCCTGAAGTACTAATAATGCTAAAGCTAATGCTAACGCTTTTAACTCTGAATATTTCAGAACCAAAAGTTCAACAAAATGTCAAAATTTATTCACCTGAAAGTTGAGAAAACAGCTGAGTCAATAACGCTTTAAATTTAGAGAATTCATTTAGGAAGCTAAAGGTTTCCAAAGCTAGCAAAAGAGCTAAATGAAAAATTAGCTTCCCTGTTAGCATGCTAATGGATTAGCTAAGTGTGCTCAGCACTGCAGCCATTATTAGACCTTCAGCACTGAGATATGTTTTCATCTTTATCACCAGAGAAACTAAATATTTGGTGCAAATTAATCTGAGAATATTAAATTTAAACAACCAAAAATATATAATAACAGAGAATTAGTTCATTTATTAGAAAATTAGTGACTGGATGATAATAAAATAATGATAGTTTTATCAAACTAATTGCATTGAATTAAATTGAACAGATTTCAAAGTAAAAGCAAAACTTCTGATTAATTAGTTGATTGTAAGAAACCAAACCCAGAATTTATAATTTAATAATTTAAATAAACATCTTGTTATTAAATCAAATATTTTTATGACACATTTTTCATATTATGACCGAAACTTTCATAAAAACTCAGTTTTCAGTTTGCAGAAGTTTCACCTAATAATTATCAATGTATTTGATCCAATCAGAGTGAATAGATTTCATCTCAAATCTTTGCTTTAATCAGCCTTTAATAGACCGTTTTGAGCTGTTGCACTGCAGTTACTGCATAAGAATGAAAGTTTGGCTGCTTGGACTAGGCCGCATGTCGGCTTTACTGCCGCCGTGTTTCTGCTCCCACAAAGAAACGCATTTCTCTGGTTCTGAGTGACCAGAGGGAGGGAAGAGCCGCGCCACAAATAGTGTGTGTGTGTGTGTGTGTGTGTGTGTGTGTGTGTGTGTGTGTGTGTGTGTGTGTGTGTGTGTGTGTGTGTGTGTGTGTGTGTGTTGGCAGCCTGCCCTGCTCACTGATCCTGTTGGATGCCGTCCATTGGCCCTCTTCCTCTTAACTCCCCTGTTCTTGTTCCTCTTGGTCTCTGTTTTTCGGAGTGTTTGTTCCATCGACGCTCGGCTCAGCGTCTGACTCAGGAGTTAAACGTCGACTGGAGGACGGAAAACTCACCTGGTCCAAACGCTGCGGCTCAGTCCGTCACCAACAAACCTCCAGTCTCTACCAGTTTAACTGTTTCAGACAGTTCAATATATTATCTTTATGTTTAATAGAGATAATAATAAGACTCATGTATTTCCATTTCCTTCGTGGAAGATGAGTCCAGACTGAACAAACGTTTGTTGATAAAACACGCTAACGTCCGTGTTGAACAGAACATGGAGTACCCAGAGAGAAGCGGCTCAGAGCAGGGAGATTTTTTAATCCTCTTCATGCCAATAATTTATTTTACTGAACAGAAAAATAAGAATCAGTGAGGCTGACCACAGCGGCTCATTTTTCTGTTTAAACTCTAAAAATCCCAACGATAAAACAAAACATTAATAAGACTTCCTGCTGAGTTTTATGCCGTAAGAAAAACTGAAACAATAGTTTCTGGTGTTAAACGAAACAACATTCTTCCAGGAAAGATCTGAAAAGTCTCCAAAAGCTGAATATTTCTGTAAAATGCTGCAGATCTTTATGTCCGTAAAACTGTTGGAGATTATCCAATATCTGCACCAATAGAGCTGATTATCCCATTAAGCTGAACTGCTGCTATAAATAGTGTTTTAATGCTGATGTAGATGTGAAGGGTGGAGTGTTTCTAGCAATGTTTTTTTTCTGGTGGTCCTGTCTGAATATTCTACACTAATGCCATTCTCCAAATGTCAGAATGGAAGAGCATAAAAAGCTTTCTGATTTTATTTTTCACCTCCAGAGGAAAGAAGTCCAGGAGAGGCTTTCTTTTCTTCCTCTCTCCTCTGTCTGCCGCGCTGCCTCTCTCTATCCCCGCTTCACTCCTTCCCGTTTTATTCATATTCAACAGTCAATCATTTCTCTGAAAAAAGAGAGAGAGAGAGAGGGAAAGCAGGGAGAAATCCGGAGATTGCAGATGGAAGTGTTATTTTTTTCTTCATGTTCTTATCCTTCTGCATTTGAACCGGCGATGTGGAAAAGCGCTGGGAGCACCGCTTTACATAGCAGCCTCCCTCTCATCAAAAGCCGCCAATCGGCCCTAAATCAGCATGCAAAATGCCACTCAACCCTGTAGCCTTTATTAAAGTTTGCAGGGACTCAATTTGAGATAGCGATCGTTCCTATTAAAAAGCCAAATGTAAGATAGTTTTTTTATATAAATCTCAGGGTGGAATGGAATTGTTAATCAGCATAGGCTGATGTGATTTCTCTGTCACAAATCCTGCCCAGGGCTCAGCGGCACACCAGCTTTACCGTAACTTCGGGCTTAGCAGTCGCCACGGAAACCAGGGGAGGAGGGCGGGCTCGGCTGTGTGTGTGAGGGTGACGGGGTTCGGCTTAGCCCGGCGCCCCCGCCCCTCCCCGCCCCGCCCGCCTTGATGAGAGCGGCGCCGATAACGAGGAGAAAAACTTTCACCTCCTCACATCAACCAGCCCAGGAAGTTTGTTTCCCTTCCGCTCTGTGAAATTGGGCGGCCCCCTAGTGAGACCCAGAGCTGAGGTTTTAAAGTGGTTGGCCTCCACCGGCCTCCGCTGGCCCCTCCACCGGCCTCCGCCGGCCCCCGCCGGCCCCCGCCGGCCCCCGCCGGCCCCTCCACCGGCCTCCGCCGGCCCCCGCCGGCCCCCGCCCCCCAGCTTTAGCCACACAGACCCAGCCAGCGCCTGCTGCAGCCTCTGGGGTTACGCCACCATCATGTGGCGCAGGACTGCAAAGTGGACTCTGGATAATTAATGTCTTTGAAAGCTAACGAACAGCTGAAAAGTGCGGCATGCACCTCCGTTCTGCCTCCCTGAGTCCTGTTGGTCATTCTTCTTTGTGAATCGTCTCAGTTTTCTGTCTTGCATTTGATCTTCAGTTGGATGCAGGTCTGTGCTTTGACTAGGACATTCTGACAAGTGATGGGAATTTTTTATGTAGCGTCATATTTTAGCTCAAGTTGTTTAATATGAATGTTTTATCGGGACAGAAATGCTTCTGAGTTCAGTGTTTAGTTTTATTCTTATGTTCAGACATTTTTTTGTGTAATATTTTATCAAACTTTTCATTTTAGCGCAAACAAATCTACCGAACAGAATCATAAAATGATTCATTCTCAGTTTTAAAGTTCAGGCAGTTGCTGATTTTTATCTCTTTATTTTTTCTGCTCCAGTCTGATCCTCACACGTGATTGGCCACAAGGCTACCAATCAAAACAGAGTTCTGCCGTGAGCTGGGCGGAGCCACTGAGAGCTGAACAAGAAAAACTGTTTCATTTTTATAAAACTGTTTTATTTGCAACAAAAAATCATTTCTACTCACATTCAGATTGATCCATTAATGAATGATTATTGAAAGTGTCTAAACGTTTCTAAGGAAACCCAGCAGAGCTTCGAGGCGTTGACTTGTTCTCGTTAACTTTACAGCAATCCCTCGTATCGATCAAGCATGGGGCGACAGTGGAGGGGAAAAACCTCCAGCAGGGGTTCAGTTTGGACCTCAGTTTGTTTCCTGCCGTCGATTATTGGATTGTCCAATAGTCGATTATTGATGACCGGCGTTTGTCCTGTTGGTATCTGAAGGTAAACGGTTGATTTTGACAGAATGAGGGGAATTAAAATGTTGAACAGGATTCTCCTGCCTGCCTCAGGCCTCCTTCATGCAGCGGCTGCAGATCCTCTCCTGGACGTCTCACATCCAGATCTGTGTGCGAAGTCGACATCTGTGGTGCATTTGCAGTCTGAATTTGCCGACTCCGTCTCCGTAAGTGGACGTGATTTTACCGGATTGAAACGCGACGTCAGACCAGCCGGTCGCGGCGCCGGCTCGTCAGAGAAGTCCAGTTCTCATGGAAACCCGGTCGCGGTCCCACCTGAGCGCCGGAGCTTCGTCAGAGCGTCGGGTCAACAGTGAGCTGAAGAGCTGAGAGTGTTTGTAATGATGCACATTCCCTGCCTTTGTCTCCGTCTGCGGTTGGATTAGCAGCTCCAGCCTGGCAGAGAGTCAGGAGCCGTCCTCGCTCTGATGATGTCACAAAGCTCTTAGCTGATGGTTATCTGCCGGTTTGGCTGAGGCCGCCGGCTTGTGGTGGTGTTAGCAGGCTTGTGGTGCACGCGCTGGTGATTGCATTCACTGCGCTGCCATGGGGCGCATTATCCAGAGGGCTGATGGGAGAGATTGGGGAGACGAAACCTGGGCCGTCTCCTGTGGAGCCCGACCATTTGGCAAAGGTGGAAATGGAGCTGAACTCTTTGGGTCTGTTCAGATCCTGGAAAACGGGAAACAAATCCTGCTGGAGCTTCTTCAGTCGTTGCTCGATTTCTCATTTGGTCGTCCTCAGCCGTGTCCTTGTCTCAGGTTTATTCTTTAAAACGCTCCTGATGTCAAAGTGGAAATCATTCCTGCTGTGCTTTATTTTATGGGAACAATTTTATCTTTTAACTCTAAACCAAACAGTTTCATGCAAGTTCAGGTTCATGATGTAGCAGTGAAGTGAAAAGTTTCACATATACAGTAAAGAAAACTTCAGTTTTAAAGCAGTTTTATCCCACGTTTAAATGTCAAAGTCTGGTTTCTACATTTTTCAGTTTATGTGTAGAAATGATTTTTGCAGTCAAAGCAACACTTTGTGTCAGGACTTACCTCGGTTCTGCTGGACCCAGAACTCCACCAGCTGCTCCAGCTGCTGTGGTTCTGACCCAAACCAGCCTGTTCCCCTCCTGGCCTGTGGGGGCGCTGCACCAACAACCACTGCAGGAAACGACACTAAAACCTCTGAAGACGCTGAGAGCAACTTCCTGTTTCACCAGATGGAACAAGATGGAGGTGTCAGAGTTTAGAGCTGGAGGATTTCTCTTTAGTCTCTGGCTGAAGACCAGGAGCCATTTCTGCTGCTAGCGCTAGGCTAGCATGTTAGCTTTGGTTACCCAGAATGCCCTGCGCTGTAGTCCACTTCCTGCTTTTGGAGCGCTCTCTGGTCCGCTTGCCGTTCACATTCAAACTGAACCAGAGTTCACTTCAACCCAGTCTGAGGTCTGGAGGACCAGAGGTCAGAGGTCAATTAGCGTTCACACTTCACCAATTGAACTGGACTTTGACTAGGCAAGCAGACCAGAGTCGGATCAAACATGGCTGGTGTGAATGCATCCCATAAAACTGCTTTGTGATTTGCTGATTTGCTATTTCTGCTAACGAGCAATTAACCCAGAAGTACCTGATGTCGAGGGTTAGGTTCAGGTTACAGAAGACAGAAAAACACTTAAAATGTCTAAAATTCATCAAAGTGAGACAATTTCCTGCGTTAAAGCAGCAGACAGTGGAAGGCGGTCGTCACGCCGGGATCAGCAGACCATCTTTTGTCGTCTTTCTGAGAGAAACGCAGACGTACTACAGGAAATGGCAAACAGACCAACATGCTCTGCGTTGGGAGTGTTGGCGGGTTTCTCCCCTCGCTCTCCTCCGTATGATATGTTTACCAAATACCTGTTTAGAATGCGGCGGTGGCTGCGGCGGTGGCTGCGGCGGTGGCAGCGCCGCGCTCCCTTCAAGTCCCCGAGGATGCTCAGCAGTAAATGGCGGTATTATTTGTCAGCTCTGGCAGTGTCTTGAGGCTGCTTCAGAGAGATACAAGGAGGCAACTGATAAGGAGAGCATCAGAAGGGCAGTTAATTGCCTCCAGTCTCCGGGAGCTGGGGAATATTTAAAATCTATGGGATTAAAGACAGATTAAAAACTGCAGAAGCAGTGGGCCCAATGGCGCTTAAAGATTGCAATCAGCAAGGGTAATGGCGGAGAAGAAGGAGGGGAGAAAAAAAGACAGAGAGAGAGGGGGAGGGAATGAAAAAGTGAACGAACGCTGCGGCAGAAGGAGGTGGGAAAAAAATGACAGATAGGAAATTCAGATCCGCTCCTAATGCCCAGGGTTCCATCTTGTAAGCACGATTCATCTACGTGTAAATCGTTTTTTTCCTGCGTCTTTTCTTCTCCCCCCTCTCCTCCGCCGCTCATCCCAGGCCTGCTTTGCTAGCGTAGCCGCCGCCGCCGCCGCCTCTCTGGCGCTTCGCTGGGCCTTATCAGCCCATCTGTGAATTAAAACGCTGCTCCCTGTGAGGATTAAGGGGCTGATTGAAGACGGCACGAAAACTAACTAATAAGTCGAAAATGTCAGGAGGGCACTCTATGGAAACTGTGCACTTTTCTAATAAAGCTGACGAACAGAGTGCAGCCGCTGAGTAAGGAGGGAAAGTCAGACCCAGAACTGAAGCGGTTCTGGTCTCACAGCGTCAAACTGACAACCATCAGGAAAAACAGCCAATGGCAGCAAGTTCTGCCTAATCTGGACCCCCCCCCTCCACCCCTGCAGGATTATTAGCAGCACAGCTCCACGGTTAGCGATAGCTGCAGTGCTATCATTAGCGATATTAATGACATCAGGAGCTTATCGGGGATCTGAAGGCATCACAAATTACAGAAGAAAGAAAAACACAGGCCACATGCGCTGATATGTCTCTGTTTGGGTTAAAGAGGACAAGATGTGCCCAATCCTGGATTGTTTCCCCACCTTATCAGAAGCCCACTCACTTAATCCTGTTAATTACTACATGAGATACTTAAGGTATCGTCTCCACAATCAGCCGTTCGCTTTGCATATCAGCAAAAAATCTGTGGCGTTTTTTTCTTCATAATCCATTTTTATTCGTCTTCCTCCTCTCTCCCACACTTCCTCTCCTCTCTGTCTGCAGTCTTTCATTGAAAGATTAGCCTTATAAATTATGCATTGGTGGGTAGTGGGGGTAATCCGAGGCACAGATAGAATCGGCCAAGTGTTGAAGGGGCATCGGAGGCAGCGCCACCATCATAAATATGAAACAGATGTTGGGTGACATTTTAAAAAAGTGAATCCAATCCGCTCCTCTGCTGCGTCTGGTGTTTTCATACGCAGAGAGGAACCTGACATCCCCCTCTCCCTCCGTCTGCCTTACTCACCATTTCTCTCCACTCTTCCCTCTTTTTTCTCCGTAATCCTGTGGAACCAGTGATGCATAGATTATATTCTCCCTTTATGCAGCATGTGTCCTATTGGAGCCAAGAAAAGCCTCCAAATGCCACTTCCATCAGAAATGGCATCTAATCTGCCCTGATTAGAGTCTATTTTAAATTCTTTGGGACGGAGAAATTAAATGATGCTTTAAGAAAGTGTTGGCATGCAGACTGTGAGGTTATGGAAATGTGAGATGCTTCAGATATGGAGAGATGTTCTGATTGCACATTCAGAGAAGAACAAAGCTGCAAAGCTGATGTTTGTTGGTGCCGTAAAGCGTCGCGCGGCGCTGCGATTGTTCTGCGGCTGGCAGCGGCCCTGCGGACTCTGCGCCGGTGTCTTTTCATGGCAGAGACGCCGTCTCATCGTCCCGCTCATCCCGCTTTGTCTCGTCTCCTCTCCACTCCTCACAGCGGCCCCGGCTCTATTCTGCCGCTCCGCACGCAGGATCCTGTTGTTGTGCTGCATTGTGGGTTTTGTTTGGTGCTAGAAAACCAAGATAATGGCGGCTGGAACAGCTCTCAAGCCTTTTGTTTGCGTCTTTCTCATCTTGCATTTGTCTTTCTTGCTTAGGCTGGAAAAAAGAATAAAACCCAAAGATTCAGAGGTTTTTATCAGGCTGGAGATCAAGGTTTTGGCCACAATTATGTGCATTTTGTAACCATTAAATTGACTTTTGACTGATTGTCTCCAGCTTTGCTTTCACAAAATCTTCCTGTTGAATTCGTTTGATTTATTTCAACTGGTTTCCATCCAGGGTGGCTTATAAACCAGTTTAATGTCGTTATGGACGGAGAACGAGAAAAACAACCTGGAGCTCAAGATGCGGCTTTAGACACCCAACATGTTGGTGGTGGCAGAGTCATGCTGCGGGACTTTGGGGATTTTTCTTTGTGTTTTGAGAGGAATTGAAATATTGTTTCTGATTCTGAAACATAAATAAAATATATCCCAACATTTATAACACAGAACAGAAATAAGCTCCTAAATATTGATCCCTGCCCATCATACCTCCCTCACCGTGTCGGTACAGAGCAAACAAACACGCTGCTCCGCTCAGCTGAACGTACAAAAAGATCCAGGAACATTTTCCACTTTTTGACTGATAAATAAAAGCTTTGGTTTCTTGTTGACGAGTGAAACTGTGAAGCAGAATTTACAGGTTATTTTCTCCTTCAGCTCGCTGAAAAGTTTCTTGTGACTCAACTTTGACTTATTTCAAGCTTCCCATTTTTGTGGTAGAAACTCAACAGAAACGTTTTTTCAGTGCACAGAGGAAACGCGATGCTTCCCAGCAGAGAGGAAAAGAGGAGCTGAACGTTTCAGAGGAGGTGATGAAGAGTATGATAGAGGAAGAGGATGATGGCTGCAGGGAGGGGGGCCCCCGGCCCGTCAGTCAAACTGGGATGAGGAGGCCTTATCTCCTTCACACACGTGACCCCTAACCTCTCCCCCTCCACCCAGGCTGCCATCCATCCTCTCCGTCCGCTTCACCTCCAGCTTTCTTTCGCTGCTGAAATATTTCACTTCAAGAGGAAAAGGGGAAATTTGAAAATCTTTGTAGTGAAAATCGATGATTTGGAGCCGTTTTCCTTTTCAAGGCTGCAGTGAGCCGAGGAGAGCTGCTTCTCTGCTGCAGGGAAACGATAATAAATGAAAAATGGAGGCATGTGGCAGCGGGCTGGATGGACGATTTATTGATCAGGGATCGGAGAACTTTGGTGGGTGGGATTCGTTTGAATGTTTCAGGAAAATCTGATTTGATCACCGAGCGGCAGCAAAGCTAAATATCTAAAATAAAGAACTTTTAACACCACAGAGGGAATAAAGCCAACAAAACCATTAATTAAACCATCAGTGGCCATGAAGGCGGGCCGAACCAGAACTTTGTCAGAATATTTCAGCTCTGAGCCGATTCACCGGCCAGCTGGATGGAAACGCTGCTGGTTCTGGTGAACTGGATCCATGGGAGATCTAGAGGACTAAACCTTTAAGCAATTGGACCGCCCTGGTTTTGGGTTCTGCTAACGTCGTCCTTTTGTGTCTCAACTTTAACTTCATGCTTTGATGTTCCTTCAAAAAGAAATCTGCTGTTTAACCTGCACCTCCAGAACAGCCCCACAGCCTGATGCTGCCACCGCCGTGCTTCAGTTGTGATTGTGTTTGCAAACTTCCTCCAAACACAACGTGGATTTTAGCATCATCAGCCCAGAGGGAACGTCTTCGGGGTTCAGACTGACCTGCAGAGGTTTGATCGGGTCGGTCCAACTGTAGCTCAGATTTACAACCCGATGGGTCGAACCGGGGAGGAGGGCTGACCCCGCCTGGCCCCGCCTGACCCCGCCTGACCCCGCCTGACCTGCCTCACCCCGCCTGACCCCGCCTGACCCCGCCTGACCCCGCCTGGCCCCGCCTGGCCCCGCCTGGCCCCGCCTGGCCCAGCCCAAACCCATCCAAACCCAGTCCAAACCCGGTCCAAACCCAGTCCAAACCCGGTCCAAAGCGCTGCAACAATAAACCCACAGTTTGTTCGTGGTGCATTCAGGTACATCTGGTTCTGTGGGTTTTCTCAGTACAAAAACAATCCAACAGACATTTAAAAAATAAATTTAATCTCGTTTTTATTCTGAAATGTGTGAACTGTGAGATTTTATTCAACTTCTCTTCACTGCACAGGAAACGAACCAGAATGTGAATTTTGTGTAACATTTGATCCCCAGTATGTATATTATGTAGAATAGCAACAATATGAGTAGGTTAACTATATATTAAGTCTAAGATTGACTTTACTGGACATAAACTCTAGTTGGACTTTATTTTGGGGTGTCAGGAAATGCATGAAAAACTTAAACAGCTGAGTATTTTCTGTAAAGAAGCATTTAACCCTCCTGGTATTTAAACCTGATGTGTCAGAAAGTTTTCCTCCTGTTTCTGCTTGTGGCTCCAGCTTCACTGCATCAGACCTGCTAATTATTTCTGCGTCTGTCAAAGAGGAGAAGTAACAGCTCGGTTTAATTTAGCTTCTGTCAGTCAAGTAGGTTGGAGGTTTTCTGCATTAAACAGCCTGCGGCCGTATCTCTGGCGAAGTCGTTGCTTACACGCATGAGGCGCATTATCACCTGCACAGGTGAGGCGTGTCGCTCTGCTGGCTGTCCTGTCAGCAGTCGCTGCTTCCCAGCACACTGAGAGCCTGCAGGCAGAAAACCTCTTACTGCTGACATGCTGTTCCTCACACTTTAGGACCTTTACTGTCTTCCTGTGTCTAATTTTACTACAGGACAATAAACCTGCTTTTGTTCTGAGGATTTATGACACAAACCTGTTTATAAAGACATCATGGACGAATAAATTTCACTTTAAAAGTGTTTAAAATATTTGGGAAAAGTGAAATTTCACCTTTCAACTTTTGTGTCCGTTAGTTTTGAAATCGTTCCACCAGAATGATCAACTCTCCTCTGCATTCTCCCAGTGCTAACCAGACCCAACCAATCAGAGCCAGGAGGCGGGGCTTAGCGCTGTCGATCATCGGTTCTGATGGTTGATCTTCTGGATTGGTTCTGGGCCGGTCCAGTGGGCCGTTGTCCGCCCAGGCGCCGTGTTTCCGCGGCGCTCCGTGTTTCCGCGGCGCTCCGTGTTTCCGCGGCGCGCCGTGTTTCCGCGGCGCGCCGTGTTCCCGGGGAACCGGAGCGAGCGGACGGCGGATCCACTCGGTGGGAGTTTTTCTGGCTCGTTTTCCCTCCCAGTGAAACAAACAGTTGACGCGTTTGTGCCGCCTGTCTGTGTTTTACCATTTCAAAACGTTGTCTTCTTACAGGCGATCTAAACTGTAATCACCTTGACATCCGTCAAGCTTCGGCATGAAACAATGCCGCCCGGCTGCTCAGAACTGAACATCAATGAGCTTAGAGGCTCGCTGCCTCACCACCATTTACACTTTAATGCAAATAGCCGGCTTTGTACTCTCCATATGAAAGGTGCTATTAAATCTTATTTTGCATTATTCTGGGTTTGGGGGGGATAAATCTATCAAAGGGTTCAGAATTCAATAACTTCAGTTTTTTCACGTTGTTTTTATTTATTCAAAATTTTAATTAAGTTTTGATTCCGAATGCGTTGGGGGGTAAATTGACGGGTAGTGAGGGGAGAGGAGGGAGGAATGCTTGTGAAGTTGAGCATCTCCTCCTCCTCCGGTCTCTGCTCACCGACAGCAGCTGCACGTTTCCAGGGAAACACTGCAGGTATACAGCTCTGCAGGTATGCAGCTCTGACACCACGAAGCTGCAGAAAGTCCCAGCAAGCCTCAGGTCAGGCGGGGTGAGGCGGGGCCAGGCGGGGTCAGGCGGGGCCAGGCGGGGTCAGGCGGGGTCAGGCGGGGTCAGGCGGGGTGAGGCGGGGTCAGGCGGGGTCAGGCGGGGTGAGGCGGGGCCAGGCGGGGCCAGGCGGGGTCAGGCGGGGCCAGGCGGGGTCAGGCGGGGTCAGCCCTCCTCCCCGGTTCGACCCATTGGGTTGTAAATCTGAGCTACAGTTGGACCGACCCGATCAAACCTCTGCAGGTCAGTCTGAACCCCGAAGACGTTCCCTCTGGGCTGATGATGCTAAAATCCACGTTGTGTTTGGAGGAAGTTTGCAAACACAATCACAACTGAAGCACGGCGGTGGCAGCATCAGGCTGTGGGGCTGTTCTGGAGGTGCAGGTTAAACAGCAGATTTCTTTTTGAAGGAACATCAAAGCATGAAGTTAAAGTTGAGACACAAAAGGACGACGTTAGCAGAACCCAAAACCAGGGCGGTCCAATTGCTTAAAGGTTTAGTCCTCTAGATCTCCCATGGATCTCCGCACCCAAGTTGGGTTCCGGATTCAAACTCCACAAATGAACCGGACCCTCTAAACGGGCCGGACTTTGATTAAACACCAACAAAGTGGCCAAAGCTCATTTCCTTAGTTCCTTGTTTCCTTATTTCCTTGTTTCCTTATTTCCTCATTTGTGGAATCAGTTTCATTGTTTGTTTTTGATGAGACCAGTGTGGTAAGGCCTGGACCCGGGTCCCAAACGGTACCAAAGGGGCCAGTCTGAGTGGAGGGCTTAGTCGGGGACTAAAACGTGACTGGGCCCGGTTCCGCCCGGTTCCGCCCGGTTCAGCCCGGTTCCGCCCGGAGCCGAGGGTCCGGTGGTACCAGGTGTCAGATGTTGGCTGTGGTTTCTGAAAACAGCCTTAAAAGCCTGGTGCTTTCAATTAAAGCATCCATCACGGATTACTCACACAAAAACACACCTTCTGCCTGCTAAGAGCGCCGCCTGTTACTTACAAAGGGTTTACAAATCCCACCTCACTGCCTGGGGCTACGGCACCGACACACACACACACACACACACACACACACACACACACACACACACACACACACACACACACACACACACACACACACAGGATGATGGCCGGCTGCTTCGCCGTTCCCTCCTCTGTCTCCGTCCTGCTCTCGTTGTGGCGTGTAAAGCGATCAGCAGCTATTTTAAGGTGGCAGCGGGATGATGAGGTGCCTCGGCGCAGGAATGCGGCGCTGCTTGTGTCAGGATGTCGGACATGCCAGGAAACCCACACCGCTTCAGACAATACTTCCAGCCGAACCCCCACCAGAGGCCGTTCTCAGCGGTAACTGGACCCTGGACGGTGTGTCTGTGTGTGTGATTCCTCGCCTCTCGGCCCTGATACCAATTTAAATAAACCCTGTTCAGCTCAGGTGACGAGGAGGAGGAGTGAGGAAGAGAGCTGGAAGGGGGCCGTGCTGAGTTAGCATTAACCACAAAGCCCCTCCGCTCTCCCCTTCTCCTCTTCCTGTACACTGTATCATATTCATTTGCAGATAAGTGGCTCGCAGGCTACTGTTGGGCCTGGAGATATACTCGCCGACTCGGCTTTGAGCGCAGACGACCGTCAATCTGTTCTCCCTGAAAACCTTCCTCTCAGATCAGCTCGTGTTTACATAGCATTACCATATATTAAGCTGCGCATTTTTATGCATAGCGTCCTTGTCGCAGTTCTGACAGCAGAAGAGAGGCGGAAAGCAAACTGGAGGCCCAAAGGGAAGGGAGCAGCCCCATTCCTCGCCATTGATATTCATTACAGTCGATCTGCCGAGGCTGGATCTGCCTCCCGCCCCTTGGGGACACAAACACTTTATGTCCTTATCAGTGTTGGGAACAAGGATTTTTCCTCAGCTAACAACAACAGTAGCTGCAGTTTCTGCTTTTCCTGGCTTCTTTCGGCCTCGGCGGCTGGCGCTGTGTTTAATCTCTGCGAACACAGCCCACCTCTCTGCCAGATAAGGTGACCGGGTTCCACGGACGGCCCACAGCCTGGTGTCCACACACACACCGGTTCCCCCAGACCCAACCACCACCAGCGAATGCTCTCGACTGAAGCCAACATTATATCCAAGCAGAAGCTGCGGTTGGTTTAACCCTGTTGATCTCTGAGGAAGAGTTGGCCGATGAAATCCTGGTACCAAACAGGATCCGTTCCCTTCAGCAGACCAGACATTCTTCATGATGTCTCAAGTCATTGGAACAATTCAACCCCACAGTATGACTCTGCCATCATCGAGTTTCACTGTGGTGCTAGTTTTCCTTCAGGGTAACTCCAATCTGACCAGCTTCATTTGAATCACATTGGTAGCAAAATGAAAACAACTTTTTCATAGAGGTAGGGTCAGGGTTCTGGTTCGGGTCAGGGGTTGGGGTCGGGGTTCTGGTTTGGGTAGGGGTCAGGGTTAGGGTCAGGGTTCGGGTCAGGGTCCGGGTCAGGGTTCGGGTTAGGTAGCTCTCCATTGAACAACAAAAACAGATGGTTGGAGTCAATGAGTAACAGTTGGTCCGGTCCGTTTGCCTTGAGAGTCCAGTTGATTTGGTGAGCTGTGAATCGAACTCTGGTCCTCCGAACTGTGTGTGGTTTCCTGCAGTAGTTCTTGGTGCAGCGCCCCCACAGGCCAGGAGGGGAACAGGTTGGTTGGACTCGGAGCCACAGCAGCTGGAGGTGGAGCAGATGGTTCTGGTTCCAGCAGAACCGGGCTAGGTCCTGAGAGAAAGTGTTGCTGCTGTGAGCCTGAGGTTCTAGCCTCAGCCGGGTCTGGTTACTGATCAGCTGACTGGACGGCATTGAGGGACGTCAACGTACAATTCACAGGTAACGACTAATTTATAGGAAAATACCAAACAGTGAATGAAAGTTTTAATATTCTAAATTTGTATTTGTCAGTCATCTGATCTTCACCTCGTTGTAAATATAGTTAGCCTGTGAAATACCAAGCTAACTCCGCCATCTTTAAATAAACAATGGCAAACAAGGCGACGTTTCTCACAGAGACACGCGGCTGCAGCTTGACAGTTTGTCAAATTTGTTAATGCTGCTCTTCTTGGCACCAGCAGCACATCCTGAATTGACTAATAGTGCATGAAGCTCACATGGCAGGTGGCTGTTCACCTGCTCTTGACACCCACTGAGGAGTGTGCCTGCCTGTGGTTATCTGTATATGTGGTTTATCAGTTAAGCCCCAAACAGGGAAAGTTCATCCTCTGTATAGATCATATCAGAGAGTGTTGACAGCAAGCGAGTCTTAGGTAAGCTGCTCTGTGAGCGCCGTGACTTGGCTTTGTGTTGTTCTAGACAGATTTCACAATTAATCACCTTCTGGCTGGAGATTCCTCGCATGCTGAGCGTCGTGCTGGTCGACGGGACGGAGAGGAACTTTAAACTTCCTGCCGCGTCTGAGAGCCAAAGTGTTCAATACGGGGTTGAACATGGATTCAAGTCGTTTCTTGGTTAACTTTGGCTTAAAGTGCAAAAACACAAAATATTAACGTCTTTTAAATGTTTTTCATTTTTAGTGCACTTGAACTAAAACTAACATTCAAGTAACTTTTCAGCAATTTTACAGGAAACTTTTTTCCATCTGAAAGAAAATTATTTCATTTATGAAATGGAAAAAGTCTCAATGTATTGATTTTCATAAATATTAAGGAATTATTGACTTAGAACAAGTTCCTATGTTTTGTTTAAAGTTAAATTGAATCGTAATTCAATTACGATTGAAATAATTTCATTTTATTTCAATCGTACTAAAATCTTTGCTCTAAAAGCCGGAGAAGAAATGCTTGGTCAGAGTTTGTGTTTTTGCAGTGTAGCTATGTTTTGGGATGTGATGCGTTCACTGACTCAGATATTCATCAGTTCATTTTATTATTTTCATTCTGTTTTTCTCTGCTGCAGAATTATGATGCATGTCTCACATCGACGATGAAAAAGTCTAATAAAATGCGACCTGAACGTTCAGACTGCAGGAAACTGTCGGCTTCGATTTGTTCCACTTGTGGAAGTGACTCAGATCAGGTTATTTCTGGGTGAAAACATCAGAATTGGGTCGTCCAGACTGCTGTGGAAACGTGGGATAAAGGTTACATTTGTGCAAAAAAATGGATTTGAGTCTCTAAAACTCGAGACCTAAAACCTGTTGACTTACAGAAAGCCGCATATTGCTTCCGATTTTACTCTTTTGTCTTCAGGACATAATTTGTGGAATCTTTCCCATTTTTATCTTCTGTTGAACTTCGTTGTACCTGCAGGTGAGTCAGGTGCAAACCTGGTTTGTGTGACTGATGGGAGCAGAACGGGGCGTCGTCTCCTTACAGTCCAGCTTCATTCACGCTACAGTCAGTAGATTGCCTTTTCGTCGTGTTTGGTCTTCTGGAGCTCGACTGGACCGTCAGGCGAATCATTTGAACAGAAACGGCTTCGCTCAGCAAACTGATATCTGCAGGAGTTAAATCTGTTTCTGATTTAAACTTGGACTGACGTTGCGAGTCCCGTCCGCCGTCGACCCGAACCTTCAGGCTCCTCCTGGAAACCAGACAGAGGACGGTTGTCCCAACAGGAGGACGTCCACCGTTCTGTTTGAAAGGAGGACACAAGCCTTATTATCTTCCTGACAGCCACAAATTACCGCTGGCTGGCCGTCCCTCGCATGGCTGGACAGACACAAGACGCTCTCTCTTCCTCTGAGCTTCTTGCGTCTCCCGCCAAGGTGAGCAGCAGCTTCTGGTTCAGACCCTGGATGTAAGTAATGGCAGTGCTAGCTTTAGCTTTAGCCTTAATTCAGGTGCACTAGTGGGAGGATGAATGTGAAACCTTTCAGTTTGTTGTGTTGGAGGGAAACTCAACACCGTTGTGGGCGGGTCTAATTGGCCCTAATGCCGGCCTTGTTCTGCACCTCTTTCATGGCTGTAATTGGGCTAATGGAGGGCGCCAGAACCAGACTGGGAGCCACGCCGGGGGCCAGCAGCCAGCGGCCCCCAGGACGCCCCACCGCCTGGTTGGACCCGAACAAGGAGGCCTTTGGCGGCCTGGAAGAACCGCCGCTAAGTTGGTTTGGTTTCTGCAGCGCGTGGAAACATCAGAATGAAAGAAACTTCTTTGTTTGCTGGAACTAAATGATGCTTCGCGGCAAAGATCCGTGTTTTCATCCAAGGAAACGTTTGGAACGAAGTTTAAACTGATACAGTTTCAGTTTTACAAGATTCCCGGCGCCATGTTTCTGAAATACATCGCAGTTTGTGGCTCCGCAGCTTCATGCATGTTCCCACTGCCGCAACATGGAGATGTTTCTGGAAAACATGAGACCAGTTCTGACCAGTTCCAACCAGTTCAGTTCCAACCAGTTCAGTTCCAACCAGTTCAGTTCCAACCAGTTCAGTTCCAACCAGTTCGGTTCTGTTTGGTTCTTCTAATTTCAGAAAACATCTTCCAATCAGACCAACTACAGAAGTTATGATATAATCTTTGATTTATGTAATAAACAGAGTTTTTCTGTCTGCTGAAAGGAAAACTACATTATCCAGACATTAGATGTCATGAATCCTGATAACATAAAGGAGGAACCGTCTCCATGGAGAGAGAGCCGTGTGAGCGAGCGAAGGAGGAAGAAGGAGCGACATAATGCTTCCTGTGTCTTCTGGCAGTTTAGCTTTTGTTTGAAATGAAAATTCAGAGTGTTTGAGGGATTACAGTGGATTGGCAGGCCTGTGGGAGCCAAGCAGTTATCTGTACACCAGTAATATGGAGTATGGTAATCATCGCAGTGTGTGTGCATGCAGAGGAGTGTGTGTGTTTGTTCTTTTGCAAACCGATGAGTGGCAATTCAGCTAAACACACATCGAAGCTTCTTCTCTGATTTGTTTTGTTTGACCACCTTTTCTCTTCTTTTCCGCTTCCGAATCTGGGAATGAAATCCTCCAGAAAAAACAAATAAATCCTGAATGTGTCCTCTGATTGGGTCGCTGCCTTTGAGTTTTTATCCTTCATCCAAACTTTCACCGAGTCGCTGCTTTGTCATCCCTTCATCTTCCTCAGCGGCGCAGAAAAACCGCCGCTGCGCTCCGTTGATCTCAAGAGGCGAAGTTTTGATTAATGTTGGTGTTTTAACTTGTGTGTGTGTGTGTGTGTGTGTGTGTGTGTGTGGGGGTGTGTGTGTGTGTGTGTGTGTGTGGATCCTCTCTCTCCTCGGCCTCCAGCGGTTCAGCAGCAGGTGATGTTGTGGTTGAGGCGTTCCTGTCGGTCTGACCTGAGCATGAACACAAACAGCAGCTTAACCGACATTCCTAAACACCTTTCAGCCAATTTACTTTAAATCCGTGTTTCACTCAACAACAAAACTCCAACTGCAGGGAGCGACCCGCCGGATCAGGCCGGATCGGATCGGATGAGGCTCGATCGGGCCGGGTCAGATCGGATCAGGCCGGATCGGGTCGGGCTGGGTTGGATCGGGTCGGGTCAGGGTCGGGTCGGATCAGGCCGGGTCGGGTCGGCCCGGGTCGGATTGGATCGGATCAGGTCAGGGTCCTCTGCTGCTCATCGTTTCTCTCTTTGTTTTTGGTTTTGTTTAAACTTTTCATTTAGTTAAAATGTTGGGTTTTAAATGCAAACTGCTCAGTTTGATCAGTTTGTTGGTTTTCTTCTCATCGCTCTGATGGTTTGTTGGCCCAGTTGACACAAACATCTGGTTTTAAATCTGCTGAGTCTCTTTATTGAGTTGGTTTTCGATGATCTGTAGTGAAAATTGAGGCAACAAGAACTTAAAAGTGTTTGATGTTGAATCAGTAGGGAAACTTTGTGCAGAGCAGTGAGGGACTGAAACCTGTCCGGCTCTCAGTCGGCGCTGCAGGATCTCGTCCTGAACACAAAACCATTTCAAATCAAGATTTGAAGACGATGAAATGTAAAACGTTGGTGGGTCTGTGGGTCACACGTCGACATCAACGTGGTTTCTGCAGCTCAAACATTGAATTATTTCTGGTTTTGGTTAATAAGTACAAATAAAGTTCATCAAACTGTAAAATGTCTAAAATCAGAAACCATCTTGAAAAGAATCGTCCAGAATCAGCAATTTATCTCGAACTGAACATGTTTGTGTTTCAGGCTCTCGGTTCAGTTTTCAGTTGGTTTTCGAGTCTTTAAACTCTGTTGATCATCATTTGTTCGTTTCTCGCTCTGCCTCATAACTCGTCTCACATTTCTAACTTCTTCCTCGTTTGTCTCTTAACACATCTGAAGACCTCTTCCTGTTTGGTTGGAAACATTTTTAGAAATTGACCATCTGTTCTGTTTTTTATCTTGCCATTCCTCTTTTTTCTTCACGCCGTTGATTCTTTGGCTTTAGCGCCTGCAGACGTTCACACATCGTCCCTCCAGCAGACGTGAACTTCTCCGTGTTTGTGTCCAAACACGCTGCAGATTGTCTCCTGGTTTAATCGTCTGTCGGCTTCAGTTGTGGAAACAACAAACTGCAGCTTCCTCCCGCTCTGTTGGTGCATAAATACGTAAAAATGCATCAATGTGACGCTGCACAGAAATCAAGACGAACGCTGCATGTGTCTGCGTGCGAAACGTCCGCTGGGAAGGAAGTTTGATGTTTAGGAGGTGTGGTCTAGTGGGGAGAAGACGAGCAGTCAGTGTCTAATCTGGAGACGAAGGTATTTTTCCCATTTCATGACTTTTTGCACATTTCAGATTTTAAAATCAGACGATCCAAATGTTCCTCCATCACTTCTGACCCGTTTGTTTCTGCTGACGTTTGATTGGCTCTGAGTCGTAACGAAGCCGTATCAATATGTTTCCCAGAGAATAAAGCGTGAAATGTTTCTCTGCATCATAAACGCCGGCATCCTGCCTGCTGGCGCCGCTAGTCAACCAAAGCCGGGGTCAGAGGTCAGGCGGTAAACGCTGTAAATGATTAAAGGAAACTCACCTGAGTCCTGAACCAGCTCTCACACACACACACACACACACACACACACACACACACACACACACACACACACACACACCCCCACACACACACACACACACACACTAATTATTTGATCAGTGTGTGCTGGCTGGGATTAAATCCTGTGAGAGCGAAACAAAGGAGCAGCTGCATTAAAGCTGCAGTTTAGTGTAATTTGCTAATTACTGGATTTGTTTCTCTGGTTTCTGGAGCCTCTGCTGCTCTTTGTGAGGAAGCGTCTGATTACATGGACCAAGTGACACTGACTGCTACAGAGATCTGGGACTATAAACCTGAGTGCGGAGGCCTGCTGCTCGCCTGCAGGAGAAACGTCACTGCAGCGACCGGACTCCGCTCACAGCTCAGACTCTGCGTCCATTCAGTCCGATTTGTCCAGAATCACCTCCATCACTGAAATGTTTCATTTGAAATCGACTCCAAATGAGCAGAAACCTTCCTCTGGTCAAAGTTTCATCACTTCTGTCCTGATGGGGAAGCTGCGTGAGGACTTCCTGTCTGCCCATCAGGCACTTCCTGTCTGCCCATCAGGCGTGTTTCAGTGAACAGAGGCGGTCAAAGCGTTGGCGTTCGCCGGCTGCAGGGGGCCGCCATGGCCCTGTCTCTGATTGGCTGAGGAGAAACCCTGTGCTGAAAGTTTGTTTTAGGAAACTCGGAGTCCAACGACGATTTTCCTCTTTCAGACTTTGTGAAGTTTCCTCACATCTCCAGGTTTGTCCTGACAGATTGTGAGTTTTTAAAGTCCGTCCTCTCCGCCCGCCATGACACATCCCCCCCGCCCCGCGGCTGAAGTGGCAGATGAATGAACCGGACCCGGCGTGAAAGAGCGGACGGAGACGAAGGTCACCTACCTGCCGCTGCCTTTGTCCCGACTCCAGGAGGAAACAAAAAAGCGACGGCAGCAGAGAAAGGAAGAAGAGGAGCGCTGCTCTTCATCTCCTCCTCGTTCCTGCTCCGTCTGGCCTGCTTTTGTTCCCCGGTCGGGAGTTATATATCATGTAGGCGATGCATGAAGTTCACCTTGTCAGAGAAACCTAACACAACCCTGCTGCCGGCGCGCGGTGTGTGTGTGTGTGTGTGTGTGTGTGTGTGTGTGTGTGTGTGTGTGTGTGTGTGTGTGTGTGTGTGTGTGTGTGTGTGTGTGTGTGTGTGTGTGTGTGTGTCTGTGGATTATGGAATGCATAATACCTCTCAGGTGTGAGGCAAGCCTGTCATCACCCCCATGGCTCAGATTGAACACGACCCTTTTGATTCTTTATTTCGCTCTCCTCTGTGTGTCTGACCTCCTCCACATGCATGTAATCTGCGTTGATAGAAACCTCTGCTGGGATCTTCACGCTCGCCTCCTGATGAACAACGCCGTCCGCCAGGCGTTGGCCCACAGTGAGCCAGCCGCCGCCGCCGCCAGCCTCTCATCTTCATTCAGCGCCGGCCTGAATTCCTCGCCACACTCCATTCTCACTTGTCCTTGCATTTTGTCCGGGCGCGCTTTGAAAAAAATCGTTTTTCTAATCTGAAAGTCTTCTGCTGCTAGATTTGAATGACACAGAGATGAAAGGGTTGGATTTAAAATCTGTCAGACCCTCACAGGAGTAAATTTGAACTCCATTGTGTACCTGATATGATGCAGCACAAAGAGAGGAGAGGACTTTGTGCTGCTTTGACTGCTTCACTTCCTGCATGTTGAAACAACCGGCAGCATTTTATGTCTCCAGGTTCAGAGGAGAACGGAGCAGAGGAACCTTTGGAACGTCTGAGGCCTGAAACCCGTTTCTACAGGAGGATGACGTCATAATGCAGCTGGCTGACGCTGGCTGGTTGACCTCTGACCCCTGGAAAGCTTTAGTAATATCTTTAAAATGGTACAAAGATTTCTTCTGTACCACTATGATTTGAATTGATTTGGATTTAACTGAAGGTATAATCTGGATTCTACTGAATCTGAAGTTACTGATGGACGCTACCAGAGGACAGAGTCATCAGCATAACGCCGCTCAGCTTCATCCTCAGTTTCCTTTTTGCATGATTGTTTAAAATGTTGCTAGGTCTGACTCCAGTGGGACTAGCATGGCTAATGCTAGCATTAGCATGGACATGCTAGCATTAGCATAGCTAGCCAGTCACATGCGGCTCATACTTTCTTCCTTAGAGGATATTTTAAAGCTGTTTGGCCTACAATGTTTCTGACACAAACATAATGTATGTTACTGAAATATTCCTCAGTGTCGCTTTGAGGTTGTAAACTGTTTAGGAGTTTGGTTCAGTCGAACGAACGAAAGAGCTAGCTGCTTTTAGCCACAGCGGCTCAGATATGGTCAAATTGATTCGAGGCTTTTTCGCCTGTGTGAGTCGACAAGAGAATTAATATCACTATAAAGGAAGAAAAGGGAGGGGCCCAGCATGGACGCCTGTGGGACACCGGCTCCTTCTGTGAGATAATACTTATTTATATTTGTGGGTTGAAACGGGTCATAATTAGAGTCGTGGCTGAATATCAGTTTGTGTGTTAAAAGCAGCAGAGCGTTTGGATCCGTCCTCTGCATTCAGTCGGACGCTGCTGCTGCTGCCACAAACCCCAAGTTCTGCACAAACACGCCGACAACAACACCAGCACTTCTGCTTCAGAACCCGACAGCCAGCGAGGCGCGCCGCCTTTCACATGGAAATATGTTTGTGTGTCACCGGCGGCGGTGGGGGTCCAGCAGTGATTACCTCTTAAATACATATAGATGCAGCTCTTTGAATGGCTGAGCACTGAGCAGGAGATTGGGTTAAATTAGATGTTAATCAGCTCCGTTCTCCTGTTGGTGAAGCGATAAGGCCTTCAGGACCTCCCTCACACACACACACACACACACACACACACACACACACACACACACACACACACACACACACACACACACACACACACACACCTCGCTCTGCTTTTTTATGCTAATGTTGGGCTGTGTGGAGCCGCTCTCTCTCGCTGTCCCTCAGAGACGCCGATCGTTCGCTCACTGCATTTAATAACAAAGAGGAAGAGGAGATAAGTTGTGAAGCTCAGACTGAAAGCAGCCAGAAACACATTTGGGTTTTTCAGCGGGGTTGAAATAGGCCGAGTTAAAGCCGAACAGGGAGGAGGAAGAAAATCAGCTCCTTCCTTTTCAAAGGCGGCGCTGAAAAGTCGTGTATAAAATCCTCCAAGTTGTGAAAGACTCCTGGACAGAGATTATTGTGCTCCAGGATCCTGTTGCCTCATTCAAGGCACAATCAGCAGCTTTTCCAGCAGATGACATATTTATGTATTAGGACAAATAAGCATAATCTAGTGATATTGTGAGGCGCTCAGCTGAATATAAAGTCAGTTATACTAGTCTGTAAATGTGGGCGTGGCCAGTGAAATCACCTCTGGGATGTTCATCCTGAGGCCCAGCAGCTGATGCTCCTGCTTCTCGTTCAGAACCGGATCACAATAAAGTCCATCAAACTTTGTGTTTCTGCTGAAATTGAAAAAGTTTTCGCTTGAGGAGGGAGAAAGAAAAGGCGGCTTGGAGGCTCCGGCGGCAGCAGACGCTCACACGTGCAGCGGGAAAATAGCTGCAGCCTTGAAAGGCTGCTGCTGGTCTTTTGAGGTGACTGTTGCGACACGCAGCAGAGCGGCGCGCTAACCTCAGAGCAGCGCAGGTGCAGGGCAGAGCTCAACGAACCCGGCACCCCCTCACTTCACTGCATCCACACAGCTGCTCTCTCCTCCGCAGCAACACGCCCAGCTGACCCGCGTCTGCCACAGCCTGCAACTTCCAGGCTTTTCAAGTCAAAATTTCTAATTTTACACCAAATGTCACATGAAAACTTTAACAAGCAGAAATAAGATCGCTGCAAACTAGGAGTTTTGGATATAAAGCAAGATTCATGTTCATCTAAATAACTAGATAAAAAGAAATATCTTAAAATTTGATATTTTTCCAAATTTACAAACAAAAATTTTCATCTTTGACTTTAATAAAACCTCAGGTGTTAGAGAATATAAGACCTGAAGATTAAAATAAATGTTTTGCAGTTTGAATAATGTTTTTCTAAAACATCTGATTTTAAACAGCCTGTATAAAATCAGCCTGTTATGAATGTTAATCTGTATAATCTAGAATAATAATCTGCATCAATAACCTCATATTCAGCCAACAGCTGGTTTGATTGAAATAAAACAATTTTTTACATGAAATGTTGAGTTCATGCTAACAAAATAAATAACTACATTCCTGCTACTTTTAAACAGTTGAGGTGTTAAATCATTTTCAGCTGAACATGTTCAATTGCCTGAAGTTTTTCTGAAGTTTCTCTGATTTTAAAAAATCTCGTTTAACGAGAGACGACCTCTGAACTCTCCCGGCTTCAGCATCATGATCTGCAGAAACATTAAAAATAATAAAACTCAACAAGTTGGAGATGATCGTCAGAGAAATTTCAGTTATGAATTGAGTGGAAACTTGAAAAGGTGGAAACAGTTGTGTTGTGGAAACTGAATAAGCTCCGCCCACCAGACCGAGTCGGTCGTCCTTAGCAACAGAAAACTGCAGCAAACCTGGCAGTTGATGCTTTTGCTCTGTGGTTTCTCAAATTAACACCTTAATAATAAGATGGTGAGTTGAAATGATGATATTTAATGTTTTCCAGCTACATTTACAATATTTAAATGAGATTTTATCATCTTATTAATTGGAGTTTGGTATTAATTGAGGTTTTCATTCATACTTTATTCATCCTAAAAGGATAATAGAAGTTGTCTGAACTCAAACTGAAGGCTCTCCTGTAGCAGTCTGTGTTTCAACAAAACAGAAAAAGCCTCTGACTGAAGCCTGTTGGCTCTTCTAACAGCTCATTATTCCCGAAGGACTCCATCAGCTATTACCTGCTAATCCAGCTCATTTGCTTTTGCTTTTCCTCTTTACATCTCTGTGTGGTCAGGAAGTCTAGTAGAGATGTTGGAGTAGGGGATAAGGATCTTTGTCTGGTCACAGTTCAGGTTTTATTTGGAGGTTTTGAGATGCTAATCAGCTGTTCCTGGCTGTAAGACCTTGTTACCATGGTTACGAGCCATAACAACTGTCCTAAAGTAAAGACGCATCCAGAACCAGAGGGAGTTGTGGTTCAGACATGCAAGGATTCAACCAGACCAACAGGGGAGAGCTGCTCCAACATGGCGGCTTTAGCATGTGATGCTAACTCTGCGCTGACGGTTTCTACTGGAAGTTAATGTTTGTTTCTGGACTCATCCAGCATTAATTTACCGGTATGGTATCGCCTCACATGGAGCTGGAGCAGCTCTCAGCGGTGTGTGTGTGTGTGAGTGTGTGTGTGTGTGTGTGTGTGTGTTTCTCCCTCCACCCGCTTCTCTTTGGCTTTGACTTCAAGCGCCGCAGTTTGACTGTTTCAGGTCAGAGGAAAGGAGATAAGAGGAAGTGATTTTTCTTACCTTGGTCCCCCTCCCCTCCCCCCTCCCCCCTTCCCCGTTCCCCGTTCCCTCCTCCCCCTCCTCCCCCTCACCCCCCCAGCCCCCCCTCTCTCAGACAGACGGAGTGACAGGCCTCCTGCGTAAGCCTTTATTTACTTTCAGCGTAATACTACAGGTGATCAAAACAACATGGCCGTCTCCCACGATTAGCCCGCTAAATGCTAGATGTGTTATGACAAGCTCACTCCCACTCCCACCCGAGACGCTCGCCTCGCACACAGATCCACACACACTTATCCTCCATCTGAGCCGAGGCCGAGCCGTTATCTGGGACCAGACGCGCATCTGAATGATATGAAACCTTTCAGGAAGTCGCATCAAATTCGAGCTCAATTTTTATCTTGTTCTCACTCAGAAATCGCAACTTGTTTTCATGACTCACTTAAGCTTCTTATGATCCATTTCATCAGCTAAACGCATGAAAATAAGATCTTATTTTTCTAGTTAAAGTATTATTTTCCCCTTAAATCGCTTCGCAGGACGTAGATGTCAGTTTCATGTCTTCTTCAGGAAAAATAAAAGAATAAATGAGTCAAATTAAAAGAAAAAACGGATCCAATAAAGCAGGACACTTTTGAAGCTCTTATGACAAGATATTGAATTTTAATTTGAGTTTGCGGAGGCGTGGAGCAGAAAGGCGGGTTGGCGAGTCTTTGAACAGAGTCCTTCCCCAGCTGCGTCGGCTAATTTGTTCCCTCGGTCGTATCTCGGCCGCTCTCAGCCTCCGTTTAGCATTATTAATCAAATTACACCCACTAAACTTTTCTTGTGTTATTGAAATTGTCTTTCTTTCATTGTTTTTTCTTTTTTTTCTTCTCCCCCTCTCCAGCGGCTCTTGAGCTGGTTTTCCCGCTCAGGCTGTAAAAGCACAGACTTGTCATTCAGAAACGGTGGCATCAGGTTAATGATTTAATTTTTTCAATTAAGATAAAGAAACACTTTCCCTCCTGACCTGCAGGGCAGCGCCAACATCAAAGCTGTGCTGCTCCTAATTGTTTTCAGCTCAAGAACAAAATTGTCAGAATTTTTGTGTTTTGCTGGTGAGTGGTTAGCGTTAGCGTTAGCATTAGCATTGGCTCAGTTAAAGCCAGGCCTATTAACGGATCCGCTCGCTCTGACTCACTTTTATATGAACTTAACTTTTATTTTGCTTTTCCAGCTTTTCAAAATGTTCATCTGTGCACATGAAAAGCTTCTGATTAGTGCGGATGGAAAGTTTCTTTATTTAAAGCAACACTAGTTCACACTTTCAGCATAAACAAACATGAATACATAAATAAAACTATAAAAATTGAATTATACTAAAATGAAAAACATTCCAATAACAACATGAAGGTGTTTTACTTGTAAATATTTATTTAAATCTGTTTGAAATGAATTCTTCTGATATAATTATATTTTTCTTTACGTTTCCCCTATGAAATAATTAGTATAAACATTTATAGGTGCAAATCCAGCTTTGTTTCATAATCCTCTACATTAAGTGAAAAACTATTTATTATTAGAACCTCTGGCTGTTTTGACCTCCTGATTGTTTTGAGTGCAGAAATGTTTTTTACCAACTACATTTTCTGCAGCATTCAGACTGCATAAGTATTTCCATATTTACGCATATTTATTTAATCGTTTTGCTGCAGCAGAGCAGAGCAGAGTGCTGCAGCCTCTCTGTAGCTTAGCATTGCCCCCTGCTGAAACCTGACTCCTCTCTCCTCTCCTCTCCTCTCCTCTCCTCTCCTCTCCCTCCTCTCCTCTCCTCTCCTCTCCTCTCCTCTCCTCTCCTCTCCTCTCCTCTCCTCTCCTCTCCTCTCCTCTCCTCTCCTCTCCTCTCCTCTCCTCCTGTTTCCTCTCATGTCTTCAGCTGCTGCTCAAATATGATTCATAGAAACAGAAACATTTAGATTTGACACAAATTTTTTTTTATGACAAGCAGCAAAAGCATCTCAGTGAATCAGTGAAAAAAATGATTTCACTTCAAAAACTATAAAATATTGTTTGTTCTATATAATAATTACATAAGCCAATATTTAGTTTATTTAAACATATTGATTCTGTGAGCCAGAAAATTACATCCTTGAATTGATTAATTCAAGATAGTTTTGTATTCAAGCTTAGCTATGGAAAGTTGAGTGGAAGGAAAAACTGGAGAAGTATTAACAGAAAACAATAATTGATGAGAGGATTGTGAAGGAAAGTCTGCAGAATGAGGCAGCCAGAGTGCAGATCAGAACCAGCGGTACTGGAGGTCCAAAGTGACAATCTCCTCGGTCTCTGATGTTCTGCTGGTTCTGATCCGCTGGGTCAGATACTTTGGAGCTCTTCCTGTACCTTTGTGGAGTCGCTGGTTTCTTTTTCCAGCAGGACTGGCCTGCAGGACGTTCTGCTGCTGCTTCAATCACCATGGAAACGGGCCGGACCAGAACCACATAGAGAATCTCTGAACCAACAGCGCTGCTGACCTGAAGGCCTCCTGATACAGGAAAACCAAAGTAATGACTGAGTGAAAGGTTCTGGAGGTTCTGCAGTCGCCAGAACCGACTGCAGAACCTCCAGTTTGTGACGTAAACATCACATCGATGACATCAAACATCGCATCGATGACATCATCAGATAAACAAAATCCTCCTGACTGACCTGAATCTCTGCGGCTCTTAGAATATCTGATGAATCCGCGACATTCAACTTCGTGTGTGTGTGTGTGTGTGTGTGTGTGTGTGTGTGTGTGTGTGTGTGTGTGTGTGTGTGTGTGTGTGTGTGTGTGTGTGTGTCTGGGCTTCTCCCAGCGGCTGCTGCTGGTTAAATCCTCAAAGTGGCCGCGCCGCTCCCTGCCAAAGCTGCCCGCCTCAGTCCAGAAGTAATCCACAGCAAATTCCTTCAGCCTCAGTATCACAGGCCGGTGCTGCAGAGCCACGCGCTGCCAGGGGAGCACACACACACACACACACACACACACACACACACACACACACACACACACACACACACACACACACACACACACACACACACACACACGCCCCGTCCACTTCCTGATTCGCAGCGTGACAGTGAGCAGTGTGTGTGGATGCTAGCTGGTAGCGGTGTGTGTGTGCGTAGGTTTTCTGGAGATGGCGCTGCAGCCAGCTGACATCCAGCCTGGCGTTCCTCCCAGCCGGCGCTTTGCTGGCGGCCGGAGAGAGGAGGCTCTCCGGCCGGCTGCTCTTACATCCGTGTGCTCGTCCCCCGGTGAGGAAACATTTGTTTCTCTACCAACGACACAGGAGGAAGAGGAGGAGGAGGAAGAGGCGGAGGTAGTCGCTCTCCCGTTTTCTGATTCCAGGTTTCTTTGTTCGGATTTCCATCCTGTAGCCAGAGGTCAGATCTGTTGACCTGACGATGAGCATCTCAGAAAACATGTCCAGTCGCTGCCTGAGCCCACAGCATCATGCAGCCACCTCCATGTCCCTCCAGAGAGGCTGTGATCAGAACCAAACATTAAACTGAAACAAGAGTAAAAACGTATTTAGTAAAATTACAAAATAGTCAAATCAGGAAAAATATAACATTTATGGAACTTTAACAAAAACTCAGTTTGTTTTTACCAAAACATATTTCTGCTGAAGAAAAGTCAAATTATTACAAAGAAAAGATTTGAGCAAAAGTAAAATTTTGGTTATTATGCGACTTAATGAAAACATTTAATATTTACAAATTACATCATCAGATGGACCAAAATGTAAAGTTCATTTTATTTTAAACACCGAAATGAAAATAATTTACATAAATAACATAACTAGAAAAGCAAAAGAAACATTTTCCCAAATCAGTTTATTATGAAAGTGTCATAAAAACTGAATTTTCTGTTAAAACATGTTGTTTTGATTCACAGTAGGATCCACAAGTTTTACTCCAGTAAAAGTAAAAAGTTTTATAAAAATACTCCTGAAAGTGAACTTCTTCCAGAAGAGAAGTCAGATAACAGTAAGTCGTTCCTGTCTGACTGGTGACGTTCCGGGTCGGTTTCTCCGGTTCTCCTGTTTTCTCGTTTCTTCTTCAGGATTTCAAATGAAACCGCGGCTCTGATTTTAACGCCACCTGAGTGACTTCAGATTAAAAGTCCCTCTTTTGTCATGTGAAGCACCTCTTGAGTTCTCT
The DNA here is from genome assembly GCA_911649635.1 of Poeciliopsis gracilis. Taxonomy (NCBI): domain Eukaryota; kingdom Metazoa; phylum Chordata; class Actinopteri; order Cyprinodontiformes; family Poeciliidae; genus Poeciliopsis; species Poeciliopsis gracilis. Next base: position 7,444,369 of record CAJVRI010001418.1, on the reverse strand, counting down.
GTGCCTTCAGCAGACGCGGCCCTCTCCCCCAGACACTGGTCATTTGTCTTGCGATGCCTGATTTCTTGAGTATCCAATGGCAGCAGAGCGCAGGTTTCCTCCAGCTCCCCACCAGTGAAAGCACTTTGGCGCTGCAGCAAAGGAGGAGTAGAAGGTAATAAAGCGAACGGTGACATTTAACGAGCTGTCTGTGTTTTCGTCCTCTCCGTCTCGGGTTTAAGCCGTTTGCTGAGAAAACTTTGAAGTTCCAAACAAGCAAACCTGGACATTATTGAATCCCGTTCAGAATGGCCTGGATTGAGAAAGCCTTAAAGAGACGCTCGGGCTTTTGTGCCTTTTAATGTTCACAGCATCCCTCTGCCTTTCATGTGCGTCCTATCTGGAATTAATTACTTTTTCAAAGTCGGTGTGTTGGTTTTCGCGTGCGCAGGAGAACATGTGTGTACATTTGATTTTTCTCGTTTGTTTACCGTTTATGGTGCATGGAAATGTCTCCTTTTCTCTTTGTCCTGTAACCAGATCACACTCGGTGCTTAGGCGAATTTCCTGCTCTGCTATTTGATGTAAATCACCAAATTCTGCAGACTTCCTATTTAAATCGTCAGCTCACATGAGCAGCCAGAATGAGCGTAGCACCTCTGGACAGTCCCTCTGGGAGGCACAGTTAGCAATCAGAAGTTGACAGAGGCTAAAAAGAGAGCAAGCTGAACCCAAACAGAGTGTGGTGAGAAGCAGAAAAGCCCTGGGTCGCTCCCTCAGACGGCCCATTTTCACCGGTTTTGTATAAAATGTCAGCTAATGCAGTGTGGAGTGGCGCCAGCAGTGTGTACGGCTGAACGCTGGTACTGCTGGTAATGTGTTTATATAACATCCCTCACATTCCACGCTAAGAGCCTTCCTCGCTCCGCGGCCCGTCCAAGCACACACACACACACACACACACACACACACACCCCCACACACACACACACACACACACACACACACACACGCACACACACACACACACACACGCACACACGCACCGATTCTCAAATATCCACACTGGTGTTAGAGGGTACACCAACATGCAGCATCGCTCTGCTGCAGACACAAAGTTTATTTCTGAAGACATCCATCATCATCATCATCATCATCATCGGCAGGGAGGAGGAAGGCTGCAGATTTGCTGCAGTGATGCAACAAAAAAAATTTCTTTCACTTCTCTAGAAAATCTTTGTGTTCATTTGTTGAAACGAGTCAGGCGTATTTTCATCACGCATTTCAGCAATAGGGCAGTCGGAGTGTTTGGTCAGACGCTGTTGCTGCAGCAACTGATGCTGCTGCAGCAACTGATGCTGCTGCAGCAACTGATGCTGCTGCAGCAACTGATGCTGCTGCAGCAACTGATGCTGCTGCAGCAACTGATGCAACAGTAGATTCAGGCCTGGACGCTTCAACCACTTTCCCTTCATTCCTCCTCCTGAGCTCAGCTGGGCTAAAAGATGATTCACATGTAGCAGAAACAGAAACGTCCTGGTAGAAGGCCCACTTGTGGCTCTGAAGGTTCAGGTCAAAGGTCAGAGGTCAGCCTGATCTCTGGTTTTCAGCTGGAAGAACTGAAGCTGTGCATTGACTCTAGATCAGGGGAGCTCAAATCCAGCCCTGGAGAGCTGCCATCCTGCAACTCTACTGGAGTCAGAGCTGATCCTGGTCTACTGGAGTCAGAGCTGATCCTGGTCTACTGGAGTCAGAGCTGATCCTGGTCTACTGGAGTCAGAGCTGATCCTGGTCTACTGGAGTCAGAGCTGATCCTGGTCTACTGGAGTCAGAGCTGATCCTGGTCTACTGGAGTCAGAGCTGATCCTGGTCTACTGGAGTCAGAACTGATCCTGGTCTACTGGAGTCAGAGCTGATCCTGGTCTACTGGAGTCAGAGCTGATCCTGGTCTACTGGAGTCAGAACTGATCCTGGTCTACTGGAGTCAGAACTGATCCTGGTCTACTGGAGTCAGAGCTGATCCTGGTCTACTGGAGTCAGAGCTGATCCTGGTCTACTGGAGTCAGAGCTGATCCTGGTCTACTGGAGTCAGGCTGCAACTAAAAGCTGCAGCTCTCCAGGACTGGACTTCTGCTCTAGATCTATAGAACTAGATCTATAACTCTCGATCGTTCCTCTTCAGAAGGTTTTGGCCCGTCCACGCATTTCTCTGTTCCCAGCATGTGTTCGGCGATTGGATGGGGTCAAAGGTTACGTGATGACATCATCCATGTAGTTATGGTAGCTAATCTTATTTCCTGTCATAACCTGAGCTGGTGGGAGCTTATAGATATTAAATCAGAGGGTTGAACCTCGGGGAACCCTGCATATGACCTCTGACCTCTTGATGAGAAGTTTCCCATTGAAACACAGAAGTCCCAGTTCTCTAGGCCAGAACCGGCTCTGTGGTTGTTGGTCAGAAGCTGTTTAACTGCTGAAAGGTCAGAGGTCGGCCTGTAATTCTGCAGCAGGTTGATGTTTAAAAACTGCTGAATTTAAAGCAGGAGAGAAAATGAGTTAATTAATCTGTAGTCATTAGTGAAGAGGTCAAAGGGGAAATAAGATTTATTAATGAATGTTCTGTTTGGGTTTAAATGTTTCGGCCTCTCAGTCTGGTGGATCCGACATAAAGAGTCGGATCTCCTGACGATTTCTGATCGTTACACACACTGGAGGCCAGTTTGCTCCCTGCCTTTCTTACTGAGGCATCATGACCTCTGACCTTACCTGATCCAGGTGGGGTTTGCAGATGTTGTCAGTTTGTGGCGTGTTTCAGAGTTTTGTTTTGGCCAGCTGCTCCTATGAAGATTCACCGCCGTTCTGGATGCAGCTGACGGCTCTAGTTGAGATTTTGAAATGATTTCTAAAATCCATAAATATTGGAGACCTTCTTTAAAACACGTAAAGCTACTTATTTTATTAGTTAATAAGGCACCAGATATATTTTTCTCTTCATTAATGTGCACAGTGGAAACTGTATTAGCGCTGCAGCAGAAGCTAACGTCTACAGTTTACAGGTTTCTGCTTTCTGAGGTTCAACCAATGAGAGCCGAGGACAATGATTGGTGCTCCTGGATTGGGCCAATAGCAGCCCAACTTATTTCAGCTTCCCAAGCTGCTTTTCTCTCAACATGTTAGATATCCTCTAAGTCAGGAACTGGCAGATTTCTGCTCCATGGAAACGTCCATGAACCCAGAATGAGCAGGCGGGGATCCACTGGCCTACTTCAGCCTGCCAAGCAGGTTCTGGAGAAGTGATTTTTTGCAGCATGTTATCCCAGACTCAACAACTGTATTTTTTGGATCAATAATCATGACAAAGAATGGAAATGCGCAGGGTATTTTATTTCAGGTTGAACATTTAGTACCAGGAGTCCATGATCCTCCTCATGCTCATGAACCTCATGCCTCCGTAGCCCATGTCCCTGAAGCTGCGGTACTCCCCGGGCCTCATGTACATCATCCTGCCTCTGTAGTGGGGGTGCTCGTACATCAGCCAGTGGCCGTCCATCACGTGGCAGGACATGCAGTCGGACATGTGGTAGCGGTCCATGAAGGAGTCGCAGTCGTCCATGCACTCGTGCATGTGGCCTCCGAAGTTCTCCCTCTCATAGATCCTCATCCTGTAGGATCCCCGGTACTGTAAGACCAAGCAAACTCAGGTTGGTTTGGACGGATCAGGGACAAACGCTGTGCAGAGCGGAGACAGAGCGGAGACAGAGCGGAGACAGAGCGGAGACAGAGCGGAGACTGCCTACCATGGAGATCATGCGGCAGGAGCGGATGCAGTTGTTCCAGCCCATCATGCTCATGTAGTCGCCGTACTCGCCCCGGCGGAAGAAGTACTGGTTCCCCATGTAGTTGGGCCGGTCGTAGACCATGAAGCAGCCGCTCTCCACCCTGCAGGAGTGGCACCGGCTCATGTAGGAGTGCATGTCGGCGCAGTCGCCCATGCACTCATAGGACCGGCCCATGAAGTTCCTGTCCTCGTAGAAGACGATCTGGAAAACAGAGAAACGCTTTACAACCAAGCAGCAGGAAACGGTGAAATGAAACCAGCGGTTCTGGGTCTACCTTGCCCCTCATGTTCATGTCGGTGTTGCTCATGTTGGCTGCAGACGAGTGCTTGCTCTGGCTCTGGCTCTGGCTGTGCATTCCTACCTGGTTTAACCCTTTCCTTTTATACCTGAGCAGATGTAAAGAACCACTGACCCCCTCTACAGAACGCCACACTCAGCAAGCTTTTTTTGTCTTTGAGTGTTTAGAAAAGCCTTTCTGTCATTTTGACAACGTGTGAATGGACGAAGCCATGTGACTGGCTAAAGTTGCCAGTTCAGGACGGAGAATGTTCCCTCAGTCGCTCCTGACCTGAGACTTTTCTGATGACTCTGGGATAGTTTCATGACAAAAAGCACTTTGAAATGACTCACTACATGAATGTGCCATGCAGATAAATTTAACTTACATTTTTTTTATTAGTCTTGTTTAGGAAAGTTTATGTATCACAGTAACTTTGATCATTTTCTTTACTCCTCCTTAAATAACATATCTTAAATAAAAAAGATATTTATGTCTTACTGTAAATAAAACTGGCATCACAAGGAATATCTTCAAGATAAAATATAAATTGTTCTGTTTTATTTGTATTTTAATAACAATATGTTGGTCAGTAATCAGAGTAAGAATCTCAGCATAACATCCGTCTGACCTTCATACAATTACTGGTTCAACTTTGAAAAGGGAAAGAAAATGTTTTAATATAAATTCAGTTGCACTTGCAGTTTCAAAACAAATAATATCTGACATTTTTGACAACAACCTTGTTGTCTTTGACAAAAGGAGAATACAGGTACTGTCATGGAGTCGTTTATCAGCAGACTCCATGACAGTCAGAAATGATTAATCAAGTTATTTTGCCATATTTGAACGGACAGCGGAGTCCGGCGGAGTCCGGCGGAGTCCGGCGGAGTCCGGCGGTAACAGGCGGTAACAGGCGGTAACAGGCGGTAACAGGCGCTTAAATTCTGTGACAAAAAAAAAACACTTGGTGTTTTATTTTATGTTGCATGACTTTGTGTTTTGTGTTTATGATATAAAGCACTTTGAAATGCCTTGTAGCTGAAATGTGCTATACAAATAAAATTTGATTGATTGATTGATTGATTGATTGATTGATTGATTGATTGATTTTGGAATCTAAACGTAGCAGCGTTTTGGGCTTTTTGATCAGAAACTATGAAGGAAATGAGTGGGTAGGGAAACAGGAAGTACTTTACTGTGAAGTAGCACAGTAAAGTACTTCTGTGTAACTCTACCTCTCCCAGGTAAAAGGTAGAGTTTCCTTTTACCTGGGATTGTTCCGCCCACGGCGCCGCATGGAGCAGAATCCTGGGAATGGGATCAGCGGCTGCCAGTGAAACGGCGTAATGGTCCAGCTGCTGATCAGACACAGGACTCCTTCAGGACGGCTCCCAGACGCAGCGGCCCTGTCAGCAAGGCCTCTGAAGGCCCGTCTGCCAGAGAGCTGGAGCTGGGCTGGACGGAGATCCCGGCTGTCTGCGGCGCTGCCAGGCTCCGGCTCTCCTTTACCGTCCGGCCAACTTCTCACGCTGAAGTCTCAGCAGCATTCCCAGATTTCCGGGAAGAGAGATTCCTCATTTTTCCTTCCTCTGCAGGAAGACCAGAGGCAGGTGTCACCAAACGGTTCAATTCAATCCGCTTATTTATTCCTAAACAACCACAAGTGTCACCTTTCCAGGATTAATCCGTCGGAAATGAACTTTAACTGAAAAATGTTTATTTATTTCATTGCAAATAAATATTTTTCAATAACCTGTCATGAGTTTGTTGGTCTAAGCCGCTGTGGTGATAATAAAGTTGAGTGGTTGAACGTCAGAGAGCGTATTGGATGCTGCTGGTGGCTGAATCAAAAGGCATTGAGTTCCCTCAGCCTTTGTCTGCGTTGACACCCTAATCCGCCGCAGCAGCCGTGCAGGTGTTGTGCAGCATTCAGGCCTTTGAGGCGGCTTTCAGCGCACGCCGCAGCACCTCTGTATTCACCCTGATGTCTCTACAAGGAAACAGTGGATCAGTGTTTCATGGGCTCCACGTCAGCTGTCACGCAGCCGCTGTGAGGAGCACATTTACAGTACAAAGATCCCCTTAGACTGTCTTTGTGTCAGCATTGTGCCGCAGACTCTTTCTTCTCCTCCATAATCACGACTGATTAAATCCCTGCTCGCTGTTTCCGAATGCTGGGTGTCAGTCGAGCGGGCCAGGTAAGCCTGAGAGGATGAGGGGATGACGGGAAGGTGGGGCCAGGAAGGAAGTTTTATCGTTGGGCTGAGGTGTCAGTGGCAGAGTGAAGGGATAATAAAATGGATCTGTTTATTCTATTATTCAGAGTGTATCTTATTGTGGCGGTGACATGCTCAGAATGCGTGTCAGCCTCTGGTTTGACTTTTTGTGTTTTGGATTTCTGCAGGAGCTTACCAGACCCATGTGTTTACCTTTCCCCAGAAAGCAGCACCTTGAATACCTGTGTGTCGCCGATGAGGGTTATTAAATTTGACGAGTTAAAAAATGTCTTAACGGTTTATCTCACCTTTGTGTCGTCCCTATTGGTATCTACCTAGAAGCAGGCGCTCTCCTTTCGACGCCAATGGCAGCAGCGAAGATAAACAGGCCATGTTTGCCTCTTTTATGACTCTGTGCCGTAGCCTCTGATAATAGCCAGAGAGGAATCCTGAGCCACAACAGGGAAGCATGTTCTGATGGCTGTTGGGATGTCGGCATTTCCTCCTTTCTTCTGTCAGACGACGGATGTTTGCAGGTTTTGATCTGACACTTGGTGGAATCAAAGCAACATGCAAAGGAAAGTAAACAGCTTTTATATATCAGTTTCCAAGGAAACACACCCATGATTTCATTCTTCTGTTCATCTCAAAGAAATGGAGGAATCTAAAAAAGTTCACGTTTCGGGGAGATTCACCAGCCTGCGGTTTATCAACAGTTTACACCAGAAAATGGAAGCGAGACGAGAACTTTGCATGTTCTCGTCTTCAGTCAGATTGTAAAAGGTGCTAACATGCTAAGGATGTGATTGAGCCTTTTTACTCAGCAGGGATCCATGTAAAAGTTGCAGCATAATGACACTGAAGTTATTCATATGTTAGATTGGCCTAGTCAAAGGCCTTAAGAAAATCAAGAGAATTCTTTGGCAATCTTCGTGAAGAATCTAGCAGAGTTCAAGGTGTTTGAACTCCTTTTTCAGGTGCTGCATGTGGATAAATTCACCTTGAACTGTTTGCTTCAGATTAATGATTTTGAAAGTAGTTTTGCAGTAAGAAAAGTTGGAGTCAACAGGATGACTGTGACTTAGCATGCAAAGTTTTTGTTATTCAGAGCTAAACCCAAGGACATTTCGTCTGTAAGTCAAAGTTAGCCTGAGAGAGAGAGAGAGAGAGAGAGAGAGAGAGAGAGAGAGAGAGAGATCTGTGCTGTGTCAGCAGTGTGCTTAAACCAACTCCAAAGATTAATCACAGGAAAACACATACAGCACACACACACTCACATGAACACACACACACCAACAGGCGTGCACACACTCAGCCGGATACCCACAGTTGTATATCTCGCATTCCCAGCAGTTCAAAGTGTGGTTGGTTTGAAACAGATTAAAAACTGTCTATGAAGTGATGCATTGCAATTGTCATAGCAAGGGTGGGAGAGATCTTTTTTGCATAAAAATCCCCTCTTTCTTCCCACCGCTATCAGCAAAGAGATGGAGAACTCACTAATCCTGCTGTGGTCGCATTTGCATCGGTGGCAAATAAACAAAAGCGCACCATTTTTCATCTCCAGCTTCTATATTAAAAGGAGATGATGGGAGGGGAGGGGAGCAGAGGGAGGAATGAGAATGAGGGGAGAAGGGCACCCAGGCAGACCCTTTGGTGTCACAGATATGCCTGCTGATGTTTGGTTTGGTAAATGGAAACTCCTGCAGCCTGTTTGCACCATCCATCCTCCAGATCTGGAGGTGGCGAGGACCTCTGCGCGCCACATCACAGAAAACCCAAATGTCTCGGTGAAAAGTTCTCACTCTGCATCAACATGGCATCTGCAATGAAGAATGTGTCACTGGAACGGAGAAGGCAACCAGTGCAGACTGGAATTGTACCTGACAACTCTCGCTTTCATGAGACTGATGATGAAGACAGAAACTGAGCGTGGACCACAGCCTGCTGGCTGGGACGCCCCTTCATCTGAGGATGAATCTTAAACATGATTATCACAAAGTTATGATGCCTCTTACCCGTCAGTGAGTTTCCTGCTTTGTGTTTTTGTGGTCTTGGCTTTAGGGTTAAATGCTCATATTATGTTGCTTCCTCTCCTTTTAATACTGAGATACTCTGGCCTCTGCTGGGTTTATTTAGTCAGATTTCAGTGCAGTATTTCATAAATATGTGGGAATATGTGGTGAGGTCCTTCAATGGTTCTGTCATAAAGTTGCATTCACACCAGTTCTGTTTAATCTGGTTCAATCCAGACCAAGACCAGTTTGTTTGGGCCTGTGTGAATGTGCAATCAGATCTCAGTCTGGGTTCAGTTGAAGTGAACTCTGGCCTGCTTTGAATTCACATGTGAATGTCAAGCAGACTGGAGACATCTCCAGAAGCAGGAAGTGCACTGCAGTGCAGGGCATTCTGGGTAAATACAACCTAAACAATTGTCAGCAAAGCTAATGCTAGCAGGAAACAACACCAAGTCCTACAGCTGCTAAAATGTGACACCACTTCCCTTTGGGTTTCCATTTGGTGAAGAATGAAGTTTATTGCTTCTGATTGCTGTGAACATTATAAGGTCTTCTAGGCAGCCGGTTTTTGCTTATGGTATCCTTGGATTGTCAAGGCAGGACATGAAGAAAAAAAAGCTTTGCTAACTAAAGTTAGCAATACTGAAAATATTCTAATTTTTCTTCTTGGTATTCTCTTCAGATATTTGTGTGACGTTATTCAATAAGATCCAAGTTTAGCCGCTGCCAAATTTCAGTCAGAAGGAAAATGTGAACATTGGTTTTCATGGCTTTATTTCAGGATGAAATGATTGGGAGAGTCTTCCTACCAGGCCAGCATCGCTCTGCAGGGACAACAAACTCCATCACTCGGCCTGCAGTCGGTTTCCTCCACTTCATTCTGCAGCTGGAAGAGATTCAGAGGAGCATCCTTCTTATCTGTGTGTGTATGCTTGTGTACAGTGAAAGGCTAATCTAATCACCACACACTCTCTGCTTCCTCCAGGTGTATTACTGTACCAGGAGTGTAATGCAGAGAGAGGGAGGAGGAGCGAGATAAGTAATATTGATCTGATGTGGTGATTGTCACTCTGTTGCCTGCCTTGAATAGCTAATCTCTTTACACACGGGTCAGGGAGAAGAAAGGCAGCAGGGCTGCAGGTTTAGCCGCAGCTAATCGACAGATTGTTCTCGGTGTGGGGCGATCAAACAGCGGCTGATAACGCTGGATGTGAAATTGTGTCTCCTAGCAGCTGATGTTGAGTTTGGTCACAAACTTCTGGGCTTCACCATGCAACTGATGTCGATTGTATCGGCTTAGACATTTGCAAAGACTGAGTAAGTAAATCTTTAGCGTTGTGCAGAAGTCTCAGATTGAATCCAGGGTTGCATGTTTTCATTTTGGTTCACTAATATTAATCTGTCACATCATTGTGGAAGAACTGAAGCTTGTTATTCAACCCAATATCTGTTTCTGCTAGGCTCTCACAAGGTTCCACCACAACATTTTAGTCTTTGACTAGGCCACTTTCAGCAGAATAATTAACAGTGGCACAAAGCAGAAATGGTTCAGGAATGGTTTCAGGAGGCACAACGATTCATTTTACTGCTGGTGTTGGGTCTATATTACTGATGTGCAGGTCCACTGAAAATATAACTTATACAAGGACCTAATGGCTGACTGATTTTATGCTAATATTAGTGATTAAAATAACATTCTAATCAATCTATTACTGGCTGTAATCCATTAGGAAAATGTTCTCTGCTTTATTTGAACTCTTGTTCATTTGTATGACTTTATATAATTTCTGGTGGTTCGAAAGTATCTCAGTAAAACTAATTTTGATTAAAAATAAAAAATAATCGTGACGTGACCTCACCTGATTGGTGAGGCGGAATAAGCCCCTCCCCCAGCGCCTCATCGCTCAGCGGATGTGCTGCTGCTGCTGCTGAAGACTTACAGATATTAGAGTTGCATAATATTTATTTTGGGGAAGTAAAGTCAGTCAAAATGACAGAAGAGCTTCACATGCAGTAGGAGACTCGACGTATTCAGTTCTTGACACGTTTTGGTGAGTTATCAGCGGGTTCCGTCAAGCTAACGGCTAACTAGTATAGTTAAAGATGCTAACGGCTAAAGCTAGCTGTAAAACTCAACTGATCCTTTTATGTTGTCCTTAAACATCATTTATTGGTAACTTTGTCCCGTGTCGTTCTCTTATTTTAATTTAAATTTAAAGAGCTTTTTCATTAGTTTTGTTGAAACGCAGCAGAAACCGTGAACCAACATGGCAGCATGAACCAGGAAAATGTCTACTAGCAGAAAAACCCATGACATTATGCTAATGGCTATGCTAATGGCTATGCTAATGAAGCATAATTGCTGGGGAAAGGTGACGCTCTGACACCAGAATGGTGGAGACAATCTAACACAATCCTCTCATTGATTTCCTTTGGAGTTTAGAAGCTTTTTTCATTATCAGAACAATTTCAAATGTGACTGAATTCCTATTGTTGCCCTCAAAGCGAGACACAAAATTGACTTAATTATTTTGATTTTATTGCATATTTTTAAGTTATTTTGACCCTTTTATGGGCATAAACATAATTACTCTGCTTAATTCAGGCCGGATTATAAGAGTCCTGGAAACTGAACAGATGATCCAACCAGCAGGACATCAGCTGGGCCTCCAGACACGTTGAGGAAGATCTCCAATCATCTGGAAGAATCCAGCGGCTGGTAGGTCTGTTAAAACCCAGAGCCTGTAACCTGACTCATGAACGTAACTCTGTGCTGTTAGACTGAACCGATAAATGAGATACGCGTAGATATTAAAGGATCAAAACTGAAATTTCACACTTTTTTTGGTTCTTTCACTTTAAAGTGAAAGAACCAAACTAAGATTCCTGTGGTACTTTTTGTTTTAATTGACTTTTTGACCATATGCAGAGAAAGATGGTTTTAAATGTCATCAGCTTTCAGAAAGAAACAGTTTTTCTTACCAGAGAAATGTCATATTCTCTATTTACTCTGTTAGCTCTTCTTAACTCAGCCTAGAATAATAATCATCATAACAACACTGATGAACCTGATGGGTCACTCCTCAGTTATCACTGAAAACACTTGTTGCTGCAGAAAGTAATAAAATAACTAAAGCAGTAATGAAAATAAACAATGTGAATGCCAGCATTATTCAAAGATGCATTTAAACCTCAAGTTAATCCAACTATGATCAATGTCAGTAAATATGAATCCTTTCTAATCATCATGAGACTAATTCTGGTTAAAATCTGTTGAGTTTTGTTCTTTTATTTTATCCTACATGATTGTTTTTCCTGAGTTTTCTTTATTTCATATCTGTCTTCATAGTCCAGCTTTCACATGAAATTTGCTGCTCAGATTGTTTGTGTTGGATGAACCAAGAAGTCGTCATTTTCTCTTTTTTTCTACAAATGATTATGACTCCCTGGATGTTTGTGTTGCCCAGAGTTCTCCATATTTACATGCGATCAGAGCTGCTGGGTTATGAAACTGTGTTGAGTTTTTTTGCAACTTTTCCATGACATCAGCGCCAAAACGCTGATTTGATCATTTTCATCCACCTGGTCGCACGCTAACCATCATTAAACCTGTTTGTGTCGTTTTGTGAAGATCCTGTTTCAGTATTTCCACATAATATTCTTGTCTCATGATGTCATCTGTTCTGTGAGGCTCACCAATCCCTCCCACAGCCTCACATGATGGAGCCACCACCGTGCCTCACAGTGAAGGTGCCGTTCTCTGTCTTTGTGGCCCAAAGCTTTTCAGGCTCATTAAACCAACAGAAATGATTTTTATTCTGCATGTTCTTCTTTTGGTTGTGGAGGAATGGCTGGTTCAGTCCTGCTGGTTCAGTCCTGATGGTTCAGTCCTGCTGGTTCAGTCCTGCTGGTTCAGTCCTGATGGTTCAGTCCTGCTGGTTCAGTCCTGCTGGTTCAGTCCTGCAGGTTCAGTCCTGATGGTTCAGTCCTGCAGGTTCAGTCCTGATGGTTCAGTCCTGCTGGTTCAGTCCTGATGGTTCAGTCCTGATGGTTCAGTCCTGATGGTTCAGTCCTGATGGTTCAGTCCTGCTGGTTCAGTCCTGATGGTTCAGTCCTGATGGTTCAGTCCTGCTGGTTCAGTCCTGCTGGTTCAGTCCTGATGGTTCAGTCCTGATGGTTCAGTCCTGATGGTTCAGTCCTGATGGTTCAGTCCTGCAGGTTCAGTCCTGATGGTTCAGTCCTGATGGTTCAGTCCTGATGGTTCAGTCCTGATCAACATGGAGGTGTAAATCCCTGAATTTGAAGAACTTTTTTATTTAGCAAACAGGAAAAATCTCAAAGTGTCTTAAAACATGAAATAAGTCAGATTTAGCATGTTTTTTTTCTATCACTGCCTGTATGAGGGCTTACTGTGTCAAACGCTCCTCTGGTGGAGCTCCACTGTAGGCGAGCCGCCCCCCCGCCTGCCTTTCCCCTGACCTTGCAGCTTTATGATTGCAGTAATACGCTGCAGATGAAGAGGGGAGCAAATCCACCGAAGATAATAGACAAATCATCTCCAAGAGGTGCTGAAATAAAAATCCCCAGACAAACAGGCAGCCTGTGTGCTCTTGGACATCCCTTTAAGGGAACTCCAGTGTTGATAAGTAATTATCCCGGCCCAAAGGCATGATGGGATTCTCAGGCAGAGAAACATCTGTGTGATATGTTTGCAGCATTGAGCAAATCTTTAAAGAACGGATTGCAGACGGAGAATCTTTGGATCAGTAATTAAATTAGTCATTGTACGTGCATGATTTTTAGAAATATGATAGCGCTTGCATGTATGTGTTTAATGTCACTGGCATTTATTCGAGTGGACCCTTAAAACCACTTAGCTGAGCTGGAATCAGAGGATTTTCTGCTGGCCTCTCCCCCTCTGTGCTCATCAGGAACAATCCAGTTAAGAAACGCGACGCAGGAGGAGGAGGATGTTTAGGCTGAAGATAGCGCCGATATCTAAAACCTGTTTAAATGATGCTGTGAAGCTTATTAATAATAGTTTAATTAGTTTAAAAGTAAAATGAGTTGCACCATTAATAGTCCAGAGATCACAATTGCAACTTGTGATCAGCAGGTCAAATCCTGACAAATCAGATGGTTTTTGTTTTCTATTTCATGACTTATTGACTGAATTTACCCTAATTAGATCCCTCACCAGTTTGGTCTATATTTCACCAGAGAAAGTGAATATGTTGAGATGCTTTGTTACAGAAATGGGCAAATTAATACCTCTGTTGGACTTTAGGTCACATTGTTCTCGTTGTTTTGCTGGTTCTGCGACTTATGGTTTGGCCTGACATGTTTATTTTTCTCTTCCTGATGCATTTTTTAACTGTGACTCACAGTTTATAAAGTTTTGTGTGTTTATAATCTTGATTAAAAGCCGAAAACAACCAGAACCAGCAGCTCAACCCGGAAAGTCCAAACTGTAAACCTCTGAAAAGATTTTCACACAGAAGACGTGTTGCGGATGAATTAAATCTGAAAACCATTCCAGGAGGGTTGGGAAGTGGCCTTTAACTAGGCCATTGTGGTGCTGACTGTTGTAGTTTAGCTGTTTGGGATCATTGTTCTGTTGCTGACCCAGGTTTTCCGTTTCAGATTTTTGTTGTTGTTTTGTTTGATGAACGTAGCAGCTCAACCTGCATGTCTTCGTCTCCTGCACGGCGACATTCCCTGCTGCTGTGAGGAGTCAGGTGGTAGTAGCTGTGGCAGGTAGGGTTGGGTCACCTGCATACAGCTGCAGGAATGTGAGGCATGACCGGCAGCAGCTCGGCGCTCCACTCCCAGGCTGCCACGCGTGTCCAAGCTGCTCTGCCGGTCGCCAGCTGCTGATCCACTGATTCTTTTCTTTGATTAGTTTTCACTTTTTATGTTGGAAACGTGGAGCCTGATTGGCTGCCTTTGTTTTCACTGTGATAACTACACCTGAGATAATGATCTACCTGAGCTAAGGTTAACACTATTGGTCGAAGATAACAGAAGCTGAATGTTTTCTAACCAGAATGTCAGATTATTGTAGTGGTTTGCATTTTTGTAAGTTTGCCAATCCACACCCTGAACTGATTGTTGCTTCTTGATGTAAAATGTAACATTAGCAGGTTGTTGGGTAAGTGGAAGCAATTATTGGCTTAAGCTGTGAACAGGATTTATAGAAGGTGGAAACTGTTAGCTGTCAGTGGCTACGAGGCTGTTAGCATGAGTCTGATTGGTTTATGGGTCTTAAAGCTGACAGGTTTTGAACTTGAGATCATCTTGCAGAAGAGCAACAGCTCACACCGGAGCATGAGCGCTGCGTGTGCATGCTCCGGTGCTCTGCAGGAACGTTGCTACTCAAATACAACCTTTCTCAAACCCAGAGAGGCTTCTATAAAGTCTGGAGGTTTCCTCCTGGAGCTGAACCCGTCAGCTGGGTCCAGGAAACTGTTTGGACCAAGAGCCTTCCTCCCCTAAAGTACCAGAAATGATGCATCTCTGCAGGTAGAACAGCATCGTTCAAAATCATTACTCAGATAAAACAGACATGCTTCAGTGGTTTACGATGGTCCAATTGGTCCAGTCTGTCCAGTCGGTCCAATTGGTCCAGTCTGTCCAGTCTGTCCAGTCTGTCCAGTCTGTCCAGTCGGTCCAGTCTGTCCAGTCGGTCCAATTGGTCCAGTCTGTCCAGTCGGTCCAATTGGTCCAGTCTGTCCAGTCTGTCCAGTCTGTCCAGTCGGTCCAGTTGGTCCAGTCTCTTTAAGAAGATGCATCTTTCCAAAATGCACAAAAATCATTTGTTTCCAGTTAGGTGAGCAACTAAAGACTTTAACTCTGAACTGGATTCATAATAATAGTAAAGCACTAAAAATACTCATGTTTGTAACGGTTTGAATATTTATCCTCACTGGAGAATGAATGTTTATTTTATAAAAATGAAGTGTTTTAACAGTTGGACACAAACACATCAGTATGTTGATTAGATCGATTTCTGGCTTGTTTTACTGTTTTAAGATGTAAAAATAAGGCGGGAAGAGCAGGGCGTCTGCAGCGGTGTTTTATATTTTGTCATGTTGTCAGAGGAAGGATTGTAACTGGATGAACTGGTCCGGGTTCATGTGTTCACTAACTGTCCTCTCCGCTACTTGCAAAGTGAAAGAATTCAAGGAGCTTGTTCTGTCAGATTGTTGTTGTTGTTGTTCTTTGTGCTGTCAGGTTATTAAAATACATGTCAAGACTTTGGCAGAGATGTGAACCTTCACACTTTAACATCAGTGACCGAAGAACGAACCGAGAATCTCTGACGAGACCTGAGCTCTGAGATTCAGACAGGTTATCCAACCTGAGCTGGAGAAAAACAGAAAACCTTCCGTCTGTTTAGAGACAAACCTCTGAAAGTACAAATACTGGAGATGGAAATCTTTGTTTCCAGCACTTTGATTGATTTTAGTCAAATCAAACTGCTGAACAATTTTACTATTCAGTCTGGAGATTTTGTTTAATTTATGTGGCTGACAAAAACATGTTTGTGCATAAAATTCTGTAACTTAAACAGGATAGCTTAGCTACCTGGATCTTTCTTAAAACAATAACAATTATCATACAAACGGCAGACGCGTAACAGTTTACTCATAAATTAGTGACAACACATCTTAAAATCTACTTTTGAGCATTTTGAATCGATTCAGAATTCCCTGAATAGGAATCGTGATTCTCTATAGAATCTGTTTTGTTTTCTGCACTTCTAACAAATGCATTCCACACTTTTCAGATTTTCCATAAGTTACATTTTTCCTTCTACTTCACAATTATTCACGGCTTTCCCATAAAATACATTAAATTTGTGGATGGAACATTACATATCATTAAAAGTTTAAGCTTTATGAACATTTTGTGTCGATGTAAAACCCTCAGACTGGGATTGAAGCAGCGTGAGTCTGACCTGACAGAGCTGCAGGTCAGAGGAAGAGGAGGAAGGAGCGTCGGGCTCAGAGCAAGAAGTGGAAGACGGTGTCAGGACGGAGCGGCTAGAGAAAATAAACAGACGGAGCTTTGAGGATATTCTATCTGAAGCTTAGTCCTGTTGAGTATAAATATGGTGGCTGGTAAGCCATGTAAATAGGCCTGTGTTTACCTGTCTGCACAGCCCAAATTAATCACCCATGCCGCCACGAGCCGCGAGGAACGCAGAGCAGGAGGGGTGAGGAGTGTAAACAGCACTAAAAGCTACTGGTTGGCACCGTCTTGTTTTGGTTAGGATACAGAGTGAGTGATTAGTTCTCTCTGCTGCGATGAAGGGTGGCAGCAGTGA
This sequence comes from Poeciliopsis gracilis, assembly GCA_911649635.1. NCBI lineage: Eukaryota > Metazoa > Chordata > Actinopteri > Cyprinodontiformes > Poeciliidae > Poeciliopsis > Poeciliopsis gracilis. The sequence continues at coordinate 7,427,708 of CAJVRI010001418.1, read as the reverse complement.
TGGAGCACCGCAGGGACAGGCTGCAGACCTTTCAGTTTCACACATTTACTGGGATTCTGCATTAACTTCACCTTTACATAACAATTTGGATAATTTAGTGGTTTGTCATTTTTAATCTGATGCTGCAGATAAAACTGGAGCTTTTCTCAGTCCAGTTTGCTTGATTGCAGCAATTTGGAGTAACTTTTAAGTTGCTTCATGGGATTCGGAGCATCAGATGAGCCTGACAATGATCCTGCTGAGTTTACTCTGATCTCAGACAAACCTGGGCGTTGACTACCTCACATGCAGCAATAAAATCATTCACTAAATGAGGCATTTAGTTTATTTTCAGGCTGTTTCTAAATGCAAGTTGCATAAATGATCAAAATATTTGATCTGTTAATAATGGCCCAGATTTCAGCTCAAACTGCTTGATATTCAGTCACAATCATCATTACTAATTACTCTCTTATTCTCTTATATTCACCAAATAATGCATAAAAAGCAAAACAGCACAGAAAAAACAAAGAGCATTGGGAACTGTTGTAAATAACCAAATAAATGAACCAAAACAACAAAGTGCCATAAATAAGAAGTATATCTGTAACAAACGCATGCAGCATCGCAGCATCGCAGCAAAATGGTGGAGTTTAAAATATGTGGGTTAGGTTACATCTGTGAAATTATTGTTTCTAGTTTTAGTTTTTCTGGACTCAGATGTTTCCTTTCTCCTCCTCTGCTGTTTATTTCTGCAGCGACATTAACTGCAAACATTAATATACTGAAATTGTAAAATATATATTAATAAAATATTCACATTTGTTTTTATCCGTCTGTGAGAATCTAAGGGAGGAACTGGATGTGTTTAATGCTTCAGAAAGCACAAACAGCTCTGCAGTCCGATCATTCGCTGCTGCTGGACGGCAGAACGATGCGACCTGCGTCTCCTGGCCGGGCTCAGACGCAGCCGGAGGAACGGCCTCAGGATTTCCCGATTCTCCTTTGGGATTTGATCCTGATGCCGTTGCTTTCAGTTGTCAGAATCCAGCCGGGATCAGAAGGGTTTTCAGACGAGAGCAGAGCTGCGTCTGGATTAGCGGTCTGCAGGATCGGCTGAAAACCAGGCTGATTAAAATGCCGTTGCTCATACCTGGAACGATTAAAGACGTTTTTTAACCTTTTCTTTTGGAAAGGGGGGAATGGTTTAATTTAATGTATGCTTGGTGTCTAATCATAAGCTCTGGGTTTTAGGGACTATGCAAAGTGATTTTTCTGGTTTTTATGGCCCCAGAGAGCCGTGTTGTTCAGGAAGTTTCACTTCCTCTGAACTTTGTGATGCGTTAAGAAAACCTTGATGCAGAGGTTTCCATCCACTCACCATGGTCTCAATTGATTTACTGCTGCTGTTGATTGATCTGAACAGTTTCCTTCCATCCTCGAGCAATCAATCACACAGATTCAGTGATTTTCTTCTTGTTATTTATAAATGAGGGCTGAGGGGCCCCTAGCAGCAGGGAATGCAATAAATGGTCTCAACTGGTTTAAAGAGTCAATTTACTATTTGACTTTTTGATTCTGTCTTTTTCTATATCAGAATAAGGAATAAACTTCTCTAGTAAGACGATTAAAACAAGTTTTCTTGATTCTGTTTTTGTTATCCAGGCATTAATCAGGATAACATGAGAACAGCAGCACTTCCTCCAATAAAATCAGGACAAACACAGTTTATCCATGAACCAATATCAGCACACTGCATCTCCATGGAATAATTACAGGCTCATCCAAATGACAGACATGATTTTCTACCTCAACAGTAACCAGTTCTAACACTAAATTAAATGGTCATTGAAGACGCATGGTTCAAATCAAAGCCCGGACTCTTTCCAACAGTATCGGCAGCATTTCTGGGTTTTTTCTGACTGAACCAGCAGGAAAAACTAGTTCAGTTTGAATTTTACTGTTTTATAATCATAATCCATGTTAGAGTAAATATTTTGCCTCTGTAATCCATTACAAGGTAAGAAGACGAGCATTGAGATTCGTAAGATGCAATCAGCTATAGCATTATGGAGAAGGTGCAGGTTTAATTATGAGCAACCACAAAGGGACGGCCACCGTCATGAAGCCCTGCTTGCACAAAAAACTGGTTAGCATCCAGTCTGTAGCAGGGTATTCAGTCTGCTCTGGTGTAAGAGGCATAAATAATTTGGTATGAATTCAGGAAAAGATGACAAACATCAGGAGGGAGACGGATTGGGCTGGTTTCTAAGCTAGCTATCTCAAACTTTAGTAAATCTTTCCATCTGTAAGCCCTGGCTAGGTGAGGTACGTCCACCAACAAGTTGGCTTGACTTGAATCAGGAGACGTCTTGGCTGAACTGGCAAAAACAGCTTGGACAGTCGCAACACTCCCGTCCCTCACTGACGACGCCCGTCATTGTGCCTCAACCTGATTGGCTGACGTAGTTGCAAAGGGTCGATGGATTGAAGCTAAACTCCACGTAGCTGCAGGCTGGCTGGGAGAAACCGCAGCTTCTCCACCGAAGGCCTCATAAAAATCAAACCCCATGAAATTTCTGCCTTGCTCCAAACTTTTCTCTTACTTTCAGAGAAGAATGGGCCGTTACAACATGCAGACGAGTTAAAGCCGTATAGTTTCCCTGACATGTTTGTCTTGGAACTAATTCCTCTGCGCACCGCGCCGGAGTCAGACGGCTCTGTCACCTCTTTTCTCCTCCTCGGCCGAGCTCTTCACTCTTCACAGGGAGAGGCCGAAGGGTTTTCCTCGCCTTCTGTAGTGTGAAATACAAACTGTCATTAACCAGGAGAGGGCAGGCGGAGGGGCTTACAGGGGGAGCCATCAATACAGATGACGAGTGGAGGGGGGCAGAAAGCCTCTCCCTTCATTGTGTCTCAATAACTTTGAAAAGGAAATTAATCCATTGGGCTCCTAATTGCATGCCATGTCCCTCGATGTGTCTTCACCCCCATCTCTGCACAATGTGGAGGAAGCAACGTCTCAACAGATTCCCGTTTCAAACGCTGTAATGAGTTTTTAAAGAACATAATGGTCCATATTATATTTTACATTTCAGCAGCGCGAGGTGAGGAGGATAAAGAGGAATCTTTGCAGTCAGAATGGGGTTTGTCTGTTCAGAGTTGGTAGCAGGAATCAGTGTGCATGCCAACCCCAACCCCAACGTGTGTGTTGGGGGTTGACAGTGTGCAAGGATTAAGGTCTAATTTCTCCTGTTCTTTCATTGAGACTCTGCAATGCAAGGAAAAAAAGCTAGATTGGGACTTTTAATTACACAGCAGTAATTATGGGGCCAGATCTGGCATTTGAAAGGAGAGAATAAAAGTTCATTTTGGCCCGGTTAATTATCAAAGCTGGTCGTGATGCGAGCGCGCACCGCCGACCCCCGCTGATGCCGAAAGCCAAGCAGGACCTCGGATCAGAGATAGCGAGTAATTAAGGCAAAAAGGTTACGTTATTTAGCAGAAGAAGCGCCCCGCTGATAGGAAGGAACGCGGATCCTGTCTGTCATTTTTCTAATTCAAACACTTCTCTCTTCTGTTGCTATCAGCTCCTGCAAATTACAACATTTCTACAATCATCAGCCTTATTTGGGAGCAGTTGGAGAACAGTAGCTGGGCCCGGTAATTGGGTTGATTTATTTTCCTGAGCCGGTCCGGTCGGGCTCTCCTCCCTCCCTTCTCATTCGTCCGGTCAAATCTGCACTTGCTGACATGCAGCACAGTAGCTGTACGCGTCTAATTTTTACATTACATTGCATTAGCTTCACCAGGTTTAAGGGGGGGAAACCAATACAGGAATCATTTTATGGCGTAAAGCAGCAGCAGCAGCGATTTGGGCTCAGGAGTCAATCTGGCGCCCGGCGATGATGGTGCTGGAGTTAGCGGGCTTGGCAGGCCTGATTAGACCGACTTAGGCCGGGGAGTCATATATGTGCTATTTCGCTGATAGGCTGCGAATCTGGATTTCCTGCTCCACTGCGCTCATGGAGCTAAACCCATCCAACCGAGGAGGCTAGGCAAAGTGGGGAAGGTGATTTCCTCCATCTCCTGCCTACACACACACACACACAAACACACACACACACATGAACATCATCTCTGCAGCACCTCATGAAATCTATTTGAAAAACGCCCGTGTATGCACGTGACAAAGAGCAAAATGCATTCTCTGGTCCTGCAGGGAAATGGATCAACTTCAGAGCCTGCAGGCTTCATCAGACACAAACTGGTCCAAACCGCGTTTTCAGGAAGGGTCAGAGTTGGCGTCCCAGTGTGAGCTCCGTCCGTTTATCCTTTCCGTCTTCTTTCAGTCCACGGCGGTCATCCGAGCCGGCCCACCTGCATCCAGGACGCTGCAGCGGCCCTTCGGACCATTTAGCAGGGACACAATTACGCAATTGTGCGAGCAGACAAATGCCGTGTAGGACAGTTGGGGACGGTGGAGTTGGAGTAACGCAATCTGTCTCTGCGGTCCTGCTCTTTCTGCCTCCCCTCCTCTGTCTTCACCTGGCCTCCCCACGGCCCTCACCCCCAGCGCCCCCCACTCCCACCCTGTCAGCCCAGGCTTGTCCATCTCAGCCCGGGGAACAGTGGGGAAGCTGTGTGTGTCGGCTCTTCCCAACAATTACCTTCAATTACGGCTCACTGCAGTGTGGCCTACAGTGAAAGGCTTAGCCATTAGGACCCCCCCTCCCCGCTCAGTTCTGGAGTGTGGCCAGACTCCATGTGAAAACGACCCAAATACCCCCCCAAAACCCCCCTGCTCACTCTACACACCCCACGGCTCACTTTACCTGACTGCCTCACTGGCACTCCTTTCCTTCCTGGGTTTCTCTCCTTTCTTTGCCTTCATCCCTCCTCCACCTGGTCTTCCTCCCCCCACCGCCTCTCTTCTTCACAGTTGTCTTTTCTTAGACGTCTCCTCCGCTGGGACCGGATCCTATTGTGGCAGTTCAGGGGGGAGAGTTCGGGGCCAACACAGACAGTAGGGGTCCTGAGAGGAGAATCTCTCTTGTGGTTTGGAATTTGCTGCAGCTGATAGATTATCTGCGTGTTTAAAGCTCCATTAGATTGTTTGGTTTTGCACATTTAGGTTGATTTCCTTTTAAAATATTATAAATGGCTAATAGTTGACCTGGAATACATCTGTCTTTTTGCTCCTGAAGTGGACTTCTACCATTTTAAGAGAACTACACTCCTCAAAACCAATTTTCCCAATGTTTGTAATAAATTAATAAATTGCAGCGTGAGAAGTGGAACCTGGCTCTGGTCGGTAGCAGTTCATGCTTGGATTTGTCTCCTGTGTCTGAACTAGTTGCCAGTAGGAGGTTTGGTCACGCCATAGTGCCACATGCATGAGGAGGGCCCCGCTAACTAAAAAGGTGCTAAAGCGCTAAACCAACCCGGTATTTGGTAGAAACCAATGCTGAGGCGCTACAGAAACACCGTAACTAGCAGAGAGGTCATTACGATCCGTTTAACTCTTGTGAACATTGAAGCTTGATTTGTTGATGGGTAAATATTCCCTGATATGAACGTTAACCCCTTCAGCATGTCCAACACGTCAATCTTTTGTACTTCATATTTGTCTTTGTTTTAAATTTATTAGAAAATAATAGGAATAATTGAGGATATTTTATGAAACTGGTGAGAAATTAGAAAAAAAACCAATCTACCATCACATTTAAAAAGTATTTTATTTGGTTATAAAAATGCTGACAAAGGAATCCTCATCAATCTCGTGGTTGGTTAAACATCCTGTTGGCAGTGCTGGTGTATTTCATTATTATTCCATCACCAGTGAATAAACCAGTCCTCACCCTGCCTAGGACTAACCTGTTCATTTAATGGAGATAAATATCCATAAAAATGATGAAATGTTTCCACAGATCATTAATAAAAATCCAGTTTGAAGCCTCCATATTCATTTATTCAGATTAAAACATATTTTCTTTATTGTTGGACTCTTTCTGTTAAACAGACGTGAAAAACACCATCAAACATTTAGTTTTGTTTTCCATGATAGTTTAACTGTTTATCCTTCAACTGTTCTGTGGTTTCAGCTCTTCTTCCACTGATATTTGCAGCAGTTTAGGTACATTGCTGCCCCCTACAGGCCAGTAGTGGAAATGTAACACCTTTCTCCTTTTCAAACTATAGAAAGCTCCAGTTACGATTTTGTTTTTGCACATTTGGGTTTTGCCTTTCTCCGCCTGCTCACAAAGGCCTTCTGTGGTCCGACCTTTTTCTTTTCTTGTTTTTTGGCACGTGATGGTACCGAGTCCATCTGGCCGCGGTATCCAGCCATCTCCGTCTTATCTGATCACCTCAGAGCGCGGGCGCGAACACACAGCCGTTATCTCCGGGTGTTGTGTTTCTATTGGACAGATAATTAGCATAGCGTTTGTCCCAGAGCTGCCATGCAACACATTGAGCTCAGTGGGAAAAGGACGCGTCTTATTTAGTGTGTGCTACAGATGCGGTAAACAATGCGCCGTGTGTGTAAACCCAGTCTTAACCCAGCGCAGCTCTGGGCCTGCGGACAAGCCGGTCCAGCTCAGGACGGGTTCAGCTGTCTGGGATCACTCTTCTCTGTTACAAAGAGGGGCTGACCACGGCCCGAAAAGCTGCCCAAACACCATCCCAGCTATGCTCCCGTCCTCCCTGCCCGCATGCTCAGGAAACCCCTCCAGGGCTCCCCTGGCCGCATCCAAACCTGGGCATCGCTGCTGCCGTTTGTGCATCAGCTTTCAAGGCCAGCCAAGAGCCTCTCCTCCTCTTCTTCGCTCGCTGTGAGCCGAGAGCCTCGCTGCCACCTGGCACCGCGACTCGGCTCGCTGCTCCCACCGCGCACACACGCACGCCGACTCTGTGTGTGTGTGTGTGTGTTCAGGGTGTACCTTTTGGCTGCGTGGTACGATGTATGCCTGCACTTTTGTTTGAGCATTGTTGCAGCGTGTGTGTTGGACGTGTCTGTTTGCTTAATGCCTCCTTCCTCTCAGGCACCGGTGGCGCTTTCACAAACGCGTCGGTGAGTTTTGGCTCGGCGGCGCCGGACAACACGGTCACTTTTCAGCACAGGCTTACCTCTCAGCTGCTGACGGCCAAGCAGACGCTCCCTCCTCCCCGTCACTAACACATGCATGGAGGCACGCTCGCTCTAAACCCTGCAGCATCCTAATCCAAGCCTGAGAAAGAAAGTGAAGGAATACTCTGAGTGGTCCAAAGACGAGCAGATTCCAATTTCTTCTTGAGTGGATACCTTTATGATGATGAGCATGTTGGCACCTGATGTATACATTTCTTTTACCGTTTAATTTTCATTTCATAAGCATCCCAGCATAGCAGCTGCAGCTGCAGCAGCAGCCCTGCCAGGCCTGTCAGCGGCTGATTGACGGCTGTTTTCCCCTAATAAAGTGAGATGAAGACGGGCCACACACAGGCACTGGGGTCTGCTGATGCCAGCACAACTTTCACCTGACTGTTTAAGAGCTGATCAGTTGATCTGCAGCCAGAAGGAAGAAAGCAGTTACAGTGTCTAGACTTTCTCCATAAATCAGGTCTGCCTATTAATGAGACAACATTTCATCATAATGCTGTGACAATATTTCAGGAATTATTCCAGACCGTCCCTGCTGGGAGGTGAAGCTGCTGCAGAGACCTGGAGGAAAGCGATGCGTCTTTGTGTTCAGATCTGTTCTGTTTACCAATCTGAACAGCACAGGTTCTGTTTGGAAAGCCTTCTCTTGTTCCCGGTGATCTGAGTGGAACCTCCTCTTTGCTGGTAATAGTAAATAAACTCTGCGTGAGCCAGAAGAGGCAGAAAGTCGTGGTGAAACATTTGAAGTGGCGGTTTGTTTTGCTGCAGGGTGTCTGAGTGCGTCAGCTTCTTGGTACGGCTCCAGGGCTTTGTTTGACGCTGTGATTTTTGTGGTTTGTGATAAGCAGCAAGTTGGGAAAGTTGAGATGAGAATCTCCTCTGTTCTTATTGGTGCTGTTGTTTCAGCCGTGTCAGATAGTGTAAACACTCGGCAACAACTGTGATACAACTCAGGGGTTATCAGATCTGTAATTGTCTGTGTCTTTTTGGAGAAAAGCGCTCGACTGAGTCTTTGGGTAATATCTACAGACGTAATCCAGCGTCTGCTTGATGCGCTTAAACTCTGCTTCAGTCTGGGACTCCCACACAAGTGTGTAGAAGAAATAAACAAAATGCACAGAGCAACACACTCCATAGAAGCAGTTTATTCCAGGATGTGTGTGCGCCTGAGTTGAGGCGAAAGCGATGTGGGTTCCACATGCATCAAGCTCTCCTGATAAGATTTGAGCTGTTTTTCTAATTAGAAGTTGCTGGAATTGTGATCATTATTTTCCCCTCAATTAAATGATACAGCCTCCTGCAAAAGGAGCTTCTAATCAGTTTGTAATTAATGCCCGGGAATTTTTCTCACTGCCCGCGGTTTCCATTTCCCATTAAAACAAATACACTCTCTTGCTAAAGGTATTAAAGTTCCAATTGGGATTCTATCTAAACCTACCAGAACATTTACTGGTTGGCCAGTAAAACCACTGATAATATTCAGCTGGAAAAGCACAACATTTACAAACAGGGACGTTTCAGGTCCACTTCCTGAAACTAATAAAAAATAACCTGATTTAATAACAAAACAAATCTCCAATACCAACAGCTTTTTGGAGACGAGTGATTAACTACAGAGAATAAACATGATGGGCTGATCAATGTATCGCTCTGCAGTCAAATCCAGTAAAGGATTTGGTGACATTTCCAGTTTATTGCAGCCAAGATGTTGGCAGAATGGCAGGTTTCAGTAAAATCTGCAGCCGTACATGTAGACCTATTGATCTGACGACGCTTACTGTGAACACAAAGCAGAAAGATATTTTCTGTTTAATGAATGAGTAGTTTGTTTAGAGTGCATTGTATCTATTCCCACCTAAAGCCACCGATGTACCGGACCCGGTTGCTGTTGTTATGGGGCCAGTTTTATGCAGTTGGGCCTTCAGCATTTCTCAGGGCAAAAGTGAAGAAACTGCCTTTAATATCACTGAATAAAATTGACTCAACTGAACACAACTTTCAGCTTGTAAAGCAAAACTGTTTCCTCTCTTTTAATAAAGAGCAACTTAATTAACACTGAACTGATTCAGGTCCTAAATGGAAAACCTCTAACCACAACATTCTCAAATCAGCATCTATAAAATCAGATTTTATGCACGTCCCTCAGTGTTTTAAGAGTTCATGTAAAAGGATTATTACTGAAGCATTTTCAGGTTTTATATAAGTTTAATTAGAGGTTTGCATCTTTTCTGTAAAGTCAGAAAAGCCCTCGGGTCGCCGGGGTGGAAGCAGTTTGCCAAAACCAGTTTTCACCCCAACATGAAAAGTTGGATTCGAGTTCTGAGACGGAGCCGCAGTTGTTCTGAGATAATAAACGAACGTCTGAGCTGCACAGGCTCCCACATGCTCCCTGTCTGCCGAGCAGTCAGTCAGGCAGCCTGTGGATAAGGATCTGGATGAGCTCAGGTGATTACACTCTTTAGGCCAACGCTAATTGCAGGGTCTTTGCTCTAAGTACTGTAAAAGTATTAATTAAAGCAGACCATTAATCAAGGCCTTTGGCAGCCAAACGGAGAGCAAGGAGGAGGAAGAGGAGGAGGAATAGAGAAGATTTTCTCTTCCGCTTCCTCCATGGGAGTGAGATCAGAAACCTTCAGAGGAGGGGAAGTTTAGCTGAGAGGGTCAAAAGGTTGTTTGGGTGATAATGGTTGCAAATGCTAGGTGATGCAGGGGTTGCATATCACACATCCGTTCATGCACACCTACACCGAGTGGAAAAATGCAAAACAGTGTTAAAAAACTGAAACCATTCAAGGCATAAATCAGAAGCTTTGGGTGAGATCAACTCTTCAGATTGTACCTCTATGTTTATTTTCCTCCCCACGACCAAATAACATGCCTGACCCTCGTATATTAACTTATGCTTGAACAAAATATCAAGAAGTTTACATAAAATCAGTTTATGTATGATTTGAAAGTTCTAGCTTCATTCAGCTCCTTTTTTATCCAAAATTGCCAAAAGTCATAAAAAAGGGCTGAAATGCCCTCCACTCATTAGAAAACTAATAAAATGTACTCTTCACTTTGTTGCTTCTCTACAAGAGGTTCACAAATTGGTCCAGATTTCCTGAGTTTTGGGAGATCTGCACTCGGCTGATACTTCGATGTGGAGCTGATCTTAAACGTCTGAAAAGTTCCTCTGCTCAAAGGCTGCTAATTATCACACTGCTGTTGCAAACTCAGCAACTTTTCCTCTATGTTTAGCAACGTTTCAGACAAAACAATCTGTATCGGCAAGTCAGGCTTTTTAAAGATCTGTGATCGGTCAGAAAACTACGATCGGTGCACCTCTCTCCTTTATTGTTATTGTCATTCATGTGAACATCTGCATCTGGTTTTCTCTACTGAGAAAGGGGTCTAGACCATCTAGAGCCCTGAAAAATAGGTTATTCTCTATTGTTGACCTTTGGAACATTTGCAACTCAAACCACAACAACCTGACCTTTGTTCAGGTTCTGGTGGGAATTTGGTGGGTGTAAAAGTTGAGTCCAACATTGTGGGAGAGCTGACCTGAAAACGAAGGCGCTTCAGTTTCATCCAGATCACAATAATAAAACTCTAAATGCTTCAATTAAGAAGGCAAGACTAATAATCCAGGCTGGGTGCAGATGGTGCTCAAGCTGAAAAGTGATCAGTTTTGCTTCATAAAGCTTTTGGTACGAATCAGAAGGTCATCATCTGTTTACTCGAGGGAAGAAATCCAGCTGCAGAAGATGTGGGAGTTTAAAAGTCAACTTGAGAAACTGATGTTTCCTGACTGTCTCCTTCCTTTTACTTTCTGCCACAAACCGGAAGGCCCAACATTTAAATGGCTCCTTACTGGAAAACTGGAAAGTCAATGAGGACAAAGACATTTGACTTTATTCCTAATTTATCATCTAAAGACCACAATCTGGATTTCTGACAAATGAAGAGTATAATAATTCATATGTTGCTGACTTTATGCCAAACTTCTGTTTTGTACCAAAGGTATTATTTTAGTTTGTAGTTTGTTGTGGAAGCCACAGAAAATTAAACTTAAAAACTCCATTTCACTGCACTTTTCTGCTTTAAGATAAAATATACCTGCTGACATATTTACATTCATCTACTGTCCTCTTTTAGTCTAAATTAATAATTCCTCCTCAAACATTTTAAATTGGACCTGTGGTTCTGCTTTGGCTGCCAAAGCGTTGTCATTTTTAATGTTACGTCAACAAAAATGTTTTAATGTTGCAAAACTCTGAAAGTTTTGAATTATTCCCTAAAATGACCACAGTAAACCTAAACTAAAACAATGTTTGCAGCTGAACAAATTGCAAAATCTACAGCTTATGCGTCTTATTAACATTTAAGTATTTAATATGTAACTAAATGAAGATGCATGTAAACAGAAAAGATTACAAAGAAATGAGGGCTTTTATCCCAAGTTTCTGGACCAAGTTGCAAAGTTTCTGTTTATTTCTAGAGGTAATAATAGTAACAAACTGTGTTGACTCTTATTTTCCACTTAATTTCCAAGGTTTCGTGTTATGCTCTAATACCTTTCCATGAATAAATGGTTTAATCTGCAAGAGTGGAGCAGAGGTGGAACCTCTAACTTAACCAAACACAGTCATGTTTGGACACAGAAAATGTTCCTGTCGGTTCTTCAGTCTCCGCCTCGACTCAAAAGCTGAAATTATACACTGCTTCTTATTAAAATGTGCGATTATTGCCTTGAGCCTTAATTTATACATATGCATGTATTTAAGCTCTAAATATGCAGACGGACGGCGCTGGGAAACTGGAGAAGGAAATCCTATTATAGCCTACCTGTGAGATGTAGAGTGGTAAGCCCTCTGACTCCCTGCAGAATGGGCCCACAGAGACAAAAGGCATCAGCGCTAAATGACTGAGGTGATTTTAATCATATGCTCCCAAAGAAAGAGAGATTTAAGAAAAAATAACATCTAAAAACCAATTCAGCGAACAAAGGCCTGAGTGTTCCCTTGTGACGGGATCGAAGAGGAGAAGAAGTCGAGTGAAAGAATGAAAGGGAGAAAAATGGGATTTTATCGCGGTTTTGAGTCGTTGAACTAAAGGTTGGGGTTCAGAGATGAGACGAGGACGGGAGGGAGAGGAATTAAAAGCCCCCTTTTAGTCAGCCGGGATATTTAATTTCTATCTCTTCCACAAACCCAGTGTTCATCATTTGCCTGTCTGTTCCCACTCGCTCCTCTTTCCCAGATCCGTCGTTTACAAAATGGCTGCTGAGTTGGAGGATGATGCTCAATTTGTAGAGCGTCAAAGATGTGAAAGAGGCAGAGAGGGGGGCTGCTCAGGTTTCCCTAATGGCTGTGCTGGGATCAGCCCCGGCTCTGATTGACCCGTTAAATTATGTTCTGGGCTCAGGGCCCAGCAGGACTCGCTGACAGCCCAACAACACGAGGAGAGACGACGTGCTGTCCAGACAGAACGGTCCGTCTACAAACCTTTGGTTCGGTTGACATGAACTCTGGCTGGGTTGGACCGGAGACCGCTCCAAAAGCAGGAAGTGGACTACAGCACAGGGCATTCTGGATAAATGCTAACATGTTAGCCTAGCGCTAGCAGCAGAAATGGCTCCTGGTCTTCAGCCAAAGACTAAAGAGAAATCCTCCAGCTCTAAACTCTGACGCCTCCATCTTGTTTCATCTGGTGAAACAGGAAGTTGCTCTCAGTGTCTTCAGAGGTTTTAGTGTCGTTTTCTTCAGTGGATGTTGGTGCAGCGCCCCCACAGGCCAGGAGGGGAACAGGCTGGGAACAGATGAATTACAGGAGGCTATCTCTACAGTCACTACTGACCTTTTTGTTTATTTAGAACAAAAAGGTCTCTGCTCCGGGTGTCTCAGAGCAGAGACAGAGTCCAGTCTACCGAACTATCAGGTGGGAAAACACCCAGTCACTAAATGAGTGCAACAGCTTTCTGTGGACGGTGGGATTTTATGCTGAAGTCGTTTACCTGAACCAGTCACTTCAAGTCCCCTGTAGAGAAAAGTGGTAATGTCATCTATCAAGATGGCTGCTGCTGTTTTATTTTGTACTGAATGTTTTCTGTTTTATAAGCCAGTTTTTGAAGGCATCAATTCATATGGAGCCTAGTAAAATACATTTGGAGATAAAACTGGAAACTTTGTCCTTCCAGTCAACTTTCCATAAATAACCTTTAATACGTCACTCAGGATAAGTCTGAAGTCCTCCCCATTATTTTCTTTCTCCTAGGAGATTTTACTAAAGTAAATAATTTTTCCGTATTAAAATGTATTCAGATGTACGTCTACCTGTTTAGGTCAAATTGGCTCACAAAAGGTTTATTATAAAGCCGTAAACTGGGTCAAAGGTCAGACGATTACTTTGAACATGGCTGTAAAAGAGGAATACTTAATAAATTCACATCTCACACATTCAGAGCTGATTGTATTCGTCCAAAAGGCCATGTATGGAGGGAGGCTGGAACTACATAACCATTCATCAGAGCTTTTACGACCGGCTTTTCCAGTAGCCCAGTGACAGACGCACTAAAATTCAACCCCCGAAACCAAAATCCCATTAATCTTGTTTAAAGAACTATTTAGAGCAAATGTAGGTTGGCTTTCAGCCCATGTGGAAGGCGTCTATGGAGCCTGATAGAGCGGGAGCTGAGAGGAGGAGCAGCGGACGCTCCGCTATGGAGCTGCAGACTGATGAAGGTGCATTAACTTTTTTCATTAGTCTTTATTCATGCTCTTTTACAAGGTCAGTGCAAAATGAAGTTGAAATGTGCACCTCCTCCAGCGATCAGCCTTCTCAGTTCAGAAACATTTCTTTTAAGCAGGAAATTGTGGGTGTGGAGATGAGAAACAGAAAAGGCCCTCACAGACCTGCAGGTTTTTTTCTTCTTCTTTTGCTTGTGCTAAAATTCATACAATTCATGATGTTGATAATGTGAAGAGTGCTCACTTAATTAAACTTGTGCAGGCAGTGCAAAGTTTAAAAAGGAAAAAATATGCACTCATGTCATGCCGTGAAAGTGGGCAAATTATCAAATACAAATTAATTAGTGTTTTGAATCCAAGTTGGGAGCAGTGAATTGCATTGGAAAATTAAAAAGATATGGCTGGCTCCTCACTCTGGCTGTGTCAGTATGGAATTTATTACCAAAAAGTTCAAAAACAAAAAAGACACTACATACACAGCTACGCTCTAATTTCATGATTTTAATAATAGTTATCCCTTTAGGACAATACTACAGAGTTCTAATTAAAATAAATATGGAACTAGAGACGAATGAAATGCTGAAACAGATAGACATCATGTTTGGAGTACAAAGCTGGGTGGCGCCGCAGGGAACGCACGGCTTCGGTCGTTTCACTCCGACCGCGTTTAAAGGGCCGGTACCAGCTTTTCCTATTAGTACCAGAACCAGGAGCCAAAGAAAAATGATATGCACTTGCTTAGTTATGAGCAGATAATTCATTATAAAAGCAAATTTTGGTAACAAAAATCCTTGATATAATATTAATAATTACATCCAGATTAATATCAGATTAATCTGGATGTACATTGTTGGATGGATCAATATTTGTGCACCATATTTTCTTGAAGTTTCTTTTAACAGGTTGAAATAGAACATAAGTTGCTTGAGTAACATCAGGGAATTGCATGCTTTGTTTTTGCAGAGCCTTTTAACGTTGATTATCCAAACACAGAGTTACCAGATCAGGCAGCCGTTCGAAATGATCCTCTGTAAGACGTTCTGGGTAGGATGTATTTCCAGACTCGTTTTTCCTTTTTTTATCTTAATATGTAGATATGTGTACAGTTTTTGTTCTTTCTGCTCTGAAGGTGTGGTTCTTTAAGACGATGGCATTCTTTTAGTCTGTACAGTCTAGTGTTGTTGTCAGTTACTTTAATAATTGATTCATCTCAATTAATCTGATTAATCGTTTCATCCTTAGTCTGGTGAAATGTTTTGTTGGGAGGATTTTGCTGCTTCATGCCTCTGGACTTGAGGGTCAAAATGCTGGTCAGAACAGGAGCATAAATTAGAACATTCACTTTATGAACTTTTACTGTTTGGTTCAAGCTGAAGACTTCATTTTCTCCTTTCATAACTCATTAAACAAAACGTATTCTTTTCACTCCTGCTACTTTCGTCAGCTTTCCACTCACTTTTATTTTGTGTTTTTTGTTTTCTGATGAAGTAAGTTGAGATTATTAAGAAAGTAAATGTCAGGCTTGACCACAGCGGGTCATTTGAGGTCAGCATGAACAATAACTGTACATCACAAACCAGAGTGAAGCAGAGGGTATTTCCACCAGTGAAACCCGACTGTTCAGTCTGAACGCGATGCATGCTTCATGTTTGATGTTTTACACAGAAAAGTAACTGATAAAGCACAAGCAGATTCACATCTCTATACTCTGTTGTCTCTATCTCGTCTTTTTTAGCAAGAGCTCTCGGGCCGGAGAACCTGGGTGGTGGAGCGGCTGATGGAGGAGAATATTTCATTTGTTCATGAAACACAAAATGGATAAAAATCAGCCATGCAGGAGAACTAAAGAGCTCAGAGTCTCATCAGGTCACATGATATACGCCAGAATAAAAAGTCAAACGTACAAGAAGCAAATCGCATGGCGTTTGAAACAGACATCAGTTTGAAAGGTTTTCTAAAACAATGCATGTCACTAATGGCTAGATGAGCTGGTGTTGGTTTCTCCAAAGTGAGGAACTTTATACTTTAGCATCCTTTCACTATTTGCGCCGGCACTCAGTACCATAAGTGAAAGTTGGAACATCCCTTCATACGGCTTTTTATTCACACATAGAAAACTTAGAATGTCCTTTTGTAAAGCACAACTGCCCTGCAACATGCAGACTTCAAGCTTCTTGATATGTGCGACTGAAAAGCAACAAGAAGACGTGAAAATATAAAATAAGTAAATATTATCTCGATAACAGGAAATATTGAGATAATATCAGAATACTGAGCAAAAAATGTTTTGAAAAACTTTTGGCCATCAGAGGCGAAATTCACATCGAGATAAAATCAAAAATCATATTAAATGTCATCAAGATCGTGTTTTATAAAAATATGAAGGCAGTATTTGACAAATTAATTTGTAATTTAAAGTAAAATATTTTTTATGGTGAAATGATTGACATGTAGCATCTTAGATAGTAACATATTTGATGTAGATATTTAAATATATAATAAAATAACAGAATCTTTATACAAGTTCATTATCATGTTTCCCAATTAGTTTCCCAGCAACTAATTGGGAAACTAACTAACCCTAACCCTTCCCAGCAATAACTCCTATGAATTTAGCAGCTTTTCCTGCCATCAGTGGATGATCCCACTGGAGGATCGATCATCTGGAGACGACTTGCCTTGAGGTCGGAGGATAGATCATTTATTGGTTTTGTTTACTGGAGGCAGAAACGGATGAAGGTAGACGAGGGTCTGCAGGTCAGGAAAGACTCACCGTTTTACAATTTCCAAGTTTGTCTTTACTCAACCCTCCCTCCATCGCGCCGCGTCCTCTGGGGCGGCTTGGCGTGCGCCGGCACCCAGCTGAAACGCATATAATTCCAGCTCCGAGATGAACGGCGCCGATAGGGCAGGAAGGGGGAATACGGCAAGATAATTAGGCGTGATACTCGTGATTGTGAGCGCGGCAGTGTGAAAAGGTGGGCCGTGAGATAAAACGCTCATCAGAGAGGCGGCGAAGAGAGTGCTGGATAAACAAACGCGCCGCAGAGGGGGAACAAGAGCGGGAGAAAGGCAAGGTTAGAGGCAGCCAGATTAAGGTTACGCTTTGCATAGTGACGGATCGGGAAGAATGTGGCGATGCCGACTGCAGCGGGGTCAACGTGCTGGCGCTATCGGCACACAATCTGGAGCCATGACACTCTGCAGCGCGCCGAAGCCTGGATTTACATTCCTTCTCCCCGCTGATAGGATCGCTCTGTTGCTCACGTCGAATGTGATGAAGCAGTCACAAAATGATTTTAATTTTCACGTCTGAGCAAAAAGTGAAAGTTGGGCGCAGCGGGAGGGAGGTGAGGACAGCCTCCAGGTTCTCTGCTGCAGCTTGATTTCCTCTGTTGTTCAGCAGGGAGGCCGTTGAGGCTGCGCCGCCGCAGCAGCAGCAACGCTGTTCATGGCGAAAGGCTGCAGCAGATAAGGGCATGTCAGAGCCGTGGCCTTGTTTGATACGTGAGACGCCGCCCCATGTCCACTCGCTCAGGTGTACATGTATGTGGCCACAGCAGCAGGAACAGCGATTTTTATCATCCTCTGCTTTCTGTCCTTCGTTCTCTCCCTCCCTGTCGCAGTCGTACTCTTTTCCTCCTTCGTGCAGAGACGGGCGATAAGAGACACAGATAGCACTTTATAGCATGAGTGATAAGGAGACACCACTCATGCGTCCCATCAGGGGAAAAAACAGCCAAACCCAAATGAAGGCGGCCTTATCGCAGACATCTGACACTTAATGCAAGTCCATTTTGAAGTAATATGCGCTTCTAATGGATTTGAGATTTCTGGGGCTTTTGAGTTTATTGATTCATTTCACACACTTTGTCCTCTGAAGGATATTGCAGGCCAGCTCCAAATGTGTGCAGATGGTGCAGATAGTGGCGTTATGAAGAGCTTGCTTGTTTTTTGCTGCGGCGAACCTCAAAAATCCTCAAAGATCAGACGCTTCGAGTCGGTTTGGTGAATTTGTACAAGATGTTTGTGTGACCACTTGTGAATTATCTGATTTGTGTTTCCTGTTGCACAATTTTCTCTCAATATCTAAATCTTTCCATTTACAAGAAAGACGAAACAAAAATCCCCAAAAGAAGCTGCCTCCGACTTTAATGTTGATTTTTGATTTCCTGTCCTTCCTCTACTTGCTGCATCGGCTCCATTTTTCAGCTGAGAGCGTTATTCCTCCGTGAACGCATTTCTGCAGATAATAATAATCATAAGAAAACAAATGAATTCATCAAGCTGTCTCTAAATAAATGCCACTGTCTCCAGGTTTTGAGGAGCGTGGCAGCAGCGTGATGCCGAGTTGATTAAAAGCCGGCCAGCTCTCTGCCATCCCTCCCTGCAGATGCATTCATTCATCTTGGTGACGAGGGAATATGAGTGAGATCCCAATCGTTGCTCAAGGTGCTTTATTGAGCCGTTTTGCGTGTTTTTAGGGAGAGGCTGCTCGCCTGTAATCAGGTGGCTTTCAGGAATAAGTGATGGTTCTGCCGCCGCTTCACATCAGAGATGTAACGGTTATTAATCATCAGGCTGCTCTGGGTTCGGCTTTATATTCAGTGACCTGACAAAGATGGCGGCAGCTTTCAGACCAACCAGAGACATTTGTTTCACACCTCCAGAAGGGTTTACACTACTTCAACATTTTTATTTTATATCATGAAGGAAAAGTAAGAAAATATCTGAACACTGAGAGGAAAACTTGGCAGGTCAGCAGCTAAATGTACATCCATATAAATCCAACATTTTCAGTTTTGAGCTTCATGTTCAGCCCTCCTGAATCAGAACTTTGCAGAACTAAAGCCTTTTCAGATTTGTTGCCAGTTGGATTTAGATTATTTGACTTTGACTAGACCACTCTGATTAATGACCACTTGGTTTAGACCAGTGGTCTCCCAAATGTTTTCACTGGGACCAAAACGTTCAAATTGAAAGTAAATGAGGAAAAAACATGTTTATATTTTTTCTTCTACTGGAAAATGTTTTTCTTTTTACCTGAACAGCTGTAAACAGAACCGTATATTTGACTAAAATAAAGGATGCAGGTGATTGTAGATCTAAAATATAGAATCTGCAAATATCGCGCTAAATGTTGATGTTTTTTTCTGCCTTTTCTTCAGGGATTTGAGATGCTGGTTGTTTCATAAAGCAGAGTTTACTAAATCTGCTCCGTCTGACACTTCGACAGACTTTCACAAGGCATTGAATTGGATCCATTTTGACTTTTTTTTTTTAACTTTTAAAACACCAACTTTGAGCTGGAAAACAAAATTTGTACTAAAATCACTTTGAGGCCTGAAAATGTCCCCCAGAGCCCATTTTGGACCACCTTGTTTAGACTGGTGGCTGATCAGTATCAAACAAACAGATTTTGGTTGAAATGGGACAGAATGTGTTGAAGAGATGGGAATATTTTAGTTTCAAAGAGCAGAACCAGGTGGAAGTTGTTCCTCTTGCTGCTTATTTTCCCAGCCAGCGGTGACTCCTTTCTGTCGGCGTGGAACCAGCATCCATGCGCTGCTCATCTACCTGAGCATTTAAGTTGTTTGTTGCACAGCAGCTCGTTTCAAAGCAGCGCCTGCTGCCTGGTGACGGGAAACTCAGAGACAGATGTGAGGAGACAAACCTCTCCAGTCGTTATCTGCCTGCGATCCAAACCCTGGACAGTTGGATAAACAAGTTCCTTTCTCCAAATTGTGTTTGGAGAGGGAATGGTGCCCGCCGTGAAGCCGAGGCTCCGGGCTCGCTCGGCTCGGGGAGTCCACTTTGTGCAGAGCGGCAGGCGGATATGAAGAGCAGATGTGGTTTCTCTAACGGAGAGCTGGAGCGCAGAGCTGCTCCTCGCTTCCACACGCTTTCTAACCAATCCTCTTTTTTTGCCTTTCTTTGGAGATTTGAACTGAGAGCTTAAAGGGTGCAGGGCCAGCTTTCTGCAGCCAGCAGGGACTCGGTGCTCTTAGAGCCCCTAGTGGCCAGCTGCAGAACAACACCACACAGAAATAAACCCATCCAGTTTGGAGCAATGAGAAAGTTTCCAGCTGCCTTTCTTCACTTGTTCTTAACTTTGAGAATTCACAGAACTGAAGCAGTTAAGAATCTCGCCCACTTTTATAATTAGCAGACACCATCTTTTCTCTGTGCTTAATTAGAAAAGGTTTTCTGTCCATTTGCCAGCTTTTGTTTCTCAGGACTGTCACCAATCCCCTCAGAGACGCCAAAGCTCCAGCTCCTTCCCTTCCTCCCACTCCTCATTTCAACTTTCCCCCTTTTTTTCCTTCCTTTTTTTTTTTTTTAGAAATAATGCTGATTTTTATCTTGGTCATAATTGCGGTATAATTATGGGAGGTAATTCTCCCATGGTGCCTGGCCAGGTCCGCTGTCGGAGCGTGAGCAGAATCTGCTCGGAGGTTAAACTCCTGATTTGAAATTGAGAGGCAGAGCGATGCGCGGATCGGAGAACAAGGACACTTGGTTAACGGGCTGAATTAGCGTGGTCGACCTTCAAGTTCTTGTTTCCTCATTTCTGTGGAAAATAAAGCGTTTTCCTGAGGAAACACTGTGTTTGCCCAACAGCTAATGCAACAACTGGGATTTAAATCCTGCAGCCAGGTTGATTTGATCCTTTTTGGAGCGTTAAAACATCGATGAACCTCAACTCACGGCACCAGATCATGTTTTTATGTTTTGTGAATTTTATGTTTTGAGTCCATAAACATTGAAGCCTAAAGCCGTTTGTTTCATTTCATAAAGTAAAGACATTAGTTGGTATTCCACCAGGGCCGGATTTACAGGGACATGGGCCCTGGGCAGTAGCCAGATTTGGCCCCACTAAAGAAAATGCTTTTGCTAATGTGATTTACAGAACATTAATAGATTGACCTGTATGTCAGCAGGTATGAGTGAGGCTCCATATTTTACCAAAAAATGTACTATAACTTCATTTTTAAAAACTTGGTCATTCCAAGTATTGCTTGGAGCTACATGTATAGCGCTAACAGTTATCCAATTCGATCCCAGTTTAATTGCTTGTTTAATGGTTATTTAAAAATGTATTTTTAATATTTTAACCATTTGAATCAATATTAGGAACCAGATTCCATTGAATATGTGAGTTTCTCTGTTGGTGGAACCCAGAGGCAGAAAGTCCTCCACTGTAGTTCTCAGTTTAACGTTTGGATCTATATAAAGTTTTACTGCCAGGAAAATGCTGAAGTTTTTGTCTCAGATCATTTTTCATGAATAACTTCTTCAACTCCAGACTGCAGCCTGGAGAATCGGCTTTAATTCGACCTGATCGTTGTGTCGGTCGTGACGTTTCTTCATTAAAATGTCAGATATAAGCAGAAATGAACTCTGTAAATGCATGACTTTTTGTAATAAATCTTGTTGCTGATTATCGTGATTTATTGAGGTTTATGCCTATCTTTACAAACCAGTAAGTGTTGAGGCTGCTGCATCTGATCTACTGGTTATTAAAGTCAAACCTCTTTAATCCGGTTATGCTAAGCAGTTTGAGATTAATGAAAACTTTTCTGTTTGAGTGGTATGGAGCCAGAGGAATGATCAGTAGTGGAGCTGCTCCTGAAACCTTCATCATAATTGATAAATGAAGACATGAATTGATGAACTGTGGAGAGTGAATGGGTGAAGTGCTGGTTTTGAAGGCAGGTGACTTTGGGAGCGTTCTGCTGACACCTGCTCGGCTCGGCTGAAGCTGCGGTCGTTCGGGGCGAGTAAGTGTGACAGGCTGGAGGAAAGGTTGCCCGTTGCTGTCATGGTGGCCAGGCATTGTTTGCGCAGAGCCGGGTGGGGGGCGAAGGGATGACCACGCAGCAGCATGGAGGGGCACAGACGAGACGGAGGGCGAAACCACAGCCAGCTGTACCGCGACCTTCTGCAGGGGCGCCGAAACCATCCAGAGAGGTCGGAAAACTAGTGCAACCGACTCCTGGCTGTGTGGGTTTCTGGGCCTGTTTTTCTTTTTTGATTTGTTTTTAACAGCGTGACTGTGAAAGAACCCTGCTGTCAATGAATCTGCCCCTTCAGAAACTTTCTCCGTATTGGTGACTGCGCAGTTCTTAGAGAGGCTTTTGATGGCGTCCCTGAAACGGAACATTAATCATTCAGAGAGACCAGGGTGCGAAACAGAAGGAGCACCTTCTGCGAATCTTACAGCACCGTCCTCTCGCTATGACTGTCGGCCCGAGTGTGTGCTGCCGGGGCCGACGCTGCGCAGGTGTGTGTGAAGGAGGAAGCAAAGGTGAGTTTTCTCCCTCTTGTGTTTTCTGTTTGTTCTGAGAAGTTTTCTGTGATCCCACAGCGACTACGTGTGATGAATTATTCTGCTTAGCTTGCCACAAAAAGCGCTCCCCTCCCCCTCAACCGCACGCTGCGCCTCTTTGATCGCATGCCCACTGTGGGTGATCCGCCGCATTAGCAACAAGTTAGGAGAAAAATGACACTGTGAAAGTCACCAAAGTTTGCACCTCATTATTTTCCTCATTTTCTTTCAGTCCCTCCACAATCACCTGTAATGTAACATTTTGGCTGGTGAACTGTGTTGGAGTTGGTGTAAAAATCAGATTTGGAGGCCAGAGGTGATCATTTATTTGGATTTTGTGAATGCTGAGGAGTTTTCTGTAACCTACTTTGGGAATGAGCCTCCCTCCAACTGTTTCTGCTCCGGATTTCTCCTTCAGAATGACACGAGCCGGCGCCTGCAGAGCTGGAGAGCTATCTTTCTACGTTGTGTAATTAGAAATGCAAAGGTAAGCCTGGGGTTGTTAATAATTCAATCTGAGAGAGAGAAGCAACACAAAGCTTTTGTTTCAGGAAGCATCTCTCAAGAAAACTTTAAATTAGAAAAATTAAAGCAATAAATATGCCCCTTGTTGTTTGTGTGCGTGTTGAAGAAATCCCAGCCTGAAGCTGCGGTTAAATCTGCAGAGGTCGACGGCAGGCTCCAGTTTCTCTGCAAACTTGTACTAGTTGATCCTCGGTGTTGTGTGTGCAGTTTGCTCCGTGTTTCCTTCTCGCTGAGCGGCGTTTCGGAGGCCAGGTGTTGTCTGGAGAGAAAACGCATGAGGGCAGGAAATCCCTGCTGACCTAGTTTTACCAGAGAGAAAGTGATGAAGAACACAGAGGAAGTCATCGTCATTCATGTCGTGCTCAAAGGATCCTTCAGAGGCTTCGCCGTGGCGCTAAACTAAACCAGTTGAAATAAAAACACTCCTCTGGTTTTAAATATCTTAGGTGCATTAAAATCACAGAACAAATAGCTAAATGATAATAATTCATGTAAACTTTTAACTATTAGAAATTCAAATAAAGGTGAACAATAAGCTGCAGGAAAAATCACTGTAAAGCAAGAGGATTAAATTATGTTCCCCGACATTTACTTCTAGTTAAAATGACTGAAGTCAGTCAGGTGAAGAGAACATGAGAACATCGTTGCACTGCAGATCAGAGGAGGTTTGATCATCCAAAGACCTGCTTCTCATTCAAACCTGCACTTTAGTTGCCTTGTGAAATTAAACAGAAAAGTGTTTCTGCTTCATGTAACCGTTGGATAGGAATCTATCTGCTTGTTTATAATTATATTATATTGCAAAATTACTTTTTAAGGTTAGAAAACTGAAAACAAAACTGTGAAACTTCCAAGTACAAATTAAGACTGGATTGATGAATGTCAAGTCAATCAAAATTTAATCCGATTTATTCGCAGCCATGGAGCCTGAATTTCAAGGACATCTTGTATAAAACTGAAATATGGAGCATGGAGGCCTTCAGGAAGGAGAATGGAGCAGCGTTTTAATCTCAAACATTTAAAATTTGATGATGTAGAATGAATGGAAACATCAGGTCTGCTGGTTTCCTGCAGGTTTCCTGAAAGCTGCAACATCCTAAAAGAAGTTTCTGAAAAACCTGAAATATCTTAATGGACCTTCAGCAGGTTCTTGTTACTCTCTCTTAAAGTTCATGTTATTAATTGGTCAGAATCTAAATATCAGTGATTGGAAGCATGGAGGTGGAGGCGTCATGGTTTGGGGCGCGTTGCTGCAGCAGGACCACCATGTAATTCATTTTAATTAGTAACACTGGGACTTTGTGAAATAAATGAATAAATAAAAATAATGCTGAAGCAGAACAGCAACGTGACTCAAAACAAACCAGGAAATCCAGCAAGAACTGGAAAGCCGTGGGCCTAGTCAAAGGCCAGATCATGGTCTCATTAAATTGCGGTGCATGATTTGAATTTTGCTGAAAATGCAAGAAACCTCTGAAACGTCTCAACGCTGATGGTGAGGAGAGATAAAGTCATTTCTGCAGCTATTAGAAGTTAGTTTGAAATACGTTATATTTTCAGTCAAATCTGGTTCATTTCTAATGATTACCTGTCATTTAAAATATTAGTCAAATAAAATAATGGACCATGTGAACACAATGCCTCAGAAATTATAAATACATTTTAAATTGAAAATGTACCTCTGCTCTCTCAAATTTTTAAATTTAAGGCTTCAAATACTAGGAAAAAATCCTGACATTTATAACCAAAGCATAGAAAATATCATCTGCATGTTATATTCTCCTGGTCAAAGTTAAATAAATGCCCTGATTTTGTTTAATATCTCTTCGCTTCACGAAGCAGCATGCGGTCGCAGAAATGAGCCGATCACTTCAAACTGAAACCGTTTCACACCTTCGCTGTTTTCTGCTCAAATGGAGCAACTCGGCTAAATTTCTCTGTCAGCTTAAAACATTTAAGTTTTATATTTTCAAATAGAGAAAAGGTTAAAATCAGACTATATTTTACCTTAAAGATAATCAACGTAAACTCATCCTTACCCAACGTGCTAAAGCAAAGTCACAAAGCAGAAAGTTTAAAAGGTTTTTTCTTTTTAATGTTTGTTTTCGGTTCTTTCAGATCTCATCACGCGGGATGCTTGCTGTTTTCTCTTATTTTTTTCTTTCTCTTTTTGCTCCTCTGAGCTGCCGGTAAAAATGGTGTCATCTGAAAAATAAACTACGTCAAAGCCCACACATGCTAGAAAAGGGGGTAGATTTTGCACGTCCTCAGAGGAATCCAAACAAAACAAACATTGCTGATGAAGCACGTAGGGCCGCATACGCAGCACAACTGATAAGGGAGATTAAAACGTCTTTGAAGGTTTCATTTATAATGCTGCCTACGCAGAGCCGTTTTAGGTCACAGGGCACCAGCATTCAGGCCAGTAGTAAAACACAAGAGTCTTTTAGGCCAGAGCCGACATTTCTCTCTCAAATTGGTTTAATTTGCATCTTTCTGCAGCAGCTCTTCATCTCTTTGTTCATCACTTTGGCTTTCTATCACTTGTTGCTAGCAGAAGCATTTCCTCTTTGGGTTTATTACCGCTTCACACCTTTTTTTATAACATTTTTCTTGCCAAAGCCACACCGACAGTCTTTTGATACAAATTTGATAAAAGACGGAAATGATAGTAGGGTTACACCTTGAGCTCTGACACCTTGAGCTCCGACACGAATGTTTTGTAATTATTTAAGCTGACGTGTGGTCGTTCCAACACACACCTCCTCTCCACCCTGTCAGGCATCTGGAAGGACACCAAAGCCTGGAGATGCATATCTGACGCCCGGCCCGGTCTGTGAGATAACCGGGTCCGGTGTGAGGACAGAACCAGAAAAACTGGAGAAACTCACTGGATCCTTTAGCAATCACTTTCACTCTTTACTGGGGAAAAACCAGGAGAAACAGCGAGGCGTCCCCCTCGCTGCCTCCTGACACGGCGCTGGTTTCACATCAGCCGTGTGGAAATCGTTCCATTTATTCACTATTATCAAAATGTGGTTGCACTGGTTGGATCTTCATCTGCGCGTTTAGCGATTTCTCAGGGCTCCACTTGTTTTTTTCTGCTCTTTTTTTCTCTGCCATCTTCTGACAGACTGCGGTTCGCTACAGCTCAGCCCTGTGCGCTCACTTTGCACGCTTTTATTAGGACCGTTACTGCACAGCTCATCAGGACGCTTCATTCAAAATACTCAGCCCAAAGCAAAATTAAATGAATTTCTCTAAAATTGTACAGAACATTTCAGAGAAAAACAAATGGAGATAAAACATAAAAATAAAATTTTTCTGAGTAAAACAAGGTGCGAAAAAAGTCTGTTTGTTTTGGTGAGGTTAAGTTTTCTCATGCCAACTGCTTGCACAAGTGGTTGCAGATACGGTATGGTAAGTGGGTTTTTGCTTCTTACAACTATTGGTTATTGAGAGTGAGAGTGTGTGAGAAGACTCGGTAAGTGGAAAATGATCAGCAGATAAGAGATAGGCCTGATGAGGGGCTCGATCGTGAGATAGCAGTTTGCGGTCTAATGCGACTTCACGCCGGGCCAGCCTGAATTTCTGCGCAACACGACAGGAAAAACACGTTTTTGTTCTCCTCTCTTGTCTTAAAATGTCACTGCCTCAATAAATAAATAAATTTAAGGTGAAGATCCAGATTTGTGCAGCTGCGGGCTGACTTCCTCTTCGGTCGACGCGCTGCGCATGCAGGACTGCATTCCTCTGCCAGATAATTAAGGGTGAAAAATCCTTGTCATTGCAGGAGGAGGGGGCTCTTTAGGTACCAATTCACCCTGATGAATAAAACCCTAATTAATCCACTTAATCTGCTGCATGAGATTATTCCTATTTCCACAACCATGCACTGTACACCGCCTGTCCTGAATAATAAAGAGGTCCGGGAAATCTCTCCATACGTAGAAATATAAAGGAGAAAATTTCTCCCCCAAACTTGTGTGATAAGGTTTTGATCTCTCCATTATTTTCTGCTCCAGTGTCATAAAAATGGCAGAAGGGCATTTTTAGAAGGGCAGGAAAGGGCAGAAGATCAGCAGTGATGGTGGAGGGGTTGGAGGACGTTGCTGCGGCATCGTGCTGCCCTCCAACGTAAGCCTGCAGCCATTTTTCACTGCAGCCGTAAACATGACGAGCTGCTCTGATTTAAGAGCAGGAACGGCGTTTCTAAGGTTCATGCAGGCTGACAGAAACAATGTTTCACCAAACACTCACTAATTCTGTTAAATAATCTCAGCTGTAACACTGCGATAAATTCCTTTAAAAAATCAGCAGAAAACCCCAAACCCAGCACACAATTGCATTCCAGGTATGAAATAGTGAGTAATTGTGGTGATTTTTTGAGTGGTTGAGGATTCATAGAAACACAGCATTCTGCTGCTGCGTCGGCCGCCTCCTCACTGCTTAGTCAGAGCAGAAACCTGCGACGCGTCCGCAGCAAACTGCTGCCGCCGCTGAGAATGTGTGCGGCTGTTTTAGGTTACAGCCGGCCGCTGCGCTCGGGCCTCCGGACCGCACGCCCCTGTCATCGGCCGCCATTATGGGGCTCCTTGAAGTCTGTCCCTGCAACACGCAGAGAGACGCGCAGAGAGACGCGCAGAGAGCAGTGTTGAATTCAGCCTGTTTGCGGGGAGCGCTGCAGCTCCACTCACTGCGCAGTAAATCTGAATTTCACGTCCAGCGAGCGGCTCGCGACTCGTCACCCTGTCGCATCAGGCTGGCCGTGTTTATTGATAGTTTTATACCAGTGAATTATTAAAAAGGATGGCAGAGGCGATATGAGTCCGACCGAGTTTAATCACTCATTATAATCCAGGCAGGATAAAATATTCACAGAGCGACCGGCCTGGTAAAGACCTTATCACCCCGAATCCGGGAAATCGATATTCACACTGCATCTGATAAGCAAATATCTATGAAAAAGGATGGCTGTTTGAAATGCTGCACACAACCTTTAGAAAGAAGAACATTTTAATTAAATACAAAATATATCAAGATGGAGTCAATAAAAAGATGGTAGAACAGGATAAAAGTATATTTCCCGATTAGTTGGCCAGATAATGGGAGCCATTAAGAAAGTCCATTTTAAACACCAATATGAGAACGAAGCCGCTGCGTGTTTTTACCAAGTGTAGATGTTCATGCCTGCAGAGCAACGGATCTTATCAGTGCAGTGTAAACATATTTTGTGTGTTTTTCCTTTGCTGCGGTGCTGATAAAGAGACGGGCGGCGGTCCAGCAGAAAGAGGCTCTCAGGTTACCGTCACTGTCACCAACACTTCTGCTGCAAACTCCACAAATTCTTTCTATTTCTGAGCGTTTTGTTGCTCACAAATCTCTTTAAAATGGTCCTCGTTTCTGCAGCTTATCAAGTCTCATCTCCTGGAGAAAATATGCAGCTTTTCAGCAGAGTCTGACTAGAGATAACCAGCATGTTTGAATGCAAGGTGAGCCGTGTCGGCTGGAGCCATTTAAGAGAGAGAAGCCGCATGAAAAAAAGACAGAAAGCTCAAAATAAGCTAAAATATTAATAATTAAAATTAACTTTAATTTGATGGCTCTGAACCAAAGTTATTAACACAGATAATCTCAGGGTCTCTTCAGACTTTCTACATAAACTCATAATTAAAATTATTTAAATCACTGCTAATGTCTTTAGATTTAAACTAATATTTGCTAAATCATTTATTCTAATCAGTTTTTTTCCTGCATCTTCCACAATTAAGCATCACAAGGAAGAAAATTACACTCTTGTTCGTTTATGTAAAAGTCTTAAAGTAGAATTAAAATGTTGTGTTTTTGCAAACTTCATTTAGTTTCCTACGTTTTTCATCAAAAATGAGAATTTGGGCTCTTTTTTTTAAAGCTGCACTCAGGATAAAAATGTCTGAAATTAAAAACTAAAAAATTAATAGAATAACTTTATTAGTGGCTGCTTTAGTTTTATTTTTTTTTAAAGCTGAGTTCATGTAAACTTGAATATTTTCTAATGTAGTCTTATAAATACACAATATCATCTGCATAAAACCTAATTTTCTCTACACAAGTCAAAATTTTCAGAAAATCTCAAAGAAATGAAAAATGATGTTTGTAAATAAGAAACCTTAATTTATTAAAGGATTTAAATGAACATGACGAGCTGAAGGGTAAACCAGACCGCGGTGTTTCTCTGTTGGTGGAGCTGCAGACATTAAAGCAGCAGAAAAAGAACAAAGTTAAATATTTTCTGAGTTAATTGCTGTGATGTTGCACCTGTTTGAAGCGACTTCGCTGCAACCGTCTGCTCTGCAGGTGGTTTCTGAGGCTGCAGAGCTGCACAAGCTACCACCCTCAGACAGCCGGGCGGCGTCAGAGCCACTGGGCTCACACCAGCATGGCCGCCTCCGGCCAGTCCCCCCAGTGGCTACGCTGACGCACACACGTTGCCCTGGAAACGGTGACCTTATATGACAAAGTGAAGGATGTGAGCACTTGGAGATAAACTTCTTCTCCCCTCTCTGTTGCTTCATCTAATCTCTCCAATCAGATGTTTTTACTCTTTATTTTTCTCAGCTCTTAATGAGACAGAGTGTGACTGTGGACAGATATCATCAGCTCACAGTGAAACAGTCCAAGTGCGTAAGCTGACAGGATGAAGCAACGCTGTGGCTGCTTTGGTCACTGCCAGGTGAACGTTTGATTGGGCCGCATCAGGAACCGACTGCTTTCCTTTTGACTACTGGTGTGAATCATCAAACAGGATTTAAGTCATTAATAAGGAGGAAATGTGGGAGTTTCCAACACTTCCACGTCTGAGTAAGCCGTCAGTGACGCAGCAGCTCGCATATCGCAGCATCGCAGCTCTGACAGCAGGAGTGTTGAGCGCTGGCGTGCGTTCGTGTGTGGATGCAGCGGCGTGTATCTTATCACCGCCACAGATTAAGCTCCTGCCTGTGATAAGGTCCGGAGAGAGACTGGAGGACGGCCGGGTTTGAGGCCCAGATGGCCGATTACAGGGCCGGCCTCGGCTCTAACCCCCAACCCCAGTGGTGCGATAACTAACCCCCAACAGCGGGGGGCACCATTATCGCCGCGCTCCCTGGCCCTCTCATAAGCACCGCCGCTTTGACGCGCTGCAGGAGCGCCGAGTGCAACAACAAGCAGAATCAGGGCGAAACATTTCTACCAGAACATGACTGTGTCAGTGGCGGCCATGTTTGTTAGCCTGCTGATATGTTGTTAGCGACCGGAAAAAATGGCTGCTCACCAAAAACCTGGCTTTGATACGTAGACGAACAAATAATAATAATCTGTGTATTACAATAATGCAACAAAGTAATGGAGCCAGATTAATGGTTTAGTTTCTGAAGTTGGAAACCTAAAAGCTTTGAGAAGTTGTTCAGATGCAAAGAAAATCTGCAATAAATCAGAATAAAGTCGTGGCTTTGTGAGGTTTCCTGCATAAAGCAGCAGTTGGAGCCTTTGAAACGATCAGTTTTACAAACAGGAACGGATCAAATGATCAGCAGCAGATCTCTGAAACAATTGGATAAAAACTGATCTTCATTATTCTGTTTTCTTCAGAGTTTCCTCTGGTTGTGTCTCTATCACCTCTTGTGACCAGCCTCTTTTCATCCTCAATGCTCGTCCACATTCTGCACATTTTACTCAGCTGCACCAGAGTATTGATAACTGGACCAGAGTATTGATAACTACACCGTATTTATGTTTGTCCTTACCGTGACACAAACTCCTGTTTTATGTTTTTATAAATTGCATAACTTTATCTTTATGTCAATCATCTTGCTTTGAGTTCCTGTCACTTTGCTGACTGTTGCACAGAAACTTAAACCCCTGAGGAAGAAGATAGTGTTCTTATTATTCTGCTGCTATTGTGACTTTATTCTTGTAATTCAAAATAAAAATAATTCTGTGTAGCACTAGTATTGTTGTGTTGTATTAATAAAAAAACCAAACTCTTGAACAGTTTGTCTACTGATGGGGTTGAGAAGTTTTAATCAGAGTTACTTAAATTAGCAGGTTTTATATAATAAATTACTCTAATTGGCATCAAATATAAATCTTTTACCCCTTTATCATTTTAAATGCGTGAACGATAACTGCTGCTTTTAATGTTGGACATTAATTCGTGCATTAAAAAGTACATTTTTGTAGGATTGAATTTAAAGTATTTTAGAGGTTCAGCTCCACGTCGTCTGGATCTGGTTGTTGTTGTTCTGGAGGAATATTCCTCTTATTATAGTTGCTCATTCATTAGTGCCACCTAGTGCTCACTGCGACCTGAAACAATCGATCCAATAATCCTGAGCACATTAAAATCCTGTTTCTCCTCAGGTTGCAGGACTTGCTCCTCCCTGACCCGGCGGTACCGACAGACCGGGCTCGTTGTGATCGCAGCGGATCTTAATTGGCTGCAGCGTTATCGGCCCGGCTTGATAAGCTGCTTTGTCTTGTCCGTCGTTAGCGAGTCGTTTCAGATCGGAGGGAGGGTGATTGGAGGATCCCAGATATCTGGACATGACTGAGTCTGGAAGAACGTTTCCAGACGGATAACCATCTGGCGAGACCCGACCGAAACCCAGCACCGCTGGGTTAAGGTGTTGAGACTTGGAAGCCACAGACAGATAAAAAACAAGCTAACGTGTCATCTGTTAGTAATGTATGCAAGTGGCAGCTGAGATAAGCACGAAGAACAATCACCACATCCTCGTCTGTGTATGAATGTGCCTATACGTGAAAGTCTATTAGTCACAGTTGCAAGGTATGCTGCATGATGGAGCAGCACGTTCCTGCAGCTGTGATTCGCATCATGCATCCAGCTAGACTTTCTTAGAAGAGCGAGGCATTCGGCGGCCTGGGCAGTACACATTAAGTGGAGAAGGTGGTTGAGCTCTGAACAGCAGACCACTGATCAGATCTTCACTTTCAGCCTGATAAACTTCAAGTCATCGCAGTTATGCACAGAAACGCTTCAGCTCTTTGTGAAAGGGCATAAAGACCGACCGACTGGCCTCCTCATTTATAAAGATAATGAAACTAACATTTCTTAATCCGATAAATTTTAGTTTTTGTCATTTTCCACAAAGAAATTCCCTCTCAAAATGCTTTGATCTAAGCATTTAACCCAAACCAGCTTTGCTTCAATTGTCTTCTATCTGGAGTTTAACCAGTTAAAGTGAAATAAATGATTTTCTCTGGTGTGTGAGCAACAGTTTGGTCTGGTTTTATGTTGCAGTGAAACTTCTTGTTTTCTCACAGGCTTCATTGTTGCGTTTCCTCCTGCTGAGCCGGTGAGCAGGCGGACGCGTTTCTCTCTCCTCTGACATAAATTCACCACCGCAGGATGATAAATCGCCCCAGTAATTATTGTGACAATATTGTTTGAAATCATTTTAAAGTAAAATATTAATAATAGCAGTTCTCACAAACCATTACTTTTTAATTTTGTAAAGAACATTTAAATGGAACTGGAAGATATTTTAAATATCTAAAATAAAACCAAAAACTAACAAACAAACAAAAACCATAAATAAAATGGATTATGATGTCACACAATTGTCCTTTAAAAATATTAATAATCGGAATGGAAATTAACAAGCGCATTTTAATTGAACGCCATTAATGATTAGTTGTTGCAACAAGTTTATCTGCTGTAAATATTGATTTTTAAAAATATTACAATGTTTCTTCTGCCTGAATTATTTGTTCTGTAATTGCATGTATTTGTGACTGCATATTTCTATTTTCATCAATCAGCTGTGATAATAAAAGTTTCTCAGTTGCTGTTTTACTGATTAGTTTCAACTTTTTGGTTAATGAGTTTTTTCCTTCTCCTTCAGTAAAGACATTTTGAATTCAGAAACCCAACAAGAATAGCAGATGTAAAATATTCTGAGTAAAACTTGAATCTGGAATATGTTAGCACAGTGCTAACTGGCACGCGATTGGCTGGCGTTTTCAAAGCAGCCAATCCAGGAGTGCCATCTTGGTTGATCTTGGTGCTGATTGGCTGAAGCCCACAGGCCAGAGAGAAGCTGCTTTCTGTGCTGATGCTGCAGTTTTTATTATGGCATTATAGTATATTACGCTATTTGTTCTTTGAACGGTTGAAAAGCGTTTTATTGGAGGTCTGAAGAATGTGTTAATTTTAATAAGCAGCTCCTGCCTCCCTGAGGAACAGGCTCCATTGTTGCTATTGTGCTAGCAGCCATGGCTGCTCTGAGCCTCTTCTACAAACACACTTTGTGAAATAATTTTCTTGGTCTGCATATCTGGATTTTGGTTGCTGAGACATTGAACTTTGGTTGAAAAGAAGATAAATGATGTGGAATAAATATGAAGCCCGAGACCCAAAGAGACGATTTGTGGCTGAGCTGCGTTTCCTCCAGATTACATCAAACTGAGATTATAATTTATCCTTTTAATAAGTACAACTAGTCTGAGAGTCTTCTGCTCTGCACGGCTGATTTCCTACACTTTAGGAAAATATTTATAGCTTCAGCAGCTTCTCAAAAAATAATGTGGAAATGTTTTGTTTTTCTCTTTTCCAATATTTTAGTGTTGGATTAATTTATTCTCTTACATATTAAGTGTCCTGAAAATCCAGCAAGAATTTGACAAACTTTGGATTTCTTGCAAACAAACTATAAAAATGGCATTATGACATTTATTATTATACCTATTTTTTATTTTGTATTTCTGATGAACAGACTGCTGCAAAAATTGTTAAATTGGTCGAGTTTAGTTTTTAAATGTTTGGTGCTGAATAAAGTTCAGTTTATTTCTGCAGCATATTGTAGCAACAAGCCTGTTCAAAATACTTTACGTCATAAAAACGCAAATAACAAACCAGAAAAGTTTGATTAGTGGCCAAGGAAGGAGCAACAAAGTCTTAGTCTATAATGAAACTAATTATGTTCCAGTTGTTGTAAACCAGAATCGAAAATGTTTGTTTTTCACTGTTGATTTAAAGGAACTCAGTGTTTCAGCTGATTTTCAGTTTTCTGGACTTTTGTTTCATTGAAGGACTGAAACCTGCAGGGCTCCGCGGCGGCGGCGTAGGGCCCCGCGGCGGCGGCGTAGGGCCCCGCGGCGGCGGCGTAGGGCCCGGCGATGGCGTAGGGCCTCGCGGCGGCGTAGGGCCCAGCGATGGCGTAGGGCCCAGCGATGGCGTAGGGCCCCGCGGTGGCGTCGATGGCGTAGGGCCCCGCGATGGCGGCGCAAATTGAACAGTTGCCGCTGCTGTTGATGGTCACGATGATCCGCCTCCTTTATCGCTCACCGTTTCTCACTGCTGCTGATTTAATGAAGTTTAGGAAATGATGGAATAAGTGCGTCCACCTGTGGCGGTTCAGGATGCGCTAATCAAATGATTTAGCTGCTAACGCCGTCTGCAAGGTTAACCCACATATGGAGGCCTTAGTCCTCGACGCGGCTCGTCAGAACTCCAGCAGCAGCGTTCGCTGGTTTGTTAGTCAGACCTGTGAATGTATTTAGGAGAAATAAATGGCAATCAAGGAAGAGTTCAGTATTTTGTTCAACTTCTGGCAGCATCTTTTATCCAATTTTTAATACATTTCTTAAATGTATTATGCTATTCTATCATTAAATCTAATTTAGCCATATTTCCAATTGTAGTTTTAAAAAGCTTATTAACTGTGACTGAAAGTTATTTTTAGAGTGAAATCGATGTGTTTTCTCTGCACCTGGAAATCAGAGCCATCTTTGGGTGAAATGTGTGCTTTTCGTCAGAATATCAGACTTTTTGCATCGAGGAATCAGAGTCATTACTGGCAGAGTTCGTGGAAGAGGCGCCTGCGGAGCCGGCGGGCGCCTGGGGCTCCGGTGGGGCAACATGTCGGTAAGACGTGAGCAAACAGCCCCGCTGTGAGAAGCCGTGCCAGTCATTTGGATCAAACTTGTTGTCTTCCTGTGAAAGGCCTGGTAGTTTCCTCACTATTCATGTGGTTGAAACAGGAAACAAAACAGTGGTGAGCGCAGCGCCGCATATCGCTGCTGAACAGCGACTTCATCAGGACGCCTTTGAGCTGGCAGCCCAAACCCGACGGCAGCCAGACCAAAGTGTTAAAATTAACAGAGTTTTCACACAAATCACCTCAAATGCTTCTTATTTAACCAGGTGATTATTTAACCAGGTGATTATTTAACCAGGTGATTATTTAACCAGGTGATTATTTAACCAGGTGATTATTTAACCAGGTGATTCACCACAGAGACTCTTTCTAGATTTTACTTCAAAGTTTTTAAATCTGACTCAGACTGCTGATTTATTTCTAATTTTTCAGTCATTTTGTCTTTATTTTTAAACCATTTCAACAATTTTCAACCCGTTTAGCATCTTTCATGTTACAACCACAAAGTTTAAAAATTTATTTGGGTTTTCTTAACCAGCTCAAAATAATGCACATCATCGGAAAAATGATGCTCAGTTTTTACAGGAAAACTCATAAAAAGTAAGAGTTGGGTAGTGACTAGTTACATTTACTTTATTGAAAAGATGTATTTTTGCTACACTGAACTTTTTACTTGAATAATTTTATTACCAAGTATCTCTACTTCTTGATTTTCAACCCACTGAATTGAAAAACAGACAAAAAATAAATAGACAGATTTTGCATTTTCAGTTAAAGTTTCATGAATTTTTCATTTAAAGAAACGGATTTATAAACATTTTCTTGTGCCTGATTTTATTTTTGTTACCTTTCTGTTTAAATTTCTACTTTATTTTGTGTTTTGGTCCATCTGATGATGTAAATTTTACATATTTGTTCAGTTACTCAGGACTTTCACAGACTTTTTACTCTTCAGTAATTTTTTGAGTCACTACTTTAAAAGTTAAATTATTTTAACTTTTACATTATTTAAATAAGCTGCTCATTAAACATTTGGGCTGAATTGGACCGAACGGAAACAATCGCCACATTTTAAGGTTATTTTTGAAATATAAAATCTAAAACATTGAAGGTTGATTGTGTAAAAGCTTAACCTGCATCCAGATGTCCGTCATGAACCCATCAGATTATTAATCCCGTCTGTGGGAATCGGGTGACGGAGGAGCAGCACAGCTGTCCCTCCTCGCCTCTCCCAGAGGAGCAGCCACTGCCATGGTGATTATGTCACCACTTAGTGAACTAACTGACACTGATGGGTTTGAAATGCACTCCGCGTCCCAGCGGGCCCCGGCCCCCCCTTGCCCCCCTGGCCCCCTCAAACCCCCCTTGGCCCCCCGGCCTCCTGCCAGGCCCCTCTGCGCTCGGTGTCTGGTTACCGCAGAGTGACGGCGAGGCCAAGTTCAACAGCAAGCAGCATCTGAAGGGACTGCTGCCCGATTTTAAAGCGTTTGGGGTGATGGGGGTATGAAGACTGCTCTCACCCCCCCACCATGACATGCCTCTTATTCTCTAAGCTCTCCAGTCTCTCCAGTCTCTCCAGTCTCTCCAGTCTCACCAGTCTCATCAGTCTCATTAGTCTCACCAGTCTCACCACTCTCCAGTCTCTCCAGTCTCTCCAGTCTCACCAGTCTCACCAGCCTCTCCAGTCTCACCAGTCTCACCAGTCTCACCAGTCTCTCCAGTCTCTCCAGTCTCACCAGTCTCACCAGTCTCTCCAGTCTCACCAGCCTCTCCAGTCTCACCAGCCTCTCCAGTCTCACCAGTCTCACCAGTCTCACCAGTCTCACCAGTCTCACCAGCCTCTCCAGTCTCACCAGTCTCTCCAGTCTCTCCAGTCTGGAAACCCTGTGGCTCCAGGTTTAAGCAAGGTTCTGCTTCTTGTTTATTTTGTTTTATTTTCTGAGAGTTCATCAGAAACATCATGAAGGGTTTTATTCATCCTGGATATTTCCTGTTCCAACCGTTCGGCCGCCTTTCACTACAGATTGAAAAGAGCTTTTCTCCATTTTCAGTCTGAACTGAATAAACTGAATAAACTGAATAAACTCGGATCATTGAGTTTTATTCCTGATCTCATCCTATTTCAGCCCAATGACAGTAAAGACTTTCTGTTCAACTCTACTTTGATTGCACGTGTGAACGCCAAGCGGACCGGAGAGCGCTCCAAAAGCAGGAAGTGGACTGCAGCGCAGGGCATTCTGGGTAAATCCAACCAAAGCTAATGTGCTAGCCTAGCGCTAACAGGAGAAATGGCTCCTGCTCTTTAGCCAAAGACTAAAGGAAGTTGCTCTGAGTCTTGAGAGGTTTTTGTGTCGTTTCCTTCAGTGGTTCTTGGTGCGGCGCCCCTACAGGCCGGGAGGGGAACGTTGGGGAAGTTGTTGTTTGGCAGATTGGACTGTTCCTGAAGCCGACTTGCAGATTTTCCTCAACACAATCCGTATTTTATGAGGAATCTTTTTAAGGGGAGATTAAAAACAGGAACATGTAGCTTGAACTCAGAACTGGAGACACAAGCAGCATCTAAAAACAAGATGGCTGATCACAGCTCTGGTCTGATAACAGAAATGGTTCATAAATAGTTTTTGAGAAACATCCACTCTCTTCTCATCTTTATAATACTCTCTCAGCAACATGAATATTGAAAAACTTCTTCACTTTTGGCTTTTTTTGGAAATTGTATTTAATGTTGAGCGTTTTTAGTTTCCCATATAATTATTATTTTTATTAAAAATGTAATTTGTTAGATGGTTAAGATGAAAATCTTACATTTATTCATATGTATTAACAAACATCTTGTTGATGGCATTTATGTTAAAGTGATTATAGTTATTAGATTTTATAATTCTTACTGAGTCACATTGAGTCATTATTGAGTTAAGAAGTTTTTTATAGACATAATTCACACCAATAATGACAAATGGAAAGCGACCTTTAGGTGTAGTGTGATTAATTTCACATTAAAACCTCTATTTGCCTCCATGAGGTCAGACCCTGATGCTGGGTGAAGCAGTGTGGGTGAAGAACCTCGGGTCGGTTAGCTAACGACTCTTTCCTCACCCATTTGGGTACGTTTGGGTTTTATTCATTTACCTTTGCTTTCCTCATGTTTTAATCAGGGTGAAGTGATAAAGAGCTTAAACTTAGTTTCTTAAAGCTCTGACTCAGGTAATTTTTCTACTAATTTTTTTCCTTCTACTTAACTTTCCCCAATATTCTTGGAAGAGCTCTAGCTTTTACTGCTGGTGTCTTCCCCTCCTGTTGGAGAGTTGGTGTTTCCCACATCGAGCTGATCAAAACCTTTCTGTTTAAAATAGTTCTAGTTTATGTGAGCTGGAATAATTTCTTCAAGTTGAGTTTTTTAAATGAAATTACAGAAAGCTTTGAGCAGCACAGATGGGACTTTTCACACTGATCTGATGACTAAAGTGATGAAATGTGACTTTGGGTCACAAACAGAATACACACGTTCAGTTGTCATCTGGCTCATTTTGAGAAAAATCTGCATATTTCAGTCGATACTGAGAATCATATTCTGGCTGTAGATGTTGTCTGTGGTGCAGCCGTGGCTTTGAGAGATTGTTCACGGAGTTAAGAGCATCAGCAGCCGCAGCCGCTCAGGCTCTGCTGGAAACCAGCTGCAGAAACAACGTTGGCGATCATGTCTGAGAAACGTCCATCTGCCGCTCAGCTGGCTTCTCTTTAAAAGCTGAAAAACTCTCAGCATGTGAAATTGACTCTTTCCAGGAGTCGGTGTGCTGCTCTGCTGCAGGAGTTTTGGTTTTAGTCACCTGGACAACCCACCTGTGATTCAGAAACATGTCAGTGAATTATCTCAGCGAAGCATTGATCTGCTGATCATTCAGACGCTGAAGCTAAATGTGGTTTATTATTTAAAAAAGTTTCCCTGAGTTTTGACTTTGCTGTGGTAAACTGTAGAAACTCAGCATGATTAATTTAACACACTAGAATCAAAACTAATATGTCCTGCATTTGAACTATGAGTGAGTGAAGACATGAAGGTGATAAATTACAGGAAATCAATCGGGTCATCAGCCGCTGCTGTTCTGCTGTGAGGGAGTGAAAAGTTTTCCAGAGGTGTCATTATGCAGCCTAGATGTAGCAGTCGTGTTAAACAAGTTGGTTTCAGTCATTAACTTCTGATCCATCCTGAGACAAAACGACATGAAAGCGTCTGCAGCATCTGCAGCGGTGACTGGAAACGCGTCATGTTGATGTGAGTTTCCATGAAGCGTCAGGAATGGCGGCGCGTCCTGCTCGACGCGCCGGCCGATCCGATGCCCGATGCGCCGCCCGATGCGCCGCAGCAGAGAGACCTGTGTGTTTAGTCTATTAGCAGAGACAGCCGGCGCGCTTTGGGGAGCTGACCCCGGGGCTGCAAGACGGCTTCAGTTACACCAACCCAGCGCCCCACCTCCAACCTTGAACCCCTGACCTCCCATCGGCTGACCTGCCGTTAGCGCCGTGTGTGTGCGTGTGTGTGTGTGTGTGCGTGTGTGTGTGTGTGTGTGTGTGTGTGTGTGTGCGTGTTGTTTCTCAGCTGCTTAAAGGAGCTAAGTTGAAGAGTTGGCGTTGCTGTTGATGGTCACGATGATACGCCTCCACGGCTGCAGCTCCTTTACCGCTCACCGCTTCTCACTCTGCTGCTGATTTAATAAAGTTTAGGAAATGATGGAATAAGTGTGTCCACC
Source organism: Poeciliopsis gracilis (assembly GCA_911649635.1). Lineage (NCBI taxonomy): Eukaryota > Metazoa > Chordata > Actinopteri > Cyprinodontiformes > Poeciliidae > Poeciliopsis > Poeciliopsis gracilis. The sequence continues at coordinate 7,388,334 of CAJVRI010001418.1, read as the reverse complement.
TGTGGCGGTTCAGGATGCGCTAATCTCCTGATTTAGCTGCTAACCCCGTCTGCAGGTTCACCCTGCACCTGACCTCTGCTCCAGCGCTGCGTCGGGCGGCGTGAGCGCGGCGGTTTGGAAACGAACGGCTGCGCTCTGCAGGCGCTTCATCGCTGCTGCATTCAGTTGCATCAGAGAATCTGCTGGAGCTTTAAGGGGATTCTGTAAATTATCCCCAAATAAATGCTGCTGAGCTGTCAGAGCGCAGGATTGTGATGTCACCCAGGACTTCCCTGAACTGCCCCCAGATGGGGCATTAATGGCAAACTGCTGAAACCATCAACTAGTTTCAGCAACAGATGGTGAGATGAACCAGCATGAGACGCTATTAGGACTAATGGAAAGTATTAATGTTTACCTGGTGAGCTGCCAACAGACAGGTGCTAACGGATTTCTTCGGCCTCCCGCTCATGATTGCTTCCACTTTTTCTGCTGCGTTTCAAATGTTCCTGACCTGCCAGTCACTCCTCCTGTCTGCCCCAGTTTGACCAGTTTGACCAGTTTGCATATCCTGAACAATCTCAATAAAACCCGTTAAAAAATAATTGCATGTCCTGATTTTCAAATACAAGAATTTGCCACATTTATTCTGTTTGAATTCCAGAAAATGCAGTTTTAAAGTTTTGATCCAGAAGTTAATATTACTGAGTAATAAAACCTCATGAAGTTGAAGTTTTATAAACCAAAATGAACATGAATTAGTTTCAAAGGAAATCCTCCTTTTGTGAGGTGAGCCTCTGATTCCATTTGTCAAATTGTTTCACATATCAAAGATAACCTGAATAGAAACAAAAAGTTTTCACCTTATTTATTAAAGGAAAAGTTACCAAACCAACCAGAATAATAACAAAATGACTCTCCATCCTTTAGCCTGTTAATAAATATAAATAAAACTCATATTTAAAGAACTTGACCGTGTCCAGATGTGAAAACCTAAATCTGATTGGTGCGTCCTCCAGCCGGGTTTTTGTGTGAATCTGTTTTAATGTTGTGACCCAGACTGACGGCCATGTTGTCAGTTCTCCGATCTCCCTCCTGTGCAGAGACGCGTCTCATTTCTCTCCTTTGTCAGATCCTGTTGTTGTTACATTTATGATGAAAATAAGTTTTTCTTATGATCCTCCTGCCCGTTTCTCTGTATTTGGGATGTAATCTACTGTAGGAATATTATTGATAATTGATAAACTGCTTCATTTATTCACCAACAAACTCAGAACTCATGTGACCCAGTGAAGCTTCATTCCTTTGACGCATTTGGTGAATAGTTATTAAAAAGTAAAAGTTGAGTGCTGTATGAATATTAGCCTTCTGGCTGATGACACATTAGCCGTTTTATCCCCGGCGGTTAAAGCTGCTGCAGTCAGAAGTGACGCAGTTTGATGGGAAGAAGCAGAAAAGCAAATAAAGCGGAATGACAAAGTGTGAGGACGGAGCCTGACGCTCAGCTCAGCTTCTCCTGCCTTCTGCTGTGACTGAGAGGAGAGAACAATTAGCCGTTAATGTGAGCGCTGACGGGCGGATTACTCCCGGCTTGGCCGCCCCTTTAAAAAACAGACATTAATAACAATAACCCAGTAATAACGGGGCTCTTAAAGGGACAGCTGCGGCCCGGCTGGGATTTTCATCTGCAGCAGTGTAACGCTCAGCCGTGCTGGCGGCGCAGCCTAATGTCCTTCACAGCTGGCTTCACATGTTTGAGCTGCCAAGAAGGCTTTTGTTCACTTCCTGGGCCCTTTGTGTGACCCGGGCCGCGGGACTCTGGCCCATTGTTCAGCCCGGCAGGAAGTTCCCGTCCTCCAGCAGCAGCTACCTGGAAGCTTCAAGGTGCAGGCAGCCGACACCGTGTTGTCATGGAAACCCCGTCCTCATTACGCATCCTTCTGGACGCTATTGTCTCCAGGTTTACAGTTACCGGCCAGAAGCAGGGGTCAGAGGTCAGGCGGTGCACCTCTAACAATCCTGCAGGTGCTCCATTGAGCCGCTTCTTTCTTAATTAGGAAGACGGACCAACAAACAGCGCAGGCATTCACATGCGCCCGCGGTCGTGACCGATCGCTGGACCCCGTGTAGTTGGAGGATTCTCTTACCGCGCTGCCAATGGAGGCGAGGAATCTGAGCGCTGCGCTCGTCCTGGGAACAAAGGGCCGGCGGCCCCGGGGCCCGGGAGAAGGAAACTCCGGGTTTGGCCCCTGGACCTGCAGGTCCCCCTGAAACAGCCAGGTGTTCCAACAGGAGCCACTTTGTGGAGCAGCAGAGAGCTTTATTCCCCCGACTTTACCGAAACGTTCTGCCGCCGCCGCCTGGGTTTAGCATGTAGCATTCATCATGTTGGTAACCAGAAAACACACGGTGCCGGTTCCAGTTCTGGTGCCGGTCCCAGTTCTGGTGCCGGTCCCAGTTCTGGTGCCGGTTCTGGTTCCGGTTCAGTGTGAGCAGCGCTGGAGCCTGCAGCCGGTTCACACTCCCTGCAGCTGCTGCAGACTCCCACGGCCTGAATTCAGCGCAAAGATTCATGAAATGTTTTAGAAGCAAACCTCAGCCGAGTCTGATCGCCACCTGGATGAGTTTGGACCAGAGCCCGGGTCAAAGGTCAGTCCTCCATCTCATCTTCATCCACCTTTATTTGATGGGCTTTTCGTCTTTTTTCCTTTTGCTGAATTTATCTGCAAACATTAGGATTATGCAATAAATGCAGATAAGAAAAACATTAGAGGAAATTAAATCATGTTTTATTTTCCTTTTGGAAACTTGCTGCCAAAATCCTGAGACGTTTTCATTGGTGTGAGACGAGAAGAAAGAAGTAAAGATGTAAAAATGATGTCAGGCTTTATGACCAGATGAATAAAATCTGTTCCTCTCTGTGATCTCCTGTCCAAAGCTCTTATTTTGGTTTTCATCTGGTTCTTAAAGCCAGTTGGAGATGATCAGAGTTTCTGTTGGCAGATCAGCCATAACTTGTTAAATCAGCTGTTTATTTTCTATACATTCATATTCAATTTATTTCAAACAAGTTTTTAAAACAAGAAAACAGAGAAAAACAATTAGCTTAGCATTACTTTGTTTGCAAAGAGAATGAAGAAGTGAACATTTATTTAATCCTAATTCATTTTGTTTAATCCTGAAATAATGATCCATTACTTATAATTATCATAACACTAATTAAAGCTGTTACAATATTCATGTGCTTGTTCAGTTTCTGGGTTAAAAAGCCAACAAATGTTTGAAACTTAGAGACAAAATTATTGCAAACTAATTCCTGCAGTAAAATCTACAGATCAATATTAATAATAACAACCGGATAACAGAATAATTACCAGCAGCTCCTTGCTGATATTCTTGTTAATCTGAGTGTTATGCAGCAGTAAGTAAAATAAAACAGATAAAACTGGCAGCAATAGCATTAAGCTGCCAGTTATCAGATCCTACCTGGACTTTAGAGGAAAGCAGGTCCGGTTCTCTGGCCGGGTCCGGTTCTCTGGCCGGTTCCGGTTCTCTGGCCGGTCCGGTTCTCTGGCCGGTTCGGTTCTCTGGCCGGTTCCGGTTCTCTGGCCGGTCCGGTTCTCTGGCCGGTTCCGGTTCTCTGGCCGGTTCCGGTTCTCTGGCCGGTTCCGGTTCTCTGGCCGGTTCCGGTTCTCTGGCCGGTTCCGGTTCTCTGGCCGGTCTGGGTTTTCCTGCGGTTCTGGTTCTGCCATCAGGACTGATCTTAACAAACTAATCGCTCCCAGATCAGCTGAGCTCCTGTGACCCCACCGTGACCCCACCGTGACCCCACCGTGACCAGGCTCAGGGATGAACCCCACCTGTCGGCCATGTTTCTTTGGGATTATAAATAAATATGACTCCATTTCACTGCATTGTCTTCAAAGTGAGAAACTGAGGATTTGATAGGAAAGTGAGCAGCAGCAGGTCAGAGGGGAGAATCGTAAGCAGCAGGAAATGCTTGTTGGTGTTTAACCTGCAGGAATCTGACAGCCGCCTGTCGGTCGCGTCTTTCTTCTGGTTTCACCTCGCAGCTTTTCTCTCTCTGTCACTTCTTGGCACTCGCACCACCTGCTCAGGACCTGCTGGATTTCTCTCCTGCAAAAGAGCTTTTCAGCGCGGCGCGGCTCTCATCTGCCAGCCGGTTTCCTTTCTGTTCCCGGCTCAGTCCTCCTCTCTTCCTCCTACACCTGCTCCCTCTCTCTGATCTCTGCATCTTTGTCTGGGACGTCTTTGAATCTTCTCCTTCCATATGCTGCTGGATTTATCTGCCTCTTGCACTCTTTTCTTTCATTTTAAATGTATCAGTTTAACTGTAAATGTGCACCTTTTTATTTTCTAAGCCACTATCCATTTACTAAAGATGCATTAGATGCTAAAACCCAAAGAGGAAGGTATTTTAGGAAAGCTGTGTTGCATTTTTTGGGGGAGAATGGTGGTGTTTTTTTTCATATGCTCTCTGATTGGATGACTGTCATATTTGAAAAGTGTATTGTGCCATCAATGCAAAACCCCAAAGAAACAGTTTTATTCTAAAATAAAACCATAAAATATAACGGTTTTCTTCATTAAATTAAAAATGAAACGCATGATTTGATCTTCAGATGAAACCTGGATGATTTTCAGCACTATTTCTGATTTTAGCTGACCAGCTGTTCTCCAAGCTTTTTACCTTTCTCCATATAATTTTAAAGGTTTGGAAATTAATTCATACAAAATGAACCTCATTGCCCAGAATGGGACGAAATATGTAAATACTGCATTATAAATAATTTCATTTAGAAGATAAAATTAAAAACATAATCCGGGTCCTTCAAATTAAAATCACCCAGAAACGTACAGAGCTGCGCTCAGGTCCTGTTCACTCGTTGCTAAGAGACAAGAATCAAATTTAAAATGCACATTGTTTGTCAGAACGATGCAGAAGCTCATAGTCTGCAACGTAACTTCAGACTATTAGGGAATTTGTCTGTTCACTCCAGAAACACCTGGATTTCCTTTGCCCTGATTGGCTGAAGCTCAGAGAGAACCGACTGTTAGCTTCTGAGCTAACCCTCACCCTTCATTCATCTGCATCCTCCCACTGATGGTTTATCTTTCTAAAGACTCAAACTGCTGGTGGAGGAGCAGAAGCATTGCTATCATAACATTTAGCAGATTGTGAGGAATCGCCCTGTAATCTGCATTTATTGCATAAAATGTGGCATAAATACGTTTGTACGGTTTTCAGGTCAGACCTCCACTCTGCAGCCGCGTCCAGCTGACTGTGGGATTGTTGGTGTAAATAATTACAGGTCATATTAAATAGTTTCACGACTAGGCAACCTGGATCTGGAGGAAACTTTTATCAGAAACTGCAAAGTTTCTATGTTTCTAAAAATCCCAAATATTTGTGTCATCTTGAATTCTGGTAAAAGTTTCGCAGCCTGGCTAATAACTAGAGCCATTTAGTCGCCCTGCTGTTGCTCTGGAGGTAGATTGCTGCATCTTATTTGTATTTGTCCGGTGTGTTTCCAGATTAAGATCTGTGTTTAGCTGACATCAGTAATTAACAGTGAGCAGACACGCAGCAGTCAGCTGATTTTGGCTGCAGCCGCCGCGTCCTCGCGCGCTGCCAAGTCAAACAGGCGACTTTCATTTGGGACCCAACAGCTGAGGCCCGCCGCCCTCCACCCGTCGCGTACTGTCCCGCAGACACGGGTCGGGCTGAGGTTAGTCAAATACTGAGCCTCTCCATGCTGTCCATTAACTATGAAAACAGGGAGCGATGACAGCGCCGCTCTGCTGCTATTGTTTTTATACCTGCAAGGTTTTTCTTTGAAAGCTTCGTTCATCCAGAAAAAAGTTTGACAATAATTCTCAGTCTGCCGACTCCAAATAGAGAAGCATCAGGGAATTAAAATGGCAGAGCCAGTTTTCTTCTTTGTGTTTGATTTCTGCAGTATATATATACACACTGAAGCTTCCAGAGCTGTTTGTTTATCGTTTGGGACGTTTGCCTAAAATCTGCCGGGCCAAATTTCATGGAAGTTGGTAGAAACTTGGATCCTGGACGCAGAAACTTTTATTTAATTGTGGAATAATTCACTGGCTTAGTGAAGGCCTTCAGTTCAAGTACATGCTGACTTTATGAACATGGCTGCTGGGCTTAACAAGAGCCTTTAGGGGTCGTGACCTCTGTATACTATGGTGGAAAATAAACTTTAAGGATTACACAAAAAAACCTAGAAAACAAAGCCAGAGCTCATCTGCAAACCAATGATTGAGTTGGGCTTGAAAAAATGTGAAAATAGTTTAAAAAAGCAGAAAATGGTGCCAATATTCAGCAGTTTGATGCAGGTTGTTCCTGTCAGTTTTGGTTAAACCCAATCGTTACTCAGACGAATGCTTTAATCTGTATCAGCTTTACGGGAGCCATTTGCCTGCATGAACGAACTAAAGGAAACCTGCTGATATTTTATTATTACTATTATTCCTCAGAGAGTTTCTGTGTTTAAAGGTTTTGGTGGTAAAATGTGGACGCTCTCGCTCTGCAGACAGACGGCCGCGCTCCGCGCTGCTCCCACTTCCGATCGCTCTAATGTTTTTCAGTCATAATAAATCTGGCCCTGACTTTCTAAAGCAAACAATGCTGTGGGGACCGAGTCCTCCAATAACACTTTGTCAGGTCCAATCAGGCCTGAAATATGACTCAACTGTCTGCGCCTCCCTGCACTCTGAAAACTCCCTCCTGCCTGCTTCCTTTCTCTCCCTCCGCCTTCCTCTGCTGCTCTTTCTCTGGGCCGAACTTCGGTTCTCCCCGACCCAATCGACGCGCTGCAGTCACAGGGAGGATCTCTATTATACCAGCACCATGTTGGTAATACAGAGTTGGATTGATTTTACAATCTCAAGTCTGAACTGTTCATCAACACTTTTAAATTTACAAACTCAAAGATTTTTTTATTTATTTTTTTTCCTCCGAACAGGTTTTTGCGGCGCTAGTGGCTCGTATTTTTTACAGTACGCAGACAGGAAGGAGGGCGAGGAGAGGGGGGAAGACATGCGGCAAAGGTCGCCGGGACCGGGAGTCGAACCCGCGACGTTCTCGTCGAGGACTGAGGCCTCCAAACGTGGGGCGTGCTTAACCCCTGCGCCACCACAGCACGGCCCAAACTCCAAGATTTAATATATTTCTGTTGGTTAAAGTTTTTCTTGTGGTGGTTTGAAAAATCAGATCTTCTCTGAAATGTTCTGACAGCAATGAAAAAAGTTTTTATGTGAAGTTTCTGTTTGCTGTTGGACCCATTTGAATCTGAGTGAGATTTATTCAAGGTCCAAACAGCTTCTCATAAAGACGCATTCATTTCACCGCAAGGTTTTCTCAGCACTTTGTCAGAACTTATTAAATTACAGGAGGATCAGCAGAAAACATCAACACAAAAACATGCCTAGAAAATGTTTATTTTTGTCACATCTCGTCTTTAGAGATTATTTTATTTCAATATGTAGTTAATTCAGGTCTATAAACTGTTTTCCAATTTATAGCGACATGCTAGTTACAGATAAATGTTTGGCTGCAAATATAAAAATTAGACTGATATTTTTACAAAGGCATCAAACTTGCATAAACTCTAAAGTGCAGAAGAGCAGCAGCTGATTTAATTTGGATGTGATTTTTACAGTTTTTTGTTCTGCCAGTTAAAACAAGCAACAAGATAGAAACTTAATAAAGACAATAAATGATAGTTAGCCTTGTTGCTGCCTTAATGAGGCGTTGCCACCATTCAGACAGATTAATACGTGGATCTGCGGTTTGCGTCGCCCAATCAGTGCAGAATCCTGATCCCACCCAGTGAATGGATCTGGTAGATTAAACATTTAAATTTTCCGTCTCCTGATGCCCATAACTGATAGAAATGTTAGATCTGCGCTGACCTTTAGCCTCCCGTTGATGAGCTCGCTCGGCGGTGAAGTTGTGGGGACTTTTCTCCAACGTCGCTCTGCTCTCGCTCTCTGGTCATCGATTGCAATCAGGCTCACCTTGGATGTAGAAAACGACCTCATAACTGCATTTCCCAGGAGATAGTTTCCCAAATTGGATCTGTGGGACCAAGATGAAACCATTAAAACCAGTTCAAGGCCAAAAGCTCAGCAGGCAAAGTGTCTCCATGCCTGATTTGCATCATTCTACTATCCCTCACCCTGATCTGCAGCAGAGCTCCCCTATTGGCTCTGAGCGTGAATAAAAACCTGCCCAGTTAAACCGGGTTTCCTTGAACTCCTCTACCTTTGTAGCTCCGGCTGAATGAGTTGACCTCATGTATTTATTTGTTAAGTTTCTTTTTAGCGCGCTAGCCCAAGGCCGTGCTAATCAAAGCCGCTGATTCCAAGCCGCACCAAGACTGTGGTGGACGGGAATCGCCGCTGATGGCTTCCCTCACACTGAGCATGTTCCCTTCACGCATGATTAGCACCGTTGAGTAGCAGGGACAGACCACCTCAAAGAGAAACCTGCCCCGACTTCAAAGTGTCCACACACACACACACACACACACACACACACACACACATTTAAAACTTAATTCAACTTGGCTTCAGCTCCCCTGGTCAATTCGAGGAAAGCCTGCCTGCTTTAGGGTTACTTTAATGTTTTATTGATGGGATGATTGACATCTTCACTTTTCCTTTTGTTATCAAATCATTTGCTTTGCAAGGAAAGTACAATTTAATTTATAGTTTTTTTTCTTTTCCTTGTATTGGTAGATTATTAGACATGAACATTTAAATGTTGGTTTCCGTCGAGTTAATCTCAGAGTGGTCGTTACTAAAGGGTTTGGCTTTATTATTTAGGCATATAAATGGAAAGTTGAGTGGAAGGAAAGCTGACTGGTTATTTTCTATGTTTAATCCAAATGACTGCGGTTACATTCAGAAATACTGCAAACGTTCCTGCAGAGATTTTATAGATGCTGCAGATGCTACAATTAATCCAGATAAATCTTCATTCCGACGGTCTTTCCTCTCCGATGGAGATCCACTCACCTCAGCATTGTGAATGCTCAAAGTGGGAGACTTGACAGGAGGTTGGACCTGTTCTCTGTTTAACAAAGCTAGTAATTCATTCACCATCTTGATGCAGTGAGACCTGGACAAAAGCAACACTTCATCTTTATATCTTAAACATTGAATATTCAGAATTAAATCAAGCTTAAGTAAAAATTACTTCAAGTTTTTTTTACGATTGAGGAAACTCCCCAGTTTTTTTACTAGTGCTTAATTGGGACTTTATTTTTATTGTTCTGCAAATGCGGTCAAAAACATTTGGTTCAGGTTATGCTAACTCCCACCTGCAGGTGGCAGTATGTCCTACTCCAACGACGTTTCTTCAGCTTCACTGGAGTCCAGTGCAACAAAAAGTCACATTTACCATCATACAAAAGCTCAAATATTGCAAAATTATCTCCATAAAATCAGTGATTTTGATTGCAGAAATTTCAAAATCAATCATGATTCAAAATGAAATGATCAGGAACCAGAACCACCAAGCCGCGTTGCCCCCAGGTTTCTCTGATCGCTGGACGGTTTTGTTTCTCTTCCATTGGGCAAAGAGAGGAAGAAAAGAGGTTAACTGACGTTTCCTAGAAAGCTTTGCTAATGCGGCGTGTTGCAGGGAGCGCATGTTCGGCATGGATGTGGAATTTGGCCCGAGGCGCAACGACTGTCAGACCTCTCTCACTTAAAATCCCCCGAACAGAAGCACAAAGGGAGGAGAAGGGAGAGGAGAACAGCGAGGTGTTGCTGCTCTACCTGGCAGATGAAAGGCGTCACAAAGCGCCATTCATGACACTATTTGAATAAATAAACAGCCTGAGCTCCTGCTGGCCGTTTGCTGCATGTTTTGCTGCCTTGCTGCTGTTATGAACCTTCTGACAACAAACTTCAGTGACTCACAGTTTTCCGTTAAGCATATAGGATTACTCTTAGCGTGCATGTTATCCTTCCCTAAATAATTCACAGCAGACCAGTATGATGTTCATCCTAAAGGCATGTGTCTGAATCATGCTGTAGAAGCTTCCTCTGTTTTTAAAACTTCACTTTTTAAACTCTGAACATCGTAGAAGTGTAATTCTGTTGCATGTCCAGTTATTTTAATAAACGGAGCTCACAGCAGAGCCGTCCTGCTCCTCCTCCACCTCCGTTAATCTGGACATACAGAAGCAGCCAATCAGGGCGCAGCGCTGCACTTCCTGGATTACGACACTATAGCCAGCTCTGTCGGCGAGCGCTCTGCTTATATAACCTCTGACCTCTCTAATGCATTAATTAAGGGGGACGTATGTGTGGGTCCATTTAGAGTGATGGAGGGTGTTGGTAATTGCCCAGTGACCCAAATATTCTTATTCACCAACAGCACCAGTAAGACCCTGACACTGGTTTCAAACTGGAGCCATAATGTGTCTGACAAGCATTCACCCTAAATGTCCAATAGAAATGCTCCACATCTACATTAGCGGACATTCATCAGAGCAGACTGAGCGTTTGCACAGCATCAGGTTGGGCCTTTTTGGGTAGCTCGGTTAACGTCTGGTTGGATTCCCGCTGGTTAACGTCTGGTTTGGTTCCAGCCGGTTAGCGTCTGGTTGGGTTCCCGCCGGTTAACGTCTGGTTGGGTTCCCGCCGGTTAGCGTCTGGTTGGGTTCCAGCCGGTTAGCGTCTGGTTGGGTTCCAGCCGGTTAGCGTCTGGTTGGGTTCCAGCCGGTTAGCGTCTGGTTGGGTTCCAGCCGGTTAGCGTCTGGTTGGGTTCCAGCCGGTTAGCGTCTGGTTGGGTTCCAGCCGGTTAACGTCTGGTTGGGTTCCAGCCGGTTAACGTCTGGTTGGGTTCCAGCCGGTTAGCGTCTGGTTGGGTTCCCGCCGGTTAACGTCTGGTTGGGTTCCCGCCGGTTAACGTCTGGTTGGGTTCCAGCCGGTTAACGTCTGGTTGGGTTCCAGCCGGTTACGTCTGGTTGGATTCCAGCCGGTTAGCGTCTGGTTGGGTTCCCGCCGGTTAACGTCTGGTTGGGTTCCCGCCGGTTAGCGTCTGGTTGGGTTCCAGCTGTGTTGGGAACACTTCCTGGACTACAACCAGGAAGTAAATGAATCCGTCCAGTTTGCGTTTTTCATGATGTCCAAGTCAAAATTTATGGTTAGCTTGGTAACTTTGAGCTAACCGTTAGCGATGGGGTAAAATCAGATCCAATCATTTCAAACTTCAGAGTTCACACCAGCCAGCCATTGTTCCTGAACAGACCAGAGTTCAAAACCTCTGGATGAAGAAAAGAGTCAGACTGACTGGTTTTATTAGAAAACTTTATCAAATTAAAATCTTTACTGTTTTGTCATGTAAAAATGCCTCAGCAAAAGAATCTCAGCAGGTAAACAAGTTTCCTACAGAATAAGGAATCCTGAAAAATCCCAATGAATTTCTATTTTTATTCTCAGTAAAGAAGAATAATTTCTGTCTGGTTTCAGTCCAAAGTTATCAGGATCCAGCATCAACAGCTGGAAAGTGTGAGTTCACATTTTCCATCTCATCTCCAGTCTAAATCCAGCCATGCTGGTTGTGTTTGTTTGCCGCCGTTGCCGCCTGCATCTGGATGTTTATGAGTTATGCTGACGGCAGGAAATATGTGTCAATATTGATTATCATTACTGAGTCCCACAGAGCCTGTCGATCAATTAGACGCTTCAGACGGAGCAATAACAAAACTCCAGGAAGAGGAACTCAACCTTTTTAATTAATGACGGCTTTGTTTTGCTCTGCTAACACCCACAATGCAACACTGGAGAGACGGCATCAAAGCAGGACGTCTGAGGAGATGTTTTTTCTGACTAACTGGTGTTTTTACTGGAGAAATGTAAAGTCACACACTCGCCCCGTCACTCTATCCTGTTTGGAGAGCCAGCAGAGTGGCTCTCTGGAGGATCGCCCCCCAGGGACAGAAAATGCATTAAGAAATTAATGTTCACCCTGGGATCTGCCCAAAAGCCCAGACTTAACCTGTGGCTCTGCGTGGAAAGCCCAGATGACTCAGGAGGTTGACTGCTGAGGTCAGTAATTGATAGGCAGCCGTTTCGACCCCCTGCCCCCGCTTGGCGCCTTCTGTTGGCCGAAGACAACAGGCCTTAAAAAGCCACCTAAAGCTTTCCTCGACTCCAGATTCTTCCAGAAAGCTTCCGGCACCGTTCCCAATCTGTTTGTTACAAACCGAAGCGTTTCTGCCTGGAAACCGCACAAACATGAAACAGGAAGTAGTTCTGCTGATACAATCTTCAGATCTGTAAAGGACAACATGGTAATGCTAACAATAATAACAACCATAATAATAAATGTAGCCGGCTGTCATTTGTAGCTGTAATGGTTCAGAAAAAGGATGGGGATTGATTGTTGGCTGTTTTTGTTGGCTGTTCTGCTGGGAATTCGCCGGGTCACTGATTGCTGTTCATGGTGATTTTTAGAGAAAATAACTGAACAGGAATGAAGGAGTGAGACTGGAGAACTGCAGGCCTTAAGTTTCCCTTTAGCAGCGTTTCAGCTCAGGAGTTCAACACGTTTTCTCACCTTCAGCAGTTCTCCTGATTCAAAGGTCACCATAGGAACGGTAAACTTTAAAATGACCAAATTATTTTCCCATGTGATTCTCTCCACATGTGCGCAGATAAAATCTGATGTACTGAAACATGTTTTCTCTGGACGTTCCTGTTCACACCGCAGGAAGGTCAACACCAGCCCAACTCTGCACTTTTTCCTTCTGATCCAGAACCAAGTGTGGTTGATATCCAACACAGTCATGTTTGCACAAACACCAGTTTACACAGTTTGACTTTCCCACTGAAGCCAGAGCTGCTTCCCAGGCTGGACGCTCCGACTTTCTGCTCCTGTTCCTGACAGCCTGATTCTCAGATCGTTCAGATTGACTTCACTGGCTGGTCCAGTAGTTCTGCAAACCTTAAACGGGTTTCAACAAACTTTTCCTTCAACAGTGGAGACTTGTGCTGTGAGAGTAGATGGAGCCCTTGGCAGCAAAACTGTTTTTTACTTATTTAATGAAAAACCTTCACCTGTTCCAGACTTTTTTAAAGCTCTGATTATTCTTTACTCCTCTGTCAGACATTTTACATTATTATTATTATTATTATTATTATTATTATTATTATTATTATTCTCATGGGAACATGCGGAAGTTTAGAAACATGTGACCAGAAACTGTTTCTATCAATGTTTTTTCTGTGCATTTTGAAGCATCGCATTAGAAAAGTTTGATGAAAACGTCAAACTTTTAAAAAGTATTTGGTTTTACAGCAGCTTTTCCAAACAGTTGATGGGCTGAGAGACGCGGATCCTGTGAGGTTGGTGCTGCGTTGCTGATCGATTCCAGCCGCATCAGATCAACTCGCAGGAAAACTCACCTGGTCCACCTTTTCTTATTATCTGAAACATTTTCTTGACAGTTGGATGGAAACACATTTAATGTTATCAGCATAGAGACAACTCCAGGACTGTTTCTGATGAGGTGAAATTAAAAAATGTCAACTTTACCTTGTTTAGAGGCCGTTGATTAGAATGAAGTTAGTTTGACTTGGATGCTTGTTTTCTTCATAAAGTGTTTTGTTTGACTTTATTAGGCGTAACGTCATTCATGGACGGTAAACTAAAACACGCCGGATCTGTTTTTGGGATCTGAATCCGACGCAGCATCTGTGTCTCCAGCGGTCCGACCAGCACAGACTCTAGGTGTGTTTGGCCTTTGTTTGATTTCAGTGTTTGTGCAGAAACATCTGGTGGGATTTCTGCTCCATCAGTTATACATCTACTGATGTTTTTTAGTTCTTCTTCACAGCAGTGACTTCATAAGCCGCCATGTTTACATTGGACAATTCAAATAAGACAAAAATTGGACCATAAAGCATAAACAGACTCAAACTGGGGCAAAAAGATCAAACACCAACTTCACAGTTTAAAGCTGAAAGCATTGAAAACAACCCGAGCAGGTTCCCCAAGTCCAACGAGAAATAAATTGAAAGTTGGTGTTTCTCAGCACATATTGTGTTTCCAGCCTAAAGTCAATGTTTGAAATGGTAAGTGTAGTGCAGCTAAGCCTCTGGTGTCTCGACTGTAACCTCTGTTTCTCCATGCACACACTCCGCTGCTCCTCAAAGAAAGCTGAAACTCTGAGCTGCTCGTCCAAACGGACTGCTTGGAGATTTCTGACTTCCTATTGACTTCAGTCCCAGCTGATTAAAAACAGCGGCAGCAATAACACACCGGCTTACACAAATATTAGAAGAAAACTCTCCTGAAGAAGGCAAACTGTTAAATTGAATGAGAGGAGAAAAGTCGAAGCGCTGCTGCGTGACTGCGGTGGCCGTGAGTTCCTCTCTGTGCGGTCTGTTCATATTCTAATCGGTACGTTTCCTGCTTGCATTGATCAGGGCTGATAGCCACCACTTGGTGTCTCCTCAGCAGATGCAAGAGCGCGATAGGACCAAACACTGAAACCAAATGAGAAACTATAAGGCCAAACAGGATGGAAAATATCAGAAAGCTGCTTCCCACGTATCAGATTGTGATTTCGTTTAGGAATCCAAAGACTGCTTGTTAAAAACGACGCATGAAAGGAAGCAGTGTTGCAGTTCTGGGGAAATGCATGACTTTCTGCCTCAAAAATAACTAAACAAAACTATTTTCTTGTGAAAACATCAATAAGTTGCAGGAATTTTACCATTCAGGTTTCAGCTGCAGCACATTCAGTCAGAAATCAACACATTCAGCAGCTCAAACTGCATGAATTTCATCTGAAAACAAACAACTTAAATGTTGCAACACATTAATGAGCAGCTGTGATGCAAAAAGGAAACAAAGAGTTTTTTTCCTTATCAGCTTCAGCTCACCGCTGTGGGGCTCCATGTGAGTTCAGCCTGCAGATGGGAAGCCGTACCATGTAATGTTCCTCACCTCTTCCTGTTTCCTATCAATTGCAATCAGTCAGACTAACATGCATCCCACGCCGTCACTCCGCACTGATCAGATGCACGCTGCAGCTCCTGCAGGAGCTTTTTTTGATTTCACTCGTTTAAATTTGGTCAACTGTTTAAAACCAGCAAAGCAAAGTTCCTGCAGAACCCGGTTCTGAATACTTTGTGATTCATCAGAACCTGCTTTATGTTTCGGTTTACAAGCTGAATGAAGTAAACGTAAAAATTAAAATTTGTATTTTTTTGCCAAACTTCCTCCCTTCCTGTGTTTTCCCTCCCTGCCGGGGCAAACCTTCCATATTCGATTCCTTTTCAACTGCAGTCACCTATTTCCTATCTCGCTAATACATTTTCCACATCTGTAAAGTTTATTTTAGTAACTTTATTGGTTTCCCCCGGTGAGTCAGGTAGAGGAAGAGAAGTCATTACAGCTTAGTCCTCCAGCTCGCCTGCCTCCATCTACACCGCCAGGAGAAAAGTACAGAATGTCGACAGCTATCTCTCAAATTTCATCAGGACGCTGTCTTCTCTGGAGACTCCATTTGTGTAGTAAACATCTTAAAAAGGTTCCTTTGGCTCCCCTCTCCCTTTCTTCTCCCTCATATTTATTTATTTCCCCCTTTCTGTCTTTTTATTTATTTCTTTTTTATTTTTTCTCCGGATTCGGCTCGTCTTATTTTTTAAACTGCTTGACTCCTAAAATACAGATATCACAGCTGGGCCCCATGAGTTTTTGAAAAATGAGCATATTACTTCCTACATCTCCCTTTTCCCTTATTTTTGTCACAATAAATATTTCCATTTATATGCAAATTTTTATCTACTGACCAAGAATGGATAAAAACTGGTCTTGTTTTCATTGTGGCGCGGCGAGCAAGCGGCTGTGAAGGCGGGAAGTGTGGGAAGCTGGGAGAGCAGCTCCTCATTTAAAGAGTAAATAATCTCCCATTGCATTCTATTATTTATACCCCTGGCTTGAAAGGGACTGTATTAACTTATAAGTTATAAGTAGTTAGAAGTTACTTACTTTAAACTGGGGGGAGCAGCGAGCCGACGCTCTGCTTAGCTGACTTCACCCCAAATTGCTGACATAATTACATGAATGTAATTTTTTATGACTCACAGAAAATCTCTGCATTTTCACTGAAGCAGATAATTAGACTTGGAATAAAGCAGGGGCGGAATAATTAATACATCAAAACTAGATGAACTTTTTCTAATTATTTTTATTTAATCTCCATTCTAATTATTGTTCTAGTCGGCTGAGCGAGATTGCCTTTCTCATTCAGGGGTGTGAAATGCACCCGTAGCGCTCAATCCTCACCCAGTGAAATATCAACTAAGCGTGGAGACGGGAAATCACAGGCTGCTCGCCGCTCTCCTTCCCCTCTCTGATTGAACTGTAATTTAAATTTCTCCATTGCCAACAAACAATTTACGTACACCTGCCAGACTCTTATTTATTTATTTCCCCTGACTTCCTCCCCCTGCTCTCACCTCCATCCCACTCCAAATGTATGGCAATCAATATTTCTCCTGCTTTAAATGAGTTTGTTAATTAGCCTAATGTGGTTTGGATAGAGGTTGTGTTTTTCCTCCCTATCGCGGCGTTCAGGAGGAGCGTTTGCTTAAAATAACCGGAGGAAACAACGTGTGTGTATCTGTGGAAAGACTTGCTGACCACAGAGTAAATTTTCCCACTTATCTCTGGTGTCACTCTACCAAGAACCTGCCGCTGAAAGGGAATGGTACATCTGATAAGAGCGCAGTTTAATGCTGATGTAAACATAATTAACACTCCTGACACAAACGCTGCCGATGTGGGCGCACTCTGCGGGGTAGATGCACAAACACAAGAGCTGATTAGGAAAAGGAAGATTTGTTTTTTTCTGCCAGAAAGTGACGCTTTGGTTTTTAATAAACTGAATATTTTACCAATTATGCGTCAATAAACATTTTCTTTACGTGATTACGGCAGATTTTACTGGCAAACATTTGGACTGCTGCAGAAAATCATCCGGATGACATTTTAGAAAAATATAAAAAGAACAAAAAATATTGTTTTACACAAATGCACTGTAAAAAGTTACAGAGCTTCACTAAAGTGACAATTTCCACTATAAATGGAGTTTTTATATTATACTGTCTTTTTTTTAAGCATTTAAAAATGTAAAAATAAGAATTTTATGTTACAATTTTTTTAATTTAAATTCTGTATTTTACATTTTTGTTTTGTAAATTAATGAAAAATATATAACAAAAAATATATGTGAGAATTGTAATTTATTTTCTATTTGTTTTTTAGGAAATGTAAAATATATGTAATTTTTTTCATTAGAATATTTTCCACGCATATATAAAATATGTAAGAATTTTATTTAGTTTCATACGTCTCTATCAAATGTTCTGATAAATAAATCGCATCTCTTGCTCGGCGTCTCTCCCTCCAGAAGTCAGCAGAACTTCCTGCAGGACGCGTCACTGAACTGGTTCTGATGCTTTGTGTTTGCTCACACATCTGATCGCAGAAACACACACACACACACACACACACACACACACGTAACGGCAACGCAGATTAGGAACTAATGCAACTCGGCTATAGAAATAATAATAATAATAATAATAATAATAATAATATTATGGAGGAATAAGAAAAAAATATTCATCACAAGCATGAAATTAAAATAATTCCTGCTCTCCCTCCACATCCACAGCTTCCCATTACAGACTGTGTGTTCACTAGATTAAAATTGCCGCTTGATTAATACACAAAACAAGATCAGATTTAATTAACATCAGATTTAATTGAGGCTCCCACAATTCTTTGCAGCTCAGATCGACGATTGCGAGGCTCCGTAATTAAACCAATGTAAATCTACCAGTGCTTTTCACAGAGAAGAAAACACATCTCCTCATTTAAAACAAAAATATTATTATTATTCCTTTCTACAGATTACAATTTTAACAGAGAAATTATTTGGGAATAATTTAATTAAACAGATAATAATGTTTGCATAAAGAGCTGAAATTCCTCCCTATTTTGACCCGGTTTGAATAGATTTCATGACTGTGTTTAATTTGCCTGATTCTCCTCATCTATTTGTGAACATCCAGACGAGCTGTAATCTAGATTAAGAGCCATCAGGAAGAGAGAGCTCATATCCTGTTTAATGAAATCAGGCTGAAAGCCTCTTAAAACGCGCTGCGCTTGCAGCAGCACTTTAAAATGCTTCCAGTCGGGTCTCGCTCCGTCCCTCGCTGATCTCAGGCCCAGTTTCTTATTTCTTGTTTGTTGGAGTTGATATTCTGGCTGCGTCTGGACGCCGTATCATGATCAGACCAGATAGCAACGTTATCACTGTGTTGTATTATTTCTATGGGCCAATATTTTCACTCCTATCAATCCAATCTGGAGTATCTGCTAGGTGTGTGTGTGCGTGTTTGCCCTGTTCTGCTTGGTGGGACTCTGTGTTCAAGGCTGCATGGAGGGAAGCCAAGCCCCAGGCCTCCGCTAAGGATGTAGTGCCACCATGTGTCCGATGTGGGAACTGCATGCTGGTTCAGGCTCAGAAACAGGAAGACGAGAAGACAAACATTTATCGTCTTTATGAGAAGAAAAGGTTGAAGGATTCAGGTCGGATGGAAAACTGATTCCTGAGCTCTTAGGAACATTAAATCCTTCAAAATAAATGAGCTGGAGGTAAACTGTTGTCATGGAAACCGCACTAGTTACTACAGAGCATTAGAGGAAAAAATCTAATTATGAGAATAAAGTCATAAAACTGTGAGAATAAAGAATTTATTTGTATTTATTTTTTCTTAGTGTGGCCTGAATAATAACAGTCAAATCAAGTTAATCTTCCAGAATAATTCTAACCAGAAACTTGGATTAATCTTCTATTAATCAAACTTAAGCTGCTCTCTTGGCGGTGGCGGCATCATGCTGTGGGAAGCTGGATGAGTAGATGGATGAGGCTAAACCTGTGGGAGGTTTCTGGAGCTATGAGTCTGGGGTCAAAGTTCACCTTTCAGCAGGACAACCAGCCTGAACATTCATTCAGTGGGTTAGAATGGCCTAGTCAAAGTCTGGTGGTAAACTGACGGCCTGGGGGCCAAATCTGGCCCGCCATAAGTATTAATGTGGCCCTCTGGTCTCTGAGGATCAATTAGAGCTTTTAAGATGATAGTTCTGTCCTTCAATATTCAATTATTCAAATCAAAGCCAATTTTATCAGTAAAACACTAAATTAAATCGATGTGTAAAGCTTCCTGGAGGCTCCAGGTTCATATTTTAACCGTTTGTTTTGTCAGTAGTTTGTTTCTTTATGCTTTGTGACGTTTTGATATTTGACTTGCCTGACGAAATAAAAATAAAAAACAAACTGCTGCAGCCGGCCCTTTAAGGACATTTGGATTAAAATGAGTTTCTGAAAACCCCCAGAAGTCCCGGAGCCAAAAATAGCTTACAGGGTTCTGACTCAGGGACTGTAAGCACAAGCCACACTTTTCAGATTTTATCTTTTAAAATGGTTAAAATTTCTGCGTGGTTTCCCTCTGACTTCTGGGCTCCGTCACATGAAATGCTGAACAGCGGCTGAATGTGAAAAGTTCAGACGGTATGAATACTTTCTGCTGGCGCCAGAGGGATGAAGGCGTCACGCTCCAGGTGAGCTCACCTGTGCGGGCGCTCTGTGTGGCTCGTCTATGAATCAGCTTTTTTGTTCCCGTTTTCTCTCTGCGCCGGTGTTGTCGGGGCGGTTCAGACACCCGGAGCGGGCCGGGGGCCGGCCGGCCACACCTCTACCTGAACCCTCACCTGGACGTGACCCGGCTGTTTACCGCCACGGTTTGTCTCCATGGCGACAAAGCCTTGCATGCTGGCTGTGGAATGAAAACAAGTCAGCGGCGCAGACGGCGAGGAGTCGACAACGTAACGTATAACGCCCGGTCCGGCTGAGCGGGAGACCCGGCTGGTCAGAACCAGAACCACAAACGCATTCCTCCAGGAATCGGTTGGTGTCGGCTCTCCACCGACCTTAAGTTTCTGGATTAGACCAGCTGACAGTTTGACTGTCACTATTTTCCTTCTTTCCTCTCAGCATTGATGGAGGCGTCATTAGAGTGTCAGGACTTTTCCACATCAAGCAGAATCTATGAAACCAAGATCTACGCCACAACGCTCAGGAAAAGCTTTGCAGCCTGGTGACATCAGGTTGATCAGTTACAATCTGCAATAATCTGACTGGATTATCCAGAGTTTAATGCAGATCTTTAGATCAGGAATGAAAGAAGGCTTGTTTGTTTCAGGTCAACTTATAATATTTATCCTAACAAATATTCATAAAAACAAAACAATCATAAGAGTTTTGCAGATAGAATAAATATTTTGCAGCTCATTGCGAGTTACACAGAGACCAACCATCTGGACTGTTTTATTGCATTTAACCTCATGCTGACACATTTACTGGAGTCACATATTAACATTTTTAATATGTTATTAAAGCTTACTTTGAATGATTGGTTGTCATGGCAACAGGAAACAGAAAAATTTGGGCAATAAAAGACAAAAAATTAGTATAAAAACAAAACATTAACTGATACATCTTGTTGTAAACCAGCTAATTACAGAACTCATTTTTTTCTTCCTCACATTAAAGGAACATTTAACTTTACCCTGATCTCTCGGTGCTGCCCCCCTCTGGTCAGGTGTAGAACTGCTTTAATTGTAAACCCAACTCTAGTGGCTTCAGCTGAGATGCTTTCCACATGGCTTAGTAAGAAGAATGTAAGAAGGATCCAAACCCACACGACAGTGTGAAAGAACATTTATGGGTGGAGCTGGACAGGTCTGTGTGTGTGTGTGTGTGTGTGTGTGTGTGTGTGTGTGTGTGTGTGTGTGTGTGTGTGTGTGTGTGGGTGTGTGTCTGTGTGTGTGTGTGTGGGTGTGTGTGTGTGTGTGTGTCTGTGTCTGTGTGTGTGTGTGTGTGTGTTAAAGGCTTTTCAAGAAAATACTGAAATATGGATGGAAACTGAATAGAAGGAAATAAAAAAATATTATGCTTTTAGTAAACATAAATATTTTTTCCAGACTGAACAAAAAGGAAAGTTTTGTCAGATTTATTGTGAATTAGAAACTAAAAAGGTTTTACGCCGTGTGAATATATAAACTTTGTATGGATAAAACAAACTTGTTTAAATGAGTCAGAAATACACAAGCGTGACTGACTGCCTCACTAACATATAATCAAGAAAATTACAGACGTCCCTGAGCATCCTGTTCATGATACTGATTGATAGCAACTGTCTTCAGTCAGAGGCTTCATCACATTCGCAGTGATACTGACTGCTGCAGGAGATCCTTCTTGCACAGACACCAGAATCGTGACTCTTTAAATTAAATGTTGCAATCTGATTTAAAACATTTAATTTACCTCTGTGATCAGCAAACCATTTTAATTTAATTGCATTTATAAACATTATAAGTATATAAGTATATAATGTTTATAAATATATTTTTAGTGTCAAATTTCATATCTCTGGATTTCTCCAACATTGATTTGGGCTCTAACTCTAAATAAAACCTTGTTGCATTTTATTATCACTCCTCCACCAAAAATTCACACATTGACTGAACACAAGTTTTCAACAATATATTTCATATTTAACAATAAATATCATTTTTATCCTCTTCTGGCATTTTCCAGTTGAGCAGAAAATGTACATTTAGTGAAAATCAGTAGTTACTACTTAGACTGTGGAGCTGAGCTCCATCTGCTGAAAACTTTACATTTTAATATTTTATCTATTTTAGGACTTTATATCCGTAGAAACTGTTTACAACGAAAGACATTCCCTTCAAAAAAATAAAAGATTAATGTTCAGATTAATACGATGCAGAGTATTATTTTGTTTTTGCCTCTAAAGGCCTGAAAAGCCCAGGTGTGAACCAACCAATCAGATTAATTAGCTGCAGCCAATCAGAGCCGGTTCTGTTGGAGCAGCGCTCCATTTCGTCACGTATTATCTGCGGGCCGGATCCCGGCTGCCCCGAACTGCCGGTTCAATTACCCATCATGCCCTTGACCTTTGAGGTCAGCGCGCTCCGGAGGATGAAGCCTTAGATGTCCAGAAAGTGAAAGAGAGGAGGAAGAGGAGCAGAGGGAGCCGGGGATTGAGAGAGATGGTGGGAGTGTGTGTGAGCGATGGAGGGCGAGGGATAGTGTGTGTGTGTGTGTGTGTGTGTGTGTGTGTGTGTGTGTGTGTGTGTGTGTGTGTGTGTGTGTGTGTGTGTGTGTGTGTGTGTGTGTGAGGCCTCAGCCCTGCTCTCTCTTATCTCTCCAGCTTGGTGGAGTTTTAAATTATTCATTCCCTGCTGCTCCCGCCGACTTACACATCTCCATCACATGGCTGCCCGCATCCGCCCGGGGAGCAGGCGGTCGCCACGGCAACCTTATCGCAGATCGCAGATTTCGGCTCCAGAAATGAAATAAAAGAGGAAATTGGCTGTATTAGCATAAGAGGAGTCAGCCCGGAGTTGAATACACACATCAAACCCCCCCTCCACACACACACACCCCGCTCCACAGAAAGCCCCCCTCCTGCCTCCTCTCCTTATCAGCGCTGTCTGATCGCTGCTCTCTCTTTCTATATTTTTTCTAATTCCACTCCCCCACCCCCTCCGTTCCCCACCTTGCCAACTCCAACCAGACCCCCGGCCCCCATCCTTTCCCCGCCTCTTTGTTCCTCCTTGTGCCTGGAGAAGAATGGCCTGAGTGGGTGGAAGAAAATAAACGTGGCGGTGGTGACCTCTGACCTCCTCTGGGGGGGTAAACAATAAGCAATAACCTGGGAGACGCGGCTGTGACGGCGCCGCGGCCGCTGACTGACAGCGCACTTTATTTCCGCTCTTCCCTCCTCGTGGTTTTATTATTGCTGCCATCTTTCACTCGCCTTCCTGTCCAGGCGGATCTCGGATTTTACGAGTTTTTGGGCTGCAGGTTGTGTGATCGTCCTTAATGAAGAAAAGTGTGAGATGCTCATGGTCCACATTAGCATCCATCAAAGGCTCTTTACCAGACCCCCGCCGACGGTTCCACCCCTCAGCCACCAACAAGTCACCCATGTCCCCCGCTTCCCTCCCTTCTCTAATTGAAGTTAAACAGCTGAGAAATAGCGACCATGTCCCCCCAGATGGTTATAAATGTCAACATACTCTTCCACTTAGATTGACACTTCCCTGGGGAAGCGAGCGCCTGCGACTCTGTTTGTTATGGTAATCGTCTTCCTCCCTCACATCTTTTGTGCAAATCAACCAGCATGGAGAGAGAGGGATGGAGGATCGGGGGACAATAACGCCCACCGCGCTCGCTGGTGGCAGTCCTGATTATCATTATTGTCATCATTATTGCAACTTAGTTAAATGTTATTTAGAGGCAGCCATGTTTTTGATGCATCTGCTTCCAGCTGTCAGAGAAGTTTGGGATCAGAAAGATGATAGCCTTAACATAAAAGCTGCAGAATTATCTGCAGATTTTGAATGCATTCCTTGTCCTACATACCAGAACAAAATGGCTGAACTATCTCCTCAGTATGCAGAGCCAGCTAATGACCTAATTATTGGGATAGGATGAGTTGAAGCAGATCAAACCGTATCAATCGGAGTTGAAGATAGATTGTCCAGAGTCCCGGTCGCTGAAGCTTTCTCTTTGGCTCAGCCCACAAGATTCCTATCAGGTTTAGCTCCGGAGACTGAGGTGGAAATGGAAGCAGGCTGATTCTGCTAAATGTTTGAGGTGAGTATCCTGCTCCTGGATCTGATGATGGCCCATTTTCAGATTTCTTTGAAAGAGTTCATGGTGCCCTGCTCTATTTGAAACCGGTCTCTGCATGTTCATGTTTGTGATGGTAGGAAAGAGAAGGCTGTTTTCTGGTCTTTCCAAACAGGCCTCGTTCGGTCCTGGTGTGACCGAATTGATCCGCATTGGGTGTGTTGAATGGATCTGTTTGGGATCAGGTTTGTGATTTGTGCTGCTGCTGAGGTCTGATGTTGGCCTCTTCTGACCGCGATTTCCAGGTTTCACTGGAAAAGTTCACAGCGGGGATGAAAAGCAGCCTGAGATTATGGTCTTGAGATGGAAAAAGGGTAGAGTGCCTTCTCCAGGTCAGGAAAGAGGAGCTTAAATATCTCAGTCTTGTTCATGAATGAGGGAAATCGGGCCTGATTGGTGATGGGAGCGCCCAACCGGCCAGTTATACTGAAGAGAGACTCGATTTCGTACGTCTTGTATCCATGGTCCAGAGACGCTGGATACAAGTGAACAAAATGAGCTAATTTCCTGGAGGAAGAGCCAGAGACCTTGGAGGGACTATTGCCTGGTTTCCACTGAGCTCTACAGGTTGGTGTGGCTCAGTACCGTCGTTACAGTTCGACGTATTCAGGAGGATGTTTCCAGTCCCAGTTGGACTCTCACTGGGCAAGCGGGATTACATCGAATTTTCTAACATAGCGTCATACTATGGAGTCGACAGACGTGACCCACTCTCTCATGCTTGCTGCAGGCAATGTTGTTTTTCTGTTCCCTAATTAATGGACTGGGCTGCTTGACTC
Organism: Poeciliopsis gracilis; assembly: GCA_911649635.1. Taxonomy (NCBI): domain Eukaryota; kingdom Metazoa; phylum Chordata; class Actinopteri; order Cyprinodontiformes; family Poeciliidae; genus Poeciliopsis; species Poeciliopsis gracilis. The sequence goes on along the minus strand of CAJVRI010001418.1, from coordinate 7,363,712 downwards.
CAGCGTCCCACCCGAACCACACCGCCCACTGTCCTTTGGACCTACACCACGGGGAATCGTGTGGTACAAAGGCAGTAGGGGCAGCTTTTACAATGGAAACAGACAAAATAAGTTTATTGGTTGGACTGGAAATGCCTTGGGATTCCCCCAGAAGAGGGCGCTCCAGGGTTCGGAGAGCAGGAAGTCCCCAAACTCTAGAACTTCTCAAGGCCAATCATTGTGGCTGACCAACGTACACAGACATTGTCTTTTTGTAGGACTTATCATTAAACCTGAGTCAGTCAGGATATTCAAGCCACCCAGCCGATGATGTACTTTAATTTAGGAGAGTACTAACATTACAGCTGCACTGCAGCGATGTGCTGGCAGTTTGTCCTGCTGCGGACATCCAGCTCCACTGTCTCCATCCAGAGAAAACACCAACAGTCAAACCGGCCATTTTGCCTCAGGATCACTTTGAATGTGTGTTTTAGTTCAGAAACAGTTTGAAGGTGTTATTAAATCCCATCTAAACACGAACAGTCAGCAACGTTTTCTATTCAGTGGATCCAGAAATAAGCTTTAGAACATATGAAATTACAAAACTACAAAGTTCTGTCCCCTCAAAGCGATCTAAATGCCTGTTCTGCTGGCTTTTGTTCTGCTATTCATCTGTTTCATCACAAGTGCCTTAATACTGGAACGCTCCAGACTGCTTCTGTAGGCTTTATCTCCGGCTCGTCCTGCTCCCTCAATCCTAAAACCCTCCTCCTGTGTTTTCCCACTTGGTCGCATCGGGCCTGTTTGTTCGTCAAGCTCTTAATCTGTTTTAAGTGGTGAATACTTTGGAACGGTGCAGAAAAAGACCTTAACATGGAGTCGGCCCAGGCTTCCAGATCCACGCTGCTATCCTCGGTGGTCTTCTAAAGCTCCCTCCGTTTCCCAGTGTGATTGTGCCTGGTTTGGTTGCAGGCTCATTACGGCCTACATCTGATTTCACATGGGCTATAGAGACACCGAGCGCCTGTGGCTCTGTCCCTCCCACTCACAGTCTGCTACCTCTCACAATCCCGTGTGTAGGTTTCCTGAGAAGCGCCCGTAGTGGTGGCGGTTTGCGGCGCAGACTTGTAGAGTGCACGCGTGCGAGTTCGATGCCAAGACCACACATCCGGAGAAACGCAGCGGCTGTCAGAGAGCGGGGCGGTAATGGTGAGAGACAGGGTGAGACGAGAAACAATGATGATCAGTCACCGTTCTGAAATGGATCGGTGCTGCCCCCCCCTCGCCGTCCTCCTGGTCCAACCCCTCCGTCCCACGCTTGTTCCTGCTCCCTGGCCCTGAGCAGATAACCGCAGCGGGACGAGGCGCGTCCCGTAACGGCGGCGCTCGGCTCCGGCCGGCGGAGCGTGGGCGCGGTGGGGCCGATACCCCGGTGGGTTGTGGGTAGTTACACTCGCTCCAGCCCTCGGGGTCGAAGCGAGAGAGGATGCTGTCTTTTCCTGTCCGGTCGGACGGCATTGGTCACGCAGGATTTGTGAGCACAGGCCCACACCAAGTTAAGGAGTGGCGGCGTTTGTAAGGTCTGCTTGGACATGCGTTAGCGCGGTGGGATGGCGATATGGACTTTGGAACAAAGCGGATTGAGACAAGGTTCTGCAACAGCTGCAGCTTTGCTGGGGCTTGATTTGATGTAGTTTCTTCAGGCTAAAACACAACTTCTATTTTTACATCAAGACATGAAGTCAAAGGACAAAAGAATCAAAGTTTGTCTGCAGAGAATAAAGTAGAGGAACTTCTATCCGATCCAGCCGCTCCAGTGGTTTCTGTAGATTAATTTTCATCATACATTTTTATCATGTATGACAGATATGCAAAAACATTTCCTTTTAAAGTCCTAAACAAAGATTTATTTGCAGATGTTTTTTCAGCCTGAAGAAACGAAAGAGGAAATAAATCAGGATAATTTAATGATGAGATAATAATAATTCACTTGTTACTCGCTGGATCTTTTTTATGAATAAGTTTTGAAAATAAAGTATTAAAATGACAGCTGTACATTAAATTTTAAACTGAAGTTGCTTCAAATCCCCACATCTTTTAATAAAAACATTATTTTTGATTGAGCTTGTTTACAGCAGTCAGTGAAGCAGCATAAGCCAAGCTAACGCTGCCCGGTGGGATTTCGCCACGCAACTGTTCTGTTCTTTTGTGTTTCGAGGTTTACTGCCCAGATTGAACCATATTTCATTTCATACTGATTGTTGTGACTTGTACTCAGTCTGACGATGTTTGTCAGCCGCAGCGCTCGTCGTTTTCTATTTTCATTCGTTCCTTGTTTGAGATGTTTATGGTTTTTGGAGAAAGTTTAGCGTCTTTGGAGAAGAAACTTTCTGTGGAGACGTTTCATACCTGCTGTGTGTCTGCAGGGACTTTTCAAGAACATCTAATCTTCCCATTTAGAGGTTCCTCAGTTACTCTGCTTAGATCACTGGTTGTACTCTATACTATTTAATAAAACTCACCTGGACCAAACGGAGAGCAGAACCAGTCAATGAAGATGATGAAATAAACGAAACATAATTATTTTACATAATAAGGTTTACATGAAGTATTTTTCTCCAAAGTTAATCATTTAGTCTTATTGTGATTATTAACGTTAAATGTTATAAATACAGCAGGATGAGAGACTGGAAGGTGTTCAGTAATAAACCCTGTGTGTGTGTGTTTATGTCTGTGTGTGTGTGTGTGTGTGTGTGTGTGTTTGTGTCAGTGTGTGTGTGTGTGTGTGTGTGTCGTGTGTGTGTGTATGTCAGTGTGTGTGTGTGTGTGTGTGTGTGTGTGTGTGTGTGTCAGTGTGTGTGTTGTGAGTGTGTGTGTGTGTGTGTGTGTGTCAGTGTGTGTGTGTGAGCACACAGCAGCAGCAGCAGGCCCTATAAATCGCGGCGCTATCAGTGGTCCAGTCTCAGAAGCCCTGTGTTCTTTTATTGAATGTTATTGTAACTGGACGGCCCCTTGGTGGATATTTCCTGGTCAGAAATCAAGATCAGAGCTTAGAAAGCTGCAGGGGGGAGGAGGAGGAGGAAACAATGACTGATGGACACTGGAGGAGAGGCGAAGGAGAGGGATAAGAGCTGGAGTGGGTGGCCACTGGCAGCGCTTTAAAGGCCTGGCAGAGAGCGACTGGTGATACTGGGCTTAATGTGGAAGCCGGGGGTGTGAGGAGAGATGAGATGTGGATTTAGGATCATCCGACAGACAATAAAGGATGCAGACAATCTCTCCATCCTGGTCAGATGAAGGTGTTCTCCTTTAAATACGTCTTTCTCTTAGATGTAGAGTAGGAGGAAGACGATGCAGAGGAGCAAAACTAGAAATTTAACAAAGATCCAAACCATCTTCGTTCTGATGTGACAAAGATTTAAAACACTTTCAGGATCCATTTTTATTAAACTTTAACTTCCTGTAACATGTCAGTTATGAAAGTTGGGTTGATATATTTAAAGTAACAGAAACATTAGAAAGGTTTATTATTTTAATCCAGATCAGGTTTCCATCCTGAGTTTCTTCTTTCTAACAAAGATTTATTGTCAGTTTGTCTTAAAAATAAAGTTATACTTTTAGCTTGACTTGTACTAATGCATCTTTTTAAAAGTTATTTTCAGAGAACATCGTCTTTTTGGTGGTGTGAATGTTTGGCTCCCTTATTTTTAACTGTGGTTATTTTTTTTACTTCTTAACTTCACTTCTTCTACTGATGAAACTTTTTCAAGATAATTTTTCTAAAATCTTTTTCCTTCTCACCTGCGATACGCATCTTTCTATAAAATAACTCCCCTTGCATTTAACTAGTCAAATTTTAAAGCCCTTTTCTGTTAAAGTACCATTATTTTGGTACATGCTGCTTCAGGTCTTCTGGAGAAACATTTAACCATTTTCCACTAACTGCGTAAAAATAACATTTGTTTTTTTAAATTCACTTCTCTTCCTGAAATCATTAAATCATTAAGTTTAACATTTTCCAATGTAGTAATTTATCCTCTTTATTTTCTGACTATAAACGTTTATTTCTAATGAATGAGTCCAGATATGATCCAGAACAAACAGTTTGGACTAATAAAGGTTGTGATTAAAGCTCAGCTGTGTGGAAGAAACTTACATTATTTAAATGTACAGAATACAGTGAAATAACAACGAGAGTGAAATCTGTGCCATTAAAACCAGGAGCAGCAGCTGGATGGTACCAGTAGGTTGATGGTGACCAGTAGGTTAATGGTAACCAGTAGGTTAATGGTAACCAGTAGGTTGATGGTGACCAGTAGGTTAATGGTGACCAGTAGGTTGATGGTGACCAGTAGGTTAATGGTAACCAGTAGGTTAATGGTAACCAGTAGGTTAATGGTGACCAGTAGGTTGATGGTGACCAGTAGGTTGATGGTGACCAGTAGGTTGATGGTGACCAGCAGGTTGATGGTAACCAATCAATCAATCAATCAATCAAATTTTATTTGTATAGCACATTTCAGCTACAAGGCATTTCAAAGTGCTTTACATCATAAACACAAAATACAACATAAAATAAAATAAAATAAAAATACAACATAAAATAAAATAAAATAAAAAGGTCTCAACCTTTTGACACGGAATTTAAGCGCCTGTTACCGCCGGACTCCGCCGTCCGTTTAACCACGGGTATTCGCCGGGCCCCGTTGCCCACAACAGGAAAAGGTCTCAACCTACAACTTACATACTTATCCACAAATGCAAATCCAAATACAAATCCATACATATTACATTTCAAATACAGTTCTAAACAGGTGTGTTTTTAGTTGAGATTTAAAGGAAGTCAGGGTTTCTGCTGTTTTACAGTTTTCTGGAAGTTGGTTCCAAATTTTTGGTCCATAGATGCTGAAAGCTGCTTCTCCTCTTTTGGTTCTGGTTCTGGGGATGCAGAGCAGACCAGAACCAGAAGACCTGAGAGTCTGGCAGGTTGATACAACAACAGCAGATCTTTAATGTATTGTGGTGCTAAACCGTTCAGTGATTTATAAACTAACAACAGTATTTTAAAATCTATTCTTTGAGCTACAGGGAGCCAGTGGAGGGACTTTAAAACTGGTGTTATGTGCTCTATCTTCTTGGTTCTAGTAAGAACGCGAGCAGCAGCGTTTTGGATCAGCTGCAGCTGTTTGATTGATTTGTTGGACAGGCCTGTGAAGACGCTGTTACAATAATCAATGCGACTAAAGATAAACGCATGAATGAGTTTCTCTAGATCTGGCTGAGACATTAGTCCTCTAATCCTGGAGATGTTCTTCAGGTGATAGAAGGCCGATTTTGTTACTGTCTTTATGTGGCTCTGGAGGTTCAAGTCCGAGTCCATCACTACTCCCAGGTTTCGGGCCTGATCACTAGTTTTTAGATGTATTAACTGAAGCTGTGCATTGACTCTAGATCGTTCCTCTTTAGGTCCAAAAATAATTACTTCAGTTTTGTTTTTGTTCAGTTGAAGAAAGTTTTGGCACATCCACACATTTATCTGTTCTAAGCATTTATTCAGTGATTGGATGGGGTCAAAGGTCACCTGGTGACATCGTAATGTAGAGCTGTGTGTCATCCGCATAGTTATGGTAGCTAATATTATTTCCTGTTATAACCTGAGCTAATGGGAGCATATAAATATTGAATAAGAGGGGTCCTAGGATTGAACCTTGGGGTACCCCACATGTGACCTTTGACCTCTTTGATGAGAAGTTTCCAATTGAAACAAAGAAATCCCTGTTCTTTATGTAAGATTCAAACCAGTCGAGCACCGAACCGGAGAGTCCAACCCGACTCTCCAGTCGATTCAGTAATATGTCATGGTCGACAGTGTCAAAAGCTGCACTGAGGTCCAACAGAACCAGCACCGTGGTTCTCCCACAGTCCGTATTTATATGGATGTCATTGAATACTTTTACGAGGGCAGTCTCTGTGCTGTGGTGAGCCCGAAAACCAGATTGGAAAGAGTCAAAGCAGTTGGTCATCATGAGGAAACTATTTAATTGTTTACACACAGTTTTTTCAATAATTTTGCTGATGAATGGGAGGTTGGAGATCGGCCTGTAATTCTGCAGTAGTGATTTGTCCAGATTGTTCTTTTTTAGCAGTGGTTTGATAACTGCTGTTTTCAAAGCCTGGGGGAAAACGCCTGATGTGAGCGATGAGTTTACTATTTGGATCAGATCAGTAGCAATAACAAGCAGGACTTTCTTAAAGAAATGTGTGGGTAGGACATCCAGACAGCAGGAGCTTGAACTTAACTCACTTATAATTTCTTCTAGGGTTTTATAATTAAGTGGTTGAAAGTGGGTCATTTTTCCTGTATTAGTTTTGTTTGGGTTCAGCAGTGGTTCTGGCTGTAGAGTTGATGTGCAGATTAATCCTCTGATTTTTTGGATTTTCTCTGAAAAGAAGTCAGAAAACTTATTACAGGCAGCATTAGATTGGAATTCAGGTGGTAACGTCATAGGAGGGTTTGTGAGCCTGTCAACTGTTGCAAATAAAGCTCGAGCATTGTTAATGTTTTTGTTTATGACATCTGCAAAGAAAGCCTCCCTTGCATGTTTTAGTGTTAAGTGATAGTTACGTAGTCTTTCTTTATAGATGTCATGATGAACATGAAGTTGAGTTTTACGCCATTTTCGTTCTGCCCTGCGGCAGAGTTGTCTTGCAGATCGAACTGTTTGTGCATTTCTCCATGGAGATTTCTTCCTACCAGTCACAACCTTTACTTTAATTGGGGCAATGGAATCAATGATATATAAAACTTTAGACTGAAAATCATCTACCAACTTATCTACCAGTAGGTTAATGGTGACCAGTAGGTTGATGGTGACCAGTAGGTTAATGGTGACCAGTAGGTTAATGGTAACCAGCAGGTTAATGGTAACCAGCCGGTTGATGGTGACCAGTAGGTTAATGGTGACCAGTAGGTTGATGGTAACCAGTAGGTTAATGGTGACCAGTAGGTTGATGGTAACCAGTAGGTTGATGGTAACCAGTAGGTTGATGGTGACCAGTAGGTTGATGGTAACCAGTAGGTTAATGGTGACCAGTAGGTTAATGGTAACCAGTAGGTTGATGGTAACCAGTAGGTTAATGATAACCAGCAGGTTGATGGTGACCAGTAGGTTAATGGTGACCAGTAGGTTAATGGTAACCAGTAGGTTAATGGTAACCAGTAGGTTGATGGTGACCAGTAGGTTAATGGTAACCAGTAGGTTGATGGTGACCAGTAGGTTGATGGTAACCAGCAGGTTGATGGTAACCAGTAGGTTGATGGTGACCAGTAGGTTGATGGTAACCAGTAGGTTGATGGTAACCAGTAGGTTGATGGTGACCAGTAGGTTAATGGTAACCAGTAGGTTGATGGTGACCAGTAGGTTAATGGTGACCAGTAACGTTTTCTCGCAGGATGCTGTCCATCCTGACCGGTTCACATTCAGGTGGTCTATTAAAGGCCAGAACGGAGCGGATCATCGGCATGAAGACGTTTCTAGGCTTCAGAGCTCAATGAGGAAGGTTGGTGGTGTGAGCGCTGTTATTATGGAAACTCTGCGGTGTAACGTGTCACTTCCTGTCCTACTTTGTTGCATCAGTCAGAAGGCGAAGCTGCAGAGCTTCAGCCTCCTGTTGAACTGATTCAAACCTCGACAGATTCAACCTTTAAAATAATCAAATTCATCAGGAATGAGAAACATGATCCCATCTGCTGGTGTCGTTGCCACCAGCCACGCTGCTGCAGCTGCTGCTGCTGATGCAGCTGCTGATGATGCTGCTGATGCAGCTGCTGCTGCAGCTCAATGTTTGTTGCTGTGTCAGATGGTGATTGGACAGAAAACTGTAATTATAAAGCTCTGGTTATGTTATTTAACTTGTATGAACATTAGATGTATTTCATTAGACTATTAAAGTGATGCTCCTGGTTGCTTTGCTCTTGGCGTCTGTATTTTCTCAGGACTGAACTTTATAGTTTTAATATTATAATCACCACTAAATCCAAGATATCTGCAGCTCAGGTCCTCTGCATGTTTAACATCACTCACAACTAAACCTGCCACATTAATCAGTTCATCAAGTAATCACATGGTTGTTTCCATCCTGGTTACCAATGTTTTTTGAAGGGTACTAATTATTTTATGACCTTTCTGTCAGGTTGAAATCTACTAGTGGTTTATCAGATCATCTCTTTGCATCGTTAACGACTGAAACATTTTTAAAAACTGTACAAAAGTTTCAGTCGTCTGAGACTTGATACTTCCTCAGACCTGATCAAAACCTTTCCACTGTATTTTTGTTGAATTAAAATCTTGTTTAGTATTTTAGTGTAACTCTGTGATCAGTGTGAAGCAGAATCCACCAGCTTTGAGTTAGAGCCTCGTCTCTGCTGGAGAAACAAAACTGCGCTGGTCTCCTCTCTGGCTGCAGACCTCGAGTCGCGGTGCGGCGCGTTTCCTGGTGGGCGTGATGCGTCGGACTTCCCCTGGCCGCGCTCTCTCTGGCTCTAATTGCTACGGGGATCTCGGGGTGGCAGGGACAGAATGGACTGCAGAGATTGTGGTTCCACTGCTGCTTCCCAAACGGGCTTTTCTCCCCGTGGGCCTGCTGCTCCACGACTCCCAAATCCCCCCATTTGCCACCCTCTCGGCCTCACCTCGCCTGGGTAATGCAGCCATTCTCTGCTCAGATAGCCGCTAATTTCCCACAACTGACTTGTTCCAGAACCGGTCGAGAAAAACTCCAACACCTACGTTTGTTTCTTCATGTCCACAACTTCAGATTTAGAGAATTTCAGCTTGTTTCTCCAAAAACTTCCAGAATCTTAACCTGCTTACTTTAACCTCCTCTTTTCTTGCTTCCTTTCAGGATTTCTCTTAAATTATTGAACATTTAAACGACGTCACTATAATAAATCAAAACCTTAAATGTAAATAAGTTAAAGTAATCAAAATGGCCCTGAGATCTGATTGGCTAGCCTGCTCTGTCGCCGGCCAATCACCTTCTGTGTAGCAGTGTTGGCTCCGCCCACTGAAAGGTTAAATTCATAAGTTGGATGGTTTATTTGCTTTTTGTCTCTGGGATAATGATAAATAATTGGGATAAATTTTGCATCTTTATGCAGATGACATTTTATTTTTCTGAAAGGATTTTATAGAAAAGATGAAACTTGTCATCTTGTCAGACATTAAAAACATCGTCTTTTAGAAATGTTGGACCACAAACCGAAAGTTTGCATTGAGAAATAATTTACATGTTTCTTGCTGAGCATAAACAACGTCTCTTTTATTGTCTGGATTTGGTTTCCTTGAAAGCTGCCTCAGGTTTCAAAATGAGTCACATAAAGAATCATTTTTTATGTATTTGAGAGATTTGAAGGTTGTGACCTCTGCTCTGTCTCTCTGAGCTTTGTGTTAGTTGGAGATGCTCTGGCGATAAATAGGTGATTATACCCATGATCCTCTGCAGCCGCCGCTCCTTATTATCGTCGGCGCTGCGCAGCCAGAAGTCGGTGTCTGATCTGGAGCCGGCGACCTCAGGGACAAACCAGCTTTTAAAAACACTAATCTGCAAATCAGCGTCTCTCCAGATAGTGGTGAGCTTGGGCAGCGATCAGGCGCAGATTATGGATGTGATCTGGAGCTGATTGCTGGATGGAAGCAGATGTTTGGACTCCTGCTCCAAAATTAGAAATGATGTGGATTCATAACCCGTTTCAGAGGATAAAGCCTCATGTAAACAAAGTTTGGTGAATGCAACATGAATTGCTCAATTTGTGGAGGTCAACTGCTGGCGGATTACATTCAGCTGGGCCTGCTGTGAATCCTGACGCTTCCTGCTGACACCAGCAAACCGGCTGCGTCTTGGTTCATTTCATTTGTTTGCTCTGGTTCTGATTTTACCAAAGAAGATCTGATTCTGAGAAAAACCTCAAGATTTTGTGTCTTCAGAATATATTCTGACTCAGCGGTTTTGTTTTCTCACAACATCTTATGCACTTTATTCAACGTTTCCATCGTCTCTGTCTGACATGTTCGTGTTTCTGCTGAGATCCTGCAGCGTTTACAGCAACGTTTTGATTTACCTAAAGTAAAATCCGATTATTTGAGACACAGATGAACAAAACGTTCAGTGAACTCTCGCCTGGCGTCTCATTTCTGCAAATATTCCAGTTATCGGCTCCTGCTCAACGTTCTGGTGTTTTCTGTTATTTGCAGTTAGACAGAAAACGAGTAAATTAAATTACATTCACTAATTAAAATGGGGTTCAGTGTGTTTTGGCAAATTGTTGATGTTCTCTGCCTCCTAGATCTGCTGCTGCTGCTGCTGCTGCTGATGGGAAATGCCAGATTTTCAACTGCAAGTGAACGCATCCTGACCTGCTATAAACCATGAAACAACCAAACCCACAGAGAAAAGGCAGCTTTAAAATAAACCTTTCTTTTATTTTTTATAGAAAGAAACAATCAATAGAACATCTAGTTGAAATTTCTACATTATGATGTTTTTGTTCTCTACTTTAGAAAAAACTAAGAAAAATCTTTAAAATAGTTTGATCTATAAATATTTTCTTTCACTTTTAAAATCAAGACAAAAACAAAAATTAAAAAAAATAATTCTTTCTTTTGGCCCTTCGGGGCTTCCGTAGAATTTCAACAGTTGAAATGTTTGTTTTTATGTTAAATGAAGTAAAGTGACCTTGAATGCCAAGGTCACGTTTCCCCAGAGCCCGTATCGTTTTAAAACGGTCTCTCCACCTGAGCGTGCTGCAGCGCAGCCAGAACAGCAAATCTGACCCGCCGGGCCTCGTTTCCACGACCTTTCCCTGACCTTGGAGCGCCGCGCCTTTCCTGCACCGAGGCTTTTCTGGTTCTGTGTTGGTTCTGTGTGGGCCGCAGCCCGACAGGAGGCCGTCTGCAGGCAACGCAACACGGCAACGCAACATGGCAACTTAGCAACACAACACGGCAACGCAACATGGCAACTTAGCAACACAACATGGCAATGCAACACGGCATCGCAACACGGCAACTTAACAACGCAACACAGCAACGCATTGCAGCAACGCACCAATGCTAATCCACACGAATAAAGAGGGGAAGATCAGCAGAACTGGAAGATACTAAATGGGATTAGGCTGATTCTCTCTCTGTGTGTGTGTGTGTGTGTGTGTGTGTGTGTGTGTGTGTGTGTGTGTGTGTGTGTGTGTGTGTGTGTGTGTCTAAATACACAATCATCATCATCATCATCATCGCTGCCTTCATCAAGCAGCCTCAGCGGCTGGTAATAATGTGCACCTTCTGTCTAATTTGGCCATTATTCAGGCCTGTCAGGCCACAATTATTTAGAGCTTATCTCTGTTGCACATGAGATGACGCGTTTGTCACGCTCTCACACACACACACACACACACACACACGTAGAGACTCGGAGCAGGCCTTTCTAGATTCCAGTGATGAGGACCTGCTGCCCCCAGCATCATTACAGCATTGATTACCTGGCTGCTGATCGCCGCCCAGATTCAGCCCCTCGTCCTGCTGCAGTGTTTATGCGTAGATGGAGATTGCATTGTTGCCCCCACCCTGGAGTTTGTTTATTCTGTGGGCTGATTTGTGTTCAGTAATGTCATCTATCCCCCTCTGGACTTGGAGCCCAAGCAGCAGCAGGGGGGAACAGAGAGAGAGAGGGAGCGGGCAGGCGGGCGAGCGAGCGAATCGCTGCACTCACATTGGCTGAGAAAAGGATGCGTGATATTGGGTTTCTATGATCTTTTGTGAGCCGTAATTTGATGCCACGCAAAGTGTTGAGCGGAACAAATATAGAGGCGTTGTTAAATGATATCATAAATTAGTGATCAGGAGCTGCAGAGATGTATGTATTTACTGCACTGATTGGGTTACATTCGCATAACAAGACCAATGTTCCACAGCTCGGCTGTTTGTAAATCCCATTTCAGCTGCTTCTATTTTCAGAACAAACCAGCCATGTAATGTGCAATAAAAGTTGGAGTAATGATGTTTTTAGGCAATAAAGCCAATGGATGTGGCCGTCATTAAGGCATCTTAACAATTGCAAAACAATTCTTATCGACTGGGAAATGCAACATTTTCCGAGGATGAGGAAATGAGGCGGCGAACAAAACTAACCATCAGATAGCGCGCCTCCTTAATTCTCTCATCCTCTGTTAAATAATATCATTATCATTGCCTAATGACGATGCTGCAGCAGCGCTTATGGAATAAGCCGATTAGGACAGAGACAAACAGCGCTGGGCCAGGAAGCACTGCAAGGCCATTTACCACTTCACACAGGACAAATGAGTGTGTCCCCTCCATCTTCCCTTTTCCATCTCCTCCCCCCTCCATCCACACTCCACTTCCATCCATTTCATTTTCCCCCGTCGCTCCAGCAGGCCATCATCAAGTATTTGATTTCCTCTCCTCCTTCCCTCTCTCCTTCCCTCCCCGCCGCCTCGCCGCCCCTTCCTCTTTGTGCGGAGGTAATCGTAGATGCAAAGGGAAGGGGCCCGCCGGTCCTTATCAGCCCATAACATCTGTCGGCGTGTCAGGTGATGAGATGGAGCGCTCGCGGCCTGCCGGCGGCCCGGACGGCTCCTTTAATGCAGAGAGGGGAGTGTGCAAACAAACAGCAGCTGATAGGGTCTATGCTTGTCACAATCGCTCAGGACCGTGATCTATCTTCCCCCTGCCTCCTCGCTCGCCCGCCCGCCCGCCCGCTCCCCGTCTTCCTCTGCTCCTTCACTCCCCGACTCGTCTTCACTCCTTCACTTTCTCCTTCCGTAATCCGTCCAATCAGAGCCCATCGGGTCAGAGTGGTTTTTCTGCGCTGCTTATCAGGCGCCGTGCGTGCTCAAAGAAAATGTTTCTGTCTTATCAACAAGCTCATTTCCACAATCATCATCATCATCATCATTATATCCATCATCATCAGGCTAATTTTTTACAGTGTTGGCATTGTGACCAGGAAAACCATTAGAGAAATTACAACCATTATTTCACAGGAAAAGTATTCAGGGCGGGCGCACAAACTTCACCTCTCCAGTCAGAATCTTAATCTAATTTCTGCTAAAATCATCTTTTTTTCCAAAATGTAGCATATGAAAGGAAAGGGATCTAGTTTGATGTGTTTGGTCTCATTTCAGCACATTTATTTACAGTAATAACAGGATTTCATTACTTTCTTTGAAAACACTTTTATTTAGCAAAGTTTAATAAAAAATAAGATTTGGAGGCAGGATAAACGTGATTCCACACGTCATAAGAGCTTCGTTTTGAAATTACAGATAATTTGTGTTGGATTTTCCATGGTGATCAATAAAAACATTACTAAATGTTTTTATTTAACATTATTAAATGTTTTTATTTAACATTATTAAATGTTAAATAAAAATATTTAATAATAAAAAGTTTCCTCTGCATCAACATCCGTTAATAGACGAAACCAATTTCTATCAGGAAGTGTTGCGACTTTCTTCACTGTCTCAGAACCTCAAACCAATTTAAATATTAATGATCCAAAACGACACAAATAATCACAAGATTCAGATTTTAAACAAAGGATGAAATAATCCAGATCACAGAAGTTTTTCCCTCTGAACTTTGCAGAATGTTGTCATTCAGCCACAATAAAGATCACTTCCTGGAAAGGGAAGTGATCTTTATTGTATTTGCACTCGCCCATAATTCGATCTGTTAATGAATTTAAGGTGGATTCATTGGAAATGAATCCACCTTAAATTCATTTCCAATGAATCCACCTTATGGACTGAACTTTCAATAAGTTCAATAACTTATTATTGAACTTATAATTGAACAATCAATTATTGAAATAATCAACTACTTTAGCAATCAATTAATTGCTAAGTGGAATATGCGCACTCAAAAAAATCACACTGAGAGCAATAACTCAACCAAAACTGCACTGAACTATAAACTCAGATGAAAGCAGCTTTATCTGTAAATGTGTTTAAGCAAAAACTCTTCAGGTTTCAGTTTCTCCTGGTTTAAATTCACTGGAGTAACACTCTTCTATTTTAGACAATAAAATGTTTATTCTCTTATTTATTTGTATTTTTTAATGTATTTCGAATATTGTATAAAAGAAAGACTTAAATGTTTGAGTTAAAATCTTTAGAACGCTCCATTTTTAATCCCGGATTAATCGATTAATCATCAAATAGTTGACGGATTAATCGGTTATTCAAATAATCGTTAGTTGCAGCCTGATATATTTCAGCTGCTCACTGATAAATGTTGAGGAAAACAGGGAAGTTTTTCAGTGTGTCGTTTCCAGTAACAGCAGCCATTCCACCAGTAGAACCAGGACAAACTGGGATGTTGAAGCCATAAAGTTGCAGTGAAGTGCGTATTGCAGGCGCTGCAGGCGTTTCCGCTCCCACTGCAGGAGGAATTTGTCTGTGGCGCTTTGTGAGGCCTGCAGCTGGACTGTAGCTACACAACTATCCTGTCATTGTCAGACGCTGGTGGCAGCAGATCAATAGTTGGTAATTCTTTGGCTGCAGGTCTGCGACTCCTCGCCCTTCTCGCCGCGTCTGCCCCCCCGAGCTAGAATGTCCTCTAATGGAGCAGGCCAGATCTAATCACTGCAGTAATTGAAGTTTACTTTGAAGCTTTCAATCTGGGAGAATATTTAAAGACGAAGCCACCATGAAACACTATCTACTGTCCCAGGCCTGATCTGATCTGGATCTAGTGCCCTCTTCAATAATTGATGAGCGTCTCAAACATACTTTTATCCCTGCGCTCGTCACATTTCTGCATTAGACTTAACTCAATTTAAGATCCGGCCGACCGCCGCATGCTTTTAGAGTCGACATCAATGGAGACGAACGGCTCGTCTCATTTAAGGAGGAGAGTCTACATCAGGAGCGACCGGCACAGAAGTACAAATTGAGTAATGACCCGGTGGAAACACAGACAGAACCATCTCTCTGCATTTAATTCACTATTTCTGAGCGTCGCAAACTACTGGCCTACCAAGGTTAAAGTAAAAATCCAGGTTAAGCTGATAGGAACCTGATTTATTCACCAAATTATTCACTTCATGTCTGAAAATAGATCATAGATTTTTCCTGGAGCATATCTAAAACAATCAAAAGAAAATGCAGCATGATGGGAAGCTAAAGTATCAGCTCAATGCTAGCTGACGCGCTATTGGCTGATGTTTGCAAAGCAGCCAATCCGGAAGCACCGTTCAGTTTCCTCTGATTTATGGGCGTCCAACGGCCCCCGAACCTCACTTTGGACCTCTGCTGAAAGCTAACAAAATAAAATAATGCAATAAATATTCAGCATGAAAAAACATTCATCCACACATGGCAGCTCTATGAAAGTCCCCAAATGGCGTTTAATTTGGGTTGGGGCTTTGACTAGGCCAGTATAAACTCCTTGATTTCCTTTTGAAGCTTTTCTCTTGCAGATCTTGAGGTCTGGCTTTGTGAGATCATTTTGCCTCCTTCGCGTTGTCAGACAGGTTCTGTTGTTGGGATATAATCTGTCAGGCTGGTGAAACTAACAGCGATTCTGTGTCTGGCTGCTGAATCTTTGCTAACAGTGCTAATGATGCGGTGAGCTGAGGGTAAGCAGCCTGAGGCTTTGTTTCAGTTTGAGTCTGTGGACAGAAAAGACTTCTCCAGAAATCCAGGAGTTTTTCACGCTGCCCTTATTGACACAAGCTGGGAACTCTTTGTTCAGTTGCAGTTATTGCCACATAGCGTGGGTTTGGTCGGCAGGCGAGGCCTGAAGTCAGGATGCATACATGGAGCTGCAGTTGGCATGTAAACACGCCCAACCTGACTCGGTTCAGTTTGCTCCATCTGCAGCTGCTGTGGTTCTGATTCCAAAACTAACCAAACCCTTTGAGCAACAGGTTCCCCTCCCGGCCTGCGGGGGCGCTGCACCAAGAACCGCTGAAGGAAACGACACAAAAACCTGAAGAAGAGGAGGTTGGAGGATCTCTCTTCAGCCATTTCCCCTCCTAGCGCTAGGCTAACATGTTAGCTTTAGTTGTATTTACCGATATATATATATATATATATATATATATATATATATATATATATATATTATATTTCTGTTTTTATAAAGATCTTTAATTCATAATGCTCTTAAAAAGTCTTAAATCTGATTTGGTGAAACCTGCAAAATCCAGAAGGTTAAAGGTCATATAAGCACAGTGTTACTTTATTACTGACAGCCTGATTTATTAGTCAATCAAGATGAATGAAATGCTCAGAGCAGAGTTGGGAATTTCTACATTTCTTCTTTAGTTGTATCACATTAACAGTGTTTGGGTAAATATTCCTCCTAATTGTTGAGAACATGGTATTGTTTGGTGTTGTCGGGTCAATTTGCTGTTCCGTTTAATTGCGGCGGTGCGGTGGCGGCGGTGCGGTGCGGTGGCGGCGTGGCGGTGCGGTGGCGGTGCGGTGGGGCGGTGCGGTGCGGTGCGGGCGGTGCGGTGGCGGTGCGGTGGCGGGGCGGTGGCGGTGCGGTGGCGGCGGTGCAGTGGCGGCGCGGCGGTGCGGTGGCGGCGTGGCGGTGCGGTGGCGGCGTGGCGGTGCGGTGGCGGTGTGGCGGTGGCGGCGGCCGCCAGCTCTGATTGATGGGCCTGAGCGCGGCGGGGCAGCGGCAGATGAAGAGAGGTCTGATAGCGGCCGCTAGATACTCCCTGATTCACTGTGTGTCAGATACTGATAACAGTCAGACTGGGAGAGAAAAAGCCAGCAGAGAGTCTGTGGGGGAACCTGGGAGGAGAAATAAATGGCTTCTGGGGAGAAACGGATGCGCCGGGTGTCACATCCGTCCTGACCAGTGGCGTGTTTCATCAGGATGACGAATCGAGGCGGGAGGCCTGCTGCTCCTCACTCCTGCTTCACCTGTTCAACTCATTTCTGTATCTGCTTGTCTTGAGGTTTTATTATTGATATTTGTGGGCGATGAAATAGAGCCCAGCGGTTTTTATGTGGTGGCCTCCTCACAGCGCTGTCACTGTAATGTATGTGTTGAGATAGCACTATGTGGGGGAGGGGGGAGAGTGCGCCTTCCTCTCCTGTCTCAGAGTATCAATAGCATCACTCTTCTCCTCTCTCGGCCCCCACCCGTCTGTCCTCAGCTGCAATCTATCCACTTTCCTATTTTTCCCTCCATCCTTATCTATCCATTTTATCTCCCTCCAGTTTTCGTTTCTTCCCCTTGCCGCCTGTCGCTCAGGGCGATGTCACCGGGTTTCCTGTCGCCGCGGGAGGAGGCGGAGGAGAGCGGGAAGCGCTTCAGTCAGGAGGTCGCTGATGTCACAGGGATGCGCTGACGGTTCCGAGTCGTTTAGCTTCGCAGCGCGGGGCGTAGCCGCCGCCTCCTCTGTGGTTCCCCACCTGAGCGGCGGCAGGCGGCGTGCGGCAGGCGGCGTGCGGCAGGCGGCGTGCGGCAGGCGGCGTGCGGCAGGCGGCGCTCAGCTGATGACCCGATAAAGGGGCGTGGCCTCGGTGCGGCTGGGACTCGTGACGCTCACGAGGAAGGACACCGGATCAGATGGCGGACAGTTTCAGAGGAAATCGTGATTTGAGTCACTTTAGCTGGAATGTTAGCATCAGGCTAATGGAAGATTTAATCAGAAGTCGTTCCTTCCGACGCTCATCACTGATCAATAGATAATTAATCTATTGATTATTTCACCAATAGATACATAATTAATTTCCTTCTTTAATAATAAAATGGAAAAACTGCATTAATTCAGTTTATGGCAAAGGATTGATGCTGAAACAATCAATTATTGAAATAATCAATAGTTAATCATTAGTGATCAATGTGATCAATTAAAACGGCCAAAGAACTGTTAGAGCACTAATTAAGACAAAACTACAAAAATATATAAATGTGGTTCACAGTATTGAATTATAACTCATTGGAAAACAGCAAACAATTATTTTATCTATCAATTATTCTAATGATTGATTACGTAGAAAATGACCTGCAGTAATTTCTTTGGTGAATTTCTGATCGTTTGCAGCAAAAGATTAAACTGAAACAATCAAATGAATCGTGATTCATCGATTATTGCCACGATAATTAAGTAATTGATTAGTCGTTAACTTCAGGAAGAACAACAGAAATCCTGCTAACATCAGAATATGAAAGCTCAGCACTTCCTGCTGAGCTGCACGTCAATACAGAGTGCAGATTATCTGTCTTATTGTTTTGGGATTAACAGATTAATAACAAGGACAGTTTATTTTAGAATTTGAACTGAATGAGCTGAAACTGCAGCTGGAGCAGATTTACAGGTTTGATCATCTTAAAGGCAAAGTGTTTATATTTACGGTTCAGTTTGGTTTCAATCCATATTTGAGTTTTTCTCATTTTCTAGATTGTGGGCCGAGACAAAGACCGTGTTCTCTTTCCTTCCTACCATCATAAATGTAAATATCTAGAGATTTTAACATCTGGTCAGATGAGGCTAGCATTTAGCCAACATTCATGTCTTCATGCCCAGAGCTGAGTACGGTGGAGGGGCTGTGATGCTGTGGGCCTGATTCCTCTCATGTCTCCTGGGACAGAGCAGGTTCCTCACAGAAGGAAATCCAAAGTCAGAATTTGGTTTAACTTGAGTTTAATGGGTCTCTGCAGATATTCAGATTGAAATCCAGTTTAATTGAACTTTCGGTGTCTGATTCACCTGGATGTGATTCCACAACAGAAACGTCTTAAAGATGCTGCTCAGATCTCTCCAGAACCCTTTGGTCCTTCCTACTCGGTAGAAACATTCCTGAGAACGATAAATATTGTGCTTCAGTGACTCTGTTGGCTTGAATATTTCAGGTTTTCCTGCTTTTCATCCTGTAAAATCTGCACCTTTCCTCAGGTCTGACTGTTTGAGGCAGCAGACCCTAAGATGAAGCTTAAAAAGCAGAAGTGGGACATAAAAGCCCTTAAACTGGTTTTTGTGAGTGAGCGTCTGTCGGCTGCAGGCCGCTAGGAAAGGATGTGCTCAGCGCTCAGCATTGATCAGCAGGAGATGGAGCTCCAGCTCCAGCCGGTGTCGTATCGGTCCGCCTTAATTGATGTAATGAATGTGATTAGCTGCTATCTGTGGGATCGCAGACCGGGCCCTCTGTCCTTCCCTCTTATCTCCCGCTGCTTCCTGGGCCCGATGGACCGGACCCATAATGCATCAGAACGGACGAAGATGGATGGAGCCGTCTGTCCGGACTCAGAGCGCAGCAGGGAGACGATCCCGGCTCGAAATCTGGAAACTTTCAGTCTGATGAGGAGAAAACCTTTAAAACATCCTCTGCTGATTCTCGCAGAACCTTCAGTCGCGTTTCTTTTAGCGGTGCACCACTGACATCTTGTGGACGAATGAAGTACTGCAGCCGCCAAACGAGTGAAAAACATGCAGTTCATCTTTCCGATAAACTCAATTAAAGCTACAACAGTTATATTTGCTGATTAGTTTTCTGTCATGAATATTTCTAATAACTTTTTCCATAACAGTATAGATGTGTTTAATGTACTTATGACACGTTTTAAAGTAGAAAGTGTGTTGAGAAGCAGAATAAATGAAAATGATGAAGCTCTACGACCAAAACAGATTATATTATTATATACATGTTTTGTCACTATTTCTGTTTTCTGTTGTATTCTCTCTTTTTGAGTCTTTTCTTGTTTTTTGTCTTTTTTCTTTCTTTTCTCTACAATTTCCTTCTTTCCCTTTGAACTTTTCCCTCTTCCTCTCTTCTTCTCCATCAGAATAAAATAAACCCCAAACATTTTTAATACAGTGGAGAATCAGAGTGAACACTGTGACGCTCCACTAATCAAAGTAAATCTGTTTCTCCTAATCCTCAGTGCTGCACTGACAGACAGGAGACTTTAAAACACTGAGAAAACAGGGAGCTGCATTATAAGGTGTTTATCTTTTATAAGGTTTTTGTTTTTCTTTAACTGATTTGAATTTGAATCGTTTTGAATCGTTGTCATGTGACCAAGGACTGACGAGGTGTACCTATTAAAATGGCCGGTGTGTGAAGGCTCTGAGCCTCTAGTTTACATAGTTTTATATTACAACCAGAAACAGCATAAATTAATAAATGTCTCGTCTCCAGTGCTGAGGCTTTATTAATAAAACTAGTTATTAATTATTTTATTTAAAAATAATGGCATAAACTTGGTTCTGGTGCCACATATTTGATTAAAATGTAAAACCTCTAAACTCAGATTTACTGCCACCTGATGAGGTAAAACTCTGAATCTTTCAAACGGTGAGAAACCTGGAAATGTTCTGAAAAGCTGATTGATTAGGAATTCTGTCAATAAGCAGATTAAGATTAAAATGTTAATTTCCAGCAGACTCAGCCGTATGCTGTGCTTCCTGCAGACATCCTGCAGGGGGCGGTGTGACGCCAGAAATCCATGCAGTTTGTTGGTTTTTATTTGATTGGCTCTCGGTTTGTTCTGACGCTGGATTGATGGATTCTGATTGGCCAGAAATCTGCTGCTGGTTTTCATGTTTGATCCAGAATAAAAATGATCAATGAAAGACTTTTCAGCTGCAGCTTCTTTAAAGCTCCAAAAGGAAATAAAATAGAGCCCCGTTCTGCACAGGCATCAGCTGAACTACTGGATCAGCTGATCAGCATCTCAGAAGCTCAAATACAGCATGAAGGATTTGAGGAGGAGGAAGTTTAAACCATCGCTTCAGTCCATCACTTCCCCTCCTCCAGCATCTTTCTAACCAGGCGGACAGACAGATGGAAAGAGGAGCAGCAAAAGCAAAGGCGGTGGATTAGCAGAGATGCTAACAGCTAATGTTGTCATTCTGGATCTTACTGTTTAGCACCAGCTCTGCTGCCTGGATGCTAGCTGTTAGCTGCAGAGAGTTAAACAGCAACTGTCTTCAGTCAGAGGCGTCTTTAGGTAGGTTGCAGAACGGACTGCTACTGGAGTTACGACATTTATTTTCTCTGTGGGGGAAAGAAATAATTTTGAAATATGAAGCAAAACTATCTTCACTTTTATGGACAATGAATGAATGAATGAATGAATGAATGAATGTCAGTGGTCTCTCCACACTGAGTCAGCAGTCTGGTTTCATTCTCTCCTCATGATTAAATCGCCGTTGATCCCTACTGGTTTTATCCCTACTGGTTTTATCCGTACTGGTTTTATCCTTACTGGGTTTATCCTTACTGGGTTTATCCCTACTGGTTTTATCCGTACTGGTTTTATCCTTACTGGTTTTATCCCTACTGGGTTTTATCCCTACTGGTTTTATCCATACTGGTTATCCCTACTGGTTTTATCCATACTGGTTTTATCCATACTGGTTTTATCCTTACTGGGTTTATCCCTACTGGGTTTATCCCTACTGGTTTTATCCTTACTGGTTTTATCCCTACTGGTTTTATCCTTACTGGTTTTATCCTTACTGGTTTTATCCTTACTGGTTTTATCCATACTGGTTTTATCCTTACTGGTTTTATCCATACTGGTTTTATCCATACTTGTTTTATCCCTACTGGTTTTATCCGTACTGGTTTTATCCTTACTGGTTTTATCCGTACTGGTTTTATCCGTACTGGTTTTATCCTTACTGGTTTTAGCCATACTGGGTTTGTCCTTACTGGGTTTATCGTTTCCCAGCTCTTCCTCCCGTTTCGCAGATCGAAGCGCTGGAAGCGGCCGGCGTTGTGCATCGATATTCTCCGTCCGGATCCTTTCATGTCTCCATCGAGTCGTTTTTCGACTCCAACTGTTGCAGCGATGCCTTTGATTACAGCTTTCATGTGCCCTGCCAGGCGCTGATGCCATTAATTACAGAAAATGCTGCAGAGCTTTCATATCATCAGAGGCCAATCACTGAAATGACTGTGAGCTATTAAAATCAGTGTGATGGTGAAGCTTTCAGAGTTCAGTATGCTTTCAGGGCCTCATTATTAGGGCCAGGATTAGCTCCCAGCGCAATCAGATAACATTCCTCCAGATCCTGGATTTCTGGAGCAAAAAATGAAATTAAAGTCAGAAGCTTTGGGGTTAATAAAACCAGAGGAATGAAGGAGTGAGAAAACTGCATCAACAAACTGCAGTTTTATCTAATTAGGTCCTGATTCCTTTAAACAGGAAAGTAAAGAACAAAGGAAAAAGTGTGTGAGGAAAAGCAGCAGGGGGAATTGTTGGAGTCAGAGGCGTCTCACCTGGGACCAGAACCAGAACCAGAACCAGACTGTCCAGCAGAGGTCCGGCGTTTCAAATGAACATTTTAATTTCATCTGGAGATTTCAGTCTATATAAATATATATATATATATGTATTAACAGATTCCGGCAGATTATCCTTTTCCTGATAGTTTTTACATTTAATTGAACTTCCAATATGTGGTAGTTTATGGTATTTACTGTACATTGTGTCTCATATCGACTCATCAGATTCAGCAGAGCATCAATGCTTTAGTACAAACAAGCTGATTCTGCCAAGCCCGTTCCTTGGCTCTGGTTTTGCTAGATGGGAGTTTGGCCCATCTTTGTCATGCTCCGCATTCCTGCAGCGCCTCGTCCTTTGTGATCCGCCTGACTCTTACAAACTTCTTCCTTTCCCTCCTGCGTGCTCCGATTTGTGATTTCCTCCGCCTGCCTCGTCTTTTTCTGCATCTGGGCTTTAATGTGAGTTCAGGAGGAGGACGCAGCGCCGAGGCCGCCGCTCTGCAGCTTTCATTAAGCAAAGCACATAAACACGGCTCCATCCATTAGCATCGTTAGCTGAGAGGGGCAGAGGTGTGGAGAGGTTATAAGATAATCAAGACTCCCTCTCTGCTGTAAACCCACACAGTAAAGAGCTGACATCAATATGCTGCTGATGCTGCAGCAGCAGCGTCAGAACAAGTCGCTCTCTGACTAAACATCATCAGCAGGCGCCTCCGATGGGCAAGACTTATGACTTTGAGATGCTTTCTCATTCAGAGGAGAAAAGTTTCTCATTATTGTTGGAAATAACTAACTGCTGCTGTGATTTTATGAACTTTTTTATCCAGATTTCCATAAAATCCTGATAACTTTGATCCAAGAGAAATGAATCGATCTGGTGGATGAAGATGCTGAAAACGGCAAAATAAAATTAGGAATGCATTAGATTGAGTTTAACTTTGGATAAATGTGGTATTTGAGTTCATTTCTGAACTTAAGGAAGTGAGATCGTTTCAAACCGACGTTCAGATGTTTGTTTGGGAGGTTTTAATGAACGCGAGAGGCTCGGTTTGTATGATGACGACGGTGGTTTTTATGCAGCACACTTTAAGTACTGAGGATCAGAGTGATTAAATCAAGCCGCCAGGAATCCTGGGCCCCATGACAGACATGAGATTGGCCCCCATGCAGCTGCTGTTACAGTTTCTGGAGTGAATCTGACTCATCAAAAGCGTCACAGTTTTAAAGACTTGCTTCTTTGGCCAATGCTGATATTAGCACAATATTTGCTGCTCCTGAATTGTACATCCAACAGCCTGCATACAGTGTGCCAGAATGTTGCACACTGTAAAACTATGAGTTTGTTTTCTGAAATGTCTTCATTGCACATGAAGCAATCCTGGTTTTATGCGTATTTTCTGTTAGAACCTGACTTGGTGATCAGACTCCGGATCCGAACCAGTTTCTGTTGAGCCCAGCGCGGCGGCTGGATGCATGAAGTGCTGCGAGGCTTCCTGCCGTTGCCCGGGTAACGCCCCGGTTGCCCTGCAGATGGCAGCAGCACACCGCGGTCCCGCCGCAGCGCTGATGGATGTGTGCAGTTAGCAGGAACAGTTAGAGCTCATTATTTCTGAGATTCCTGTAATCTTCTTCACGTCTTCGTTCCGGTGGGTCGGCGGTTCTGCTCGGCCCGGCCCGTCTCTCTCTGACGTCTCCTTCATGTAATTGAACTTGATGAGTTGTGGCGTTTGTTTTCCTGCAGAAACGTTTTGTCCTTTAAACACTAGCTGACGTATCTGGGCCGGCCGGCTCCAGCTGTCAGCGTCGCTCACGGTTCACCTTGGAGTTCTGGTTATAAATATAATACGTCTGTATTTCTCCCTCTGATGTCTGTCCCTACAGATTTCATCCTGCCAGGTTCTGGTTCTGTTGTGGGAGAAAAATGGTTGCATGTCAGCAGATGTCTGCATTTACCTCAGAGACATGGTGATGAATGCGCTAAAATATTCCCATCATTTCTGTTTAATCAAATGTATTTTTGGTTGCTGTGAGGAGTTTGATTGAAATGTTTAAACTGAGACATTAAAGCCGTCAGACCTGGATAAAATCCTCGCTGAATTTTAATTCGTCTGCAGGTAAATTCAGCCTGACATGGTTGAGTTCTTCTAATAAATTAAAATTATCTGACGGATGTGTCCCAAAAAATAGTAATTTACATTTTATGACATTGAAATCTCAAGCTGAAACCTCACTGTGTTGAGAATGAGTCCGTTTGGACCGATGACATCAGAACCGAGCCGACCCGCCGGCTTTAGTGACCCGGAGGCCTAAACACAGGAAGTGGGAGGAATCAGGAGAGAAATGGATGAACTTCACTCTTTATGTAGTAAATAAAACAATTAGTAAACTGAGATGAGGGTGGAAACCTGATTAAATTAGTCTGAATATCTGAAGTAAAATCATTTCTGCTGTAAATTTTTCACCGTCTGTAAGTTAAAAGCTGATAAAAGCTTCAAGTTTAAAATGATTCAGTTTGACTTCAACATAAAATGAACTTTAATGCTCTGTTCTTAGACGTTGGATGAGTAAACTGGTCTGTCGCTGTCAGAGCGCCAATGAAAGGCAGGAAAATCACCTTTTGAACTTAATTACCCGCCGAATAATTAATGTTTGATTGCGGTGTTCCCCCAGGCTGTCAACACACGATAATTTATCATAAGATTATAATTTATCCCTAATTGCTTTGGCAAGAGGTTTATGATTAGAATAATTTGCTTATTAAATGCACAGATTGTTCAGCAGTAAACCTATCAGAACCGCGGCCTTCAATCCACTTCCAGCTTCAGAACCGCTGATTCTCCTGAAGCCCGTTGGACCCAGAAGCGGCAGCAGAAACATTTCATTGTTTGCCCTGAGAGCCGCTGCCTGTTTAGACGAGGATCGGACGTGTTTGCCTGCAGCATCATGAATGTTTGACGAGTCGTCAGCTTGGTGGAACCGGGTCTCCGGGTCCCTGCAGGCTCCGTCGGGCCGTCATGTCCTCCATGTGGCTGCAGGGTTTCTGTTCATATTTGTCTGTTTTATCGTTTGCGATGAAACGGACATTTAAAGCAGCATTTCTTCTTCCTCTTTCTGCTCATTATGAAAACTCTCATAATGAGGCTGAGCTCTGATTGGACGACTTGTGATGAAGGCGGGGTTTATCAGAAACATTGTCACAAAGCCCACAGTGATACGATTGGCTGGACTTTCCTTCAGAAGGGCTGGAAGGCAGTTTGTCTGCCTGGCAACAGGAGGGATGATGATGATGATGATGATGATGATGATGATGATGATTGATGATGATTGATGATGAAGATGTTCTGATGGAGCAACGTCGGTCATAAAAGATGGCCGCCGTTCTGACCAATCAGATCTCTTAAATCTACAAACCTTGAAACCGTGAATCTCGATCTTGTTGTAAATTCTGTAAAAACCAGAATGAGTCCAAATATTTTCCACTTTAATTTTTGTTTTGGTGGTTCCTGCTTCAGCGCCGTCTCCATGGCGATGTCAAACGTCCTGCGTAGAAAACGGTGTCCGACAGAGCGTACTCATGTTTTTGTTTTAAACGATTTTATATTATTTATGGATTCTGAACTTCTAAATGAGAATTGTGATTTTAAGAGTTTTCAGGAAAAGCAGAACTTTATACATTAAAGAGATTTTAATTTGTTTTCTTTGGACCAGGAACCGGGCCATGCAAGCTTTGGTGAGAGACGAAAATTCATTTGGAAATTTGTTGAAAGGGTCATTATATAAATTATTAATAGTTTGGAAAAGTTTAAGTTGCTCGTGAGGAATGGCCTTCCTGTTAACTTTTTACTCTCCTGCCATCACAAAGAAACTAAAACATATTGTCTGAGAAATGTCCCTGATCTCACACACACACACACACACACACACACACACACACACACACACACACACACACACACACACACACACACACACACACACACACAGTCAGCACAGATTCCAGCATTGTTTTTAGATTCAGACCAAGACAGATTAGTCTTCTCAGGCGACATAATCAGATTTGGGTTCTGGCCCTGAGCATCCTCTGGAGCGGCGCTGATCTGATCCAGCTCTGCTCTCATTTAGCTGCTGGAAATATAAATTTTAAGCCGTTCGCTCCTTTCTTCTCCAGTATTTCTAATTGCCAAAGCAGGTGCTGCGTTGCTTCTTAGCCGGATTCATTCCTTCAGAGCCATAAAAACCTCGGGACAGAGCCGTGTTTCATGACGACAGTCCCGCGTGTCACAGGTCGACTCTTTGAGATGAGCAGCGGTGATTAAAAAACGCCACTCTGTGTGACTGAAGAGGAAGAGGAGCGTGCTGCGGCTCCTCCGTAATGAGGATCCTAATCAAGCCGGCGGCCCTGAGACCCCGACTTCATCAGACCGGAGGGAAACGGAGGGGGACGAGTTTCAGCTCAACTTTCAGAGAGGACAGAAACAGACGGGGGAGGGGCAGAGAGTGATGGAGATAACAGGTCATTGGGCGAGTCACGGCTGCCATCCATCCTCTGATTGGCTGGCTGACGGCTTCAACACGGCTAGCAGAACGTATCCATGAGCGGCCTGGTCATCAGGATGAGACATACCCCATACCCCACCACTTACCCCCCACCCCCATACCCCACCCCCTATACCCCACCACTTACCCCCCACCCCCATACCCCCACCCCCCACACCCCACCACTCACCCCCCAACCTCATACCCCACCCCCATACCCCACCACTTACCCCCCACCCTGCTGCACCCCCACGTTTAGTGACGTGTGCAGGGCGCGAGGTGAGAGCGTAACGCCCTTCCTGTTCCAACTTCTCATTGACTGGACAGCAGGACGAGCCGCTCGCCCTCAGCTCTGTGTGTGTGTGTGTGTGTGTGTGTGCGTGTGTGTGTGTGTGTGTGTGTGTGTGTGTGTGTGTGTGTGTGTGTGCGTGTGCATGCTGTGCTTCTCCTAACTGGAGTCACACACTCAGGCAAATCCAAACGAGAACTGCTACATATAAATGATGTTCAACTTTAATATTCGGCCTTTAAATTTTTGGGTTTCTTGTCTGAATCGTCCGACTGGTATGAAAACATTTCATCCAATCAATGTGGTTTCATTTAAAAGGGACATTTCCTGCTAAATCCACTGTATGTTAAACCAAGTTGCTGTGGATGTGGAGCCTCCAGCAGAGCATTAATCTGCTCCCTCCTGTGCTGCAGATGTTGTTCAGTCCGATCTGTTTGAACAACAACGTTAAAGTATCTATGAAAAACTGTGAAACTGGATCTTGGACTCTTGGTTAACTGATTTCACAGATCCACAACTTTTATTTCTGGCAGTGATTTTTGTAGATCTAGTTGAAGGAAGTGAATCTACCACTGCAACGGTCGGGAAGTTCGGTTGTTTTATTCTCACACCAGCTTTCAGCAGGCGGTACTTTTGTTCTCTTTGCACCTAATTAAATATGTTTTTGTGTGATCTGTGTAACTGAATAATGATTAATCTTGGAAGATGACACGCTGATGTAACGAAGCCAAGCTCCCGTCTCCTCCTCTGTCAGTGAAGTGGAAAACCTCCAAACTTCGACTTTCCATTCTTCTTTCCTTGAAATGCTGCAAACATTGGGTTTATTTTCAGAGCCATGGTTTTCTTCGTTGGCTTCCCCATTGCAGTTGCTAAGCAACTTGAGAGCTCTAGCAGTTTCTCTTTTTATAATCAAGTTGTTTTATGAATTATGAGAAATAACTAACCCTAAAAATGTTCATCTGATCTGTTAATATTTTTAGAAGATCTTGAATTAGATCCTGTTGGTGTTTTAACTGACAGGATTCATAAATTAAAGATTATGACCGTGGTCGAACCAACAGCGCCTCCTGCAGCTTATCGGAGACAGTGTAACGTCGGGGATATAAATCACAAGCTTTAAAGGGTGAATATGAGATAAATGATAGAAATTGACCATCAACCAGGTTGTGCAATTCCCCAGTTTAAATATGTTCTGGTTTGGTAAGTTGGCGCCCAGTTCCTTATTTTTACATCATTATAAGACGGAAATGTTTCTAGATCTGATGAAACCAAACCTGACCTTTCACAGGTCAGTCATTAATCCTCAGGTGTCTGACATGAGTTAGACTTTTTAATAAGAGACTCCTCATAGTTTATAAACTTTATAAAGTTGTAAATATTCACTTTCTTTCCTTTTGATATTTGGCTCATTGATTTCTGGGATAATTTTTTGACATGCATGCATGGACACACACACACACACACACACACACACACACACACACACACACACACACACACGTGTTGTCACAATGCATTAGGTGCCTGAACCGCTCAGTGAGCAGCCACACACACACACACACACACACACACCCAGGCGTCGTGTTCGCGCCGCCGTCTCCTAATTAGATTCCATTAAAGGTGGCGTTCAGAAGTCTGGAGGTTTCCTGGGCTGACGCGGCGCTCCGTGTTGAAAATACCTCCAATTAGACGCAGCTTCAGCGCCCATCATGTCTGACCACCCAGAAAGATGAGACCTGGCTCCGCCTTGACAGCCGCTCCACTTGCAGCCAAAGTTGGGCTTTTTTTCTGCCTCCTGTCGGTAATGGTCGGGCAACTCCTGGAAATTGAAGGCAGCGATAGAGATCATCCTGAGAGCAGCCAGAGGGTTTATCAACAGCAGCAGCAGCTCTGGGGGATTTAGTGGACAGACTGCTGGAGTCGCTACAAACTCCCCAGAAGCGTCTCTTCTCTCTGCCTGAATATCAATGTTGTCTTTTCTCCTGCTTTTGTCTCCCTTTGGTCTCATTAGGCCGCCATCTTTACCTGTCGCTGCTGCTATCTGAGCAGCAGGAGCTGCTGGCTGGCGATAAAGGCCCGGGGACAACGTCTCCGCCCTCGGACCCGTCTTCACCTCCTCCTGGCGCCGCAGAGAGGAGTCGGGTTCAGGGAGGCGCTGCGTTGGTATTTGGGTTTTTTTCGTCCGTCAGCGCAGCAGCAGCTAAGCTAATGTCGGAAATGTCAGTCGGTGCATTAGCATTTAGCCGCGGCTCTCTGCTGTCAGTCCCGGTTTATCTTCGACACTCCCTGCGGTCCGTCACCTTGCCCCCCCACCTTCCCAGTCACTCATTGTGCTAATAAAGCCGGGGACAGTAGCATTTATCAGGGCTAGACACTCCTGCCCCGGCAGCCATTACTCATCCACTCACCGGAACATGCCAGCGCCGGCTAATTGCTTTCTTTAACATCAGCGCCTGTGACATTCACTGGAGTCTCCGCTAATGACGAGGCCACGCAGCGCGCTGGGAGACGCCATGCACAATGACGCTCCATACTCATAAACAATCATTCAGGGAAAACTGAGAATACGCATCAGCGCACTTCACTACCGAACTGACATTTAACCCATTGGTTCAGTTACGATAACTTTTGCTGGACCGCAAACTGTTATTGCCATAAATGATAATATCGTCGTTTTTCAGACCATTTTCAAGCATTGTGACAGCAACAACATTCTGAACGATCAATAAACTAAATTATAAAATAACATTTTAAATATAAACAGAAACAGCAAATTAAATAAATTATGAACAAAACTGTCCTTCAAAAAGAGAAACCAAAACAGAAAACTTTTATCATCCAGTTTTTAGTTTAACGATAAATGACTCATTGATTGAACTTTTTCATTTTTCCTGCCATTGATGTATTGATTATGGCCTCAGAGTGACTGGTTTTTGTTGAAGGGGGAATATTATGCATTTACCAGGCACAGTTACTAAAATGTTGCATTTATGAAACATAAAGTTTTATTTTGTAACTTGAAATTAGACCTGTGTGACTTTAAGAAGCTCCTGCTCTGATAGTCCGCCTTCAGCACATCATCACAACTTTTCTCTGTAAAGAGATTCACATGCATGAAAGAATCAAAGCAACATGATGAAAAGCTGGAAAAGCCATTTTTTTCATGATACTGTCCCTTTAAGAACAATAAACAATGATCCTGGAAAGAGAGTCAGCTTCCTCTGGTTCAGAGGTTATGCTCACGCTGTGAAACTCCTACAAACTGAATGCGGGTTAATGCAATGCATTCTGGGAGTCAGAGTTCATTTACGGGTTGGAAACCTTTTATCCTTTACAGATTCTTCCATCGGCGATCTGAAACCTTGCTGAGGGTTTTAACTTTAGTTTGATGAATTGCAAACATTGTGGAAAGTTGTTAGACCCTGGTTGTGCCCTGAAGGGGGCGGGGGGCAAATGCTAATGCCCCAGTCTGCTCCAGCAGGGCGGCAGACACTCGGGGTGGAAATGTACAGTAAGCTGTTTCCCTTTGTTGTGAGTGAAGGGATTATTTATCAGAGCGATGGTTTATGGTCCAATAACTAACAACGCTCTTTGTTTTGTCTGGTGGCAAAAGATTAATGAACAGACTGAAGTGACATTTTCAACAGGAAAGACATTGATCCTTGTGAAGATCCTCATTGTCCTGTTTGCTGTGCAAACAGCGAAGCTCCAGGCTGCGGCTCTTTAAGCACACTCTCTGATCCACAGGCCACTTCCTCCGCTTCATAATCACACTTTCCTTCACCGTCTGATTGATCTGCAGCTTGTTTCTATTGGCTGAGTGGAACAATTATTCCTTACCGCTTCGATAAAGCAGTCAGCGGAAAGACGAGATGAGAAGGAAACCAGGAAGTTTCTTGGTTTTTCAATCCAAAGGAAAACATTTAATTTGAGGTTTCAGACTGAATATAGTCTTCTGCTAAAACTTTTCCTCTAAACAATTCATAAACCTTTCTTCTTATTTACTGTGTGGCCAAGCAGAAACCTCCCCAACATGAGCAAGTCACTTTAACAGCACAATGAAACTTTCAGCTTCACAAAACTAAAACTTACTCAAACTTTCACCATTAAAGTTTGTAATTTACTTTATTTCTATATGAAAGATTCAGTCAGAATATTACATCGCTTCAGTTACAACTGATTATCAGAACCAGAATCGTTTCATTGATCCAGTTTCTGGACATAAACAGGAATTTGCACTTTAGCGTCACTTTGCTCTCAATGAAGACATTTTAAATATGAATAAATAAACCTCCCTCCTTATGATATGCAGAATCATGGGAAAATTCCCAACTTGTTGGCATACAAAGCATTCCTGTCAAGGAAGCTCTGTAAAGTACTGCATCCAATGCAGTAAAAGTTGAGTGGAAGGAAAACCTTCAGAGGACTGTAATGTGTGTACTTTCCTTGGTTTATTTGCTTCAGATCCTAACGACTAGTGGCCACCAGTTTGTCTATTAAAATGAGTTTTGACGAAATGAGACATAAAAATGCAAAAGGAATAACTGAGTAAACCAGTAGTTCCTGCAGAGACCAATCAGAGTGTTCGATAAAGCTCATTCACAGAAAAAGTGTTGGAAACGTTCAGAAACATGAAGACTTGTTTGTTTGTTGCACTTCCTGACTTGATAAGTGGGTGTTGGTGATGCGTTTGTGTGCGTTCACCAGACTTGTGCAGCGGCATGTTTGTGTTTGGTAGCTCACCAGTTATTGCTTTGGAAGTTGTTAATTAAACCCTCAACCATCTGGTAGCTCAATGAAATCACTCAGAGAAAAACACGACGAGGAAACAAACGGAGATTAATCATTTAATACACGCATCAGGCTTCTTTTGTCTAAGTGGCATAAAAGCAGGCATTGCTATTACTGTATGTTTGGTTCTGTGTGTGTGTGTGTTTCTGTGTGTGTGTGTGTGTGTGTGTTTTGTGTGTGTGTGTGTGTGTGTTGTGTGTTTGTGTGTGTTTCTGTGTGTGTTTCTGTGTGTGTGTGTGTGTGTGTGTGTTTCTGTGTGTGTGTGTGTTTCTGTGTGTGTGTGTGTGTGTGTGTGTGTGTGTTTCTGTGTGTGTGTGTGTGTGTGTGTGTGTGGGTTGTAGTCACCCGTCAGTGTGTCGGTCTTTGCTGCGTCTTGACGTTTCTCCCCCGTCACGCTGCGCTCCATAAACTCGTGTCTCAGTTAGACGTTTGTTCCCTTCCAGATAAAATCTGATTCTGTATTTCGTGTTTAATAAGCAGCTGTAAACCGCTCATTAAACTGGGAGGATTAGCGGAAAATACCATCAAACATAATGAAGTTCCCAGTAAAGGAACACGAGGAAAAATATTCCTCATATTCCTGATGTGAATCTGATCAGTTATTTTTGTTTCCGATCTCGATTTGTTGGAAAAACCAAACAGAAAGCAGATTCTTGAAGCAGCAGATTTATTAAAGGTGCAGTTTGATATAATTAGTGACACCTAGTGGTCAAAATGATAACTACACCTTAAACAGGCACCGCCCAATACATTAGCAGATTAAAGTTGATTTATTCTAAATTTAAAAATTAAGTGTTTGCTTTATTTAAGATTTTAATTGTTTGCATATTTGAACAAATTATTTAACGAACCAAAAATAAACCCAGATCAGATTTAACATGATTTTATTGAGAGAAAAACATCCAAACCAAGCTGACCTTCAGTGGGAAGCCAAGAAATCAACCTCTGACCTCTGACCTCTTGTCCTCCAAACCAATATGTAAATTGGAACTGGAGAACGCTCCAAAAGCAGGAAGTGGACTACAGTGCAGGGCATTCTGGGTAAATACAACCAAAGCTAAAGACGAGAGAAATCCTCCAACATAAACTCTGACGCCTCCATCTTGTTTCATCTGGTGAAACAGGAAGTGGCTCTGAGCGTCTTCAGAGGTTTTAGTGTCGTTTAATCAGTGGTTTGTTGGTGCAGCGCCCCCACAGGCCAGGAGGGGAACAGGCTGGTTTGACTCAGAGCAGCTGGAGGTGGAGCAGATGGTTCTGGTTCCGGTAGAACCGGGTCGACTGGACCAGCAGGTTGAAAACAGAGTTTATGGAGGATGGACCAATGAATTATAGTTGAATGAACTGAAACAATATTTACAGGGAGTTGAGATTAAATATGCCAATATTTTCCAAAACTGGAAAGAAGCTAAATCATGAACAGATGTGTGGGAACCTTTTCTCCTGCCTTCCTGTTCTTTTCCAATAATCTTCCTGTTTTCCTCCATCACCTGCTCTGCTCTCATAGTGTTATCAGCTTTAATTATCTTTATCTGCCTCCTGTCAGGAAATCATCCAGGAGACAGGGAATCATATTTGTGATCTTCTGCTCAGTCTGAAGGTGATTCTGATCTGAATGGAAACTTATCCTCTGATCACTGTGATTATCATAAACTGCATTTAATACGTTTAAACACTTGATTCAGTTTATTCAGGATGAAATCAGGATCTTAAACACCATACATAAACAGAACCACACATGCAAATTATAGCATTTTTATTAATTTAGAAACTAATTGGGTTTGCAGTAAATCTGGACATGGAGACATTAGCTGGTGTTCTCCCTCTCTGTCGCTCCTCTCTCTCTCTGTGATGAGATTCCATTAGACGCCATTAAATCTCTGCCTAAGAGCTCTCTGAAGCGTCACAATTACAGGAATAAAAACCCCCAATCCTCGTCGAGCGCTCTTCTGCATCGGGGCCGCCGGAGCCGCGTGGGAGCCGTACCGCCGAGCCCCGGCGCAGACCCAGTCAGAGGCTCTGCGGCGCCGCTCGCCTCTGCTCATTAGAATGACTGAGAGCCGAGCGAAGGCCCTTATGTGGAGCCATAATGGACCGGGCCTCTTGTGCTGCAGCCGTAATGGAGGCTCTTGTGCGGCGCGGCTCGTCTCCGCTCCACGCAGCCGAGGCTTCAGCTGAAACGGCCCAGCTGGAGAGCTGACCCGAACGCGGCTGGTCGCCATGGAGACTATCATGGAGACTATCATGGAGACCATCAGTACCCCGCTCCGTTCCCCTCCTCTTTCTGGACCCGGATCCTTCTGGCTCCTCTCTGGGATTAACAGCAGCAAAATTACAAATCTGAAACGGTGTACGAAAGATTTCTTGATCCGTATCAGTTTTACTCAGTAACTTTTCATGCCGATTTGTTGCGATATTTAATAAATGTGCAATAAATGCAAAAAAACAAGTTAGCATCGTAGGCTAAGCACCAGAGTTAGCAGCACAGCTAGCTAACACCGTTAGGTGAAAATATCACTGCATTAAGATTCTAAAATGCTGATTTTATTTTCTTGTTTTCATTGATGAGTGAACTGTGGGTTTCACCTTTGACCTCTTGTTGCCAGAGCCACTGCTGCTGTAAAAGAACAATTAGGAATGATGGAAAGTTTGACGTTTTCAAGTCGCAGCATCTTGAATCTGGTCCTTGCATAAGGAGCAAAATGTATTAATCTGAATTAAACATTCAAGATGATTTTAGTTTTTCTGAGGAACTTTTTGCAGCATTTAAACCAGCTGTTGCTTCGACACAAAAAGTTTTATGTCCCTTCAAACCAAACAGCTGATGCACTGACCCAGGGATTAATGGGTTAATAAATGTGCAATAGCACCACTGGCTTGTTTTTGCTAGCAGAGTTAGCAACACAGCTAGCAACATGACAGTCATCGAATCGCTGCATGCTGGAGTCGAACCGCCTGAAGTCTCCACCAGGTGGCAGCATCACCCAAAACCTACAATACAAACTGGAAACTGATGTCTCTGCAATATTAAAAATACTAAACTAGATCAGATACTGTCCTCCCCAAATCGAGTGCCAAAGCCAGATTACTAATCCCAAATTCATAAGAGGAAGATTTACAGGAATTACAGCAGATACATGGAGACACAAATATTTCCCTCAGACGATGGGTCTGTTTCTGATCCAGTTCCCCACAGGAAGATGAACGACGAGGCCGACCTGTGGAAATCAGCTGAGTTTAGTTGAGAGCCTGGTGGTGGCGGCATCATGCTGTGGGAACTTCACTTTCCGTCTGTTTTCACCAGAGCTCAATTTCTGAGCATTTCTCTTGTTCGTTGTGATTTTCTCATTTTGTATTGTGCAGCTCCAGTAAGTGAACGTCCTCCCAGTAATCCCAGTATAATAAACTCAGAACCAGAACTGGGCCATAGATTCTCTGGTACCTTTCAAAGGCATCCAAACATTCAAGTTTTCCGCAGTAATTTCAGTTTTTGTAGAAAAGTCAGAGTTTAGAAATCAATATCTGCAGGAAGATGAAAAAAGTAAAACCTTTGTGAAAATGTTGTGAGTTTGGATCAGTGGAGAATCAGCCATGATGAAATGATCTGAAGGACCTGCTCAGAGCGCTGCAGTTCAGTCAGGTATTAGCTTCATGTCTTCATGAAGGCGTCCTCTGCTGCCAGCCTGAAAAGCAGCCGCTCTAATTTCCCTGCCTGGTAAATATCAGTGGTGCTGCTGCCGCCTAAACGCGCCGCGTTTTCAGCTGAGTGACATTTAAAAGAAACAGCAGACCTTTCTCCACTCCGCCTCTGTGAGGAATGAAACTCTTGAAACCTGCTGCATGAAGCCTGCTGCAGCTCGGCTTTAATTATGGGAGAATTAAAGTTAAAACTCATATTCATGTCAGCGGAGGTGGAGAAGATTAATTTGTGCGGCTCTAAAAATAGACGAAACATTTAACTTGTGAGGGAGGGATGAACGCATCGTTCTCATCTTTCCTGCAGCGTGGACGAGGATGTTGGCAATCATAAATGCCAGGTCATCTCGCTCTGCTTTATTTTAGAGAGTGTGTGTGTGTGTGTGTGTGTGTGTGTGAGTGCGTGCGTGTGTGTGTGAGTGCTGTGTGTGTGTGTGTGTGAGTGCTGTGTGTGTGTGTGTGTGTGTGTGTGTGTGTGTGTGTGTGTGTGTGTGTGTGTGTGTGTGTGTGTGTGTGTGTGAGTGTGTGTGTGGGCACAGAAACTGAAAAGCTGTTGCACGGCCTCATCGATTTCATGCCCTCTTCTCACATCTATTCACAACTCCTCTCGGCTCACCTCCTTCCTCCTGGTCCTCCTCCTTCTCTTTTGGTCCGTTGCCCGTGGCGATGGTTCACCTCGGCAACCGGCAGCTGAGCAGGAAGTGGGTGTGGGGTGGAGATGGGCTTTTGATCTCCACCAGCAGGTGGGGTTCGGGGGTCGATGGCGAGGGTTTTGTTCGCTGCGGGCCTTAAAAAGCAGAGGGAGTATGTTAAACATGGCGGCGATCAATGAGCTCCTTTGAGGCCGGAAGCCGAGTCTGAAAACACACAAGCTGCAGCGCCGACACTGAGGCACCTGGAGGAAACCGAGAGGAGAGCAGAGCTTTAGGTCAGTTTCCTCTGCGGTGAACTCTGCGTAAAGTTTAGAGTCTTTTTGAATCTGCAGCATCTGGTCAGAGGTGTGAATATGGAAAATATTTCATTAACTTGACCCCTGCTTTAAACCGTGGCCTAGTCAAAGCATGAGCGACTGGAGAGGATCTGGAGCAGCAGCAGCTTTCAGCCGATCAGACTTTGTAAAGATCGGTGATCAGACAGAAAACTGCTGGGAGTGAACGTTGCTCCTCTGACGTTTTCCAGAACATTTAAATGTTTCTGTGGTTTCTGTGTCTGTGGTGCTGGACGGACAGGGACCTGAACCCGGTCAGCCTGAACCCGGTCAGCCTGAACCCGGTCAGCCTGAACCCGGTCAGCCTGAACCCGGTCAGTCTGAACCCTGTCAGTCTGAACCCGGTCAGCCTGAACCCGGTCAGTCTGAACCCGGTCAGTCTGAACCCGGTCAGCCTGAACCCGGTCAGCCTGAACCCGGTCAGCCTGAACCCGGTCAGTCTGAACCCGGTCAGCCTGAACCCGGTCAGCCTGAACCCGGTCAGTCTGAACCCGGTCAGCCTGAACCCGGACAGCCTGAACCCGGTCAGGTGGTTCTGTCCTGAGCCACGTCTTTGTTTCATAAGTAATTCAGTTTTTCAGATTGTTAGAATCAACGTGTCCAAGCCGCTCAGCCCGGTCTGAACTCTCCCGTCATGCAGGCCTGAGCTCCAGTAAATCTTCGGCTCCGGGTTCTCGGGCCCGGTCCAGCCCGGCGCTCTGGTGCCTCCCTAAGCTCTCCAGAGCGCCCGGCTCCCTGTCATGTTTCCTGGGTTTTTCCACCTCAGCCACTGGTTTGGCGTCTCGTTTGCTGGCGGCGCCCACACAGCTCTCGTCCTGGCCAAGCTGACAGCGACTCTGATGACCAGAATGTCTCCCTGCGTCCGTCTGTCCTTCAGCTTTGTTTCATCTTCTGTAAAATATCTGGGATTATCACAACTTGTGCCATAAACGGATCTCATTTGGCTCCTCTGACAGTGAGCTGTCAGTCTGTAATAAGCTGCACTTTGTTATTGGACCCGTCGTTAGTGTGTGTGGTGAAGCGGCCGACCCGGTTCTCTGTAACGCGGCTAAATTGGCCGGTTTATGTAAACAGCGTCCAGAGCTCCAGGGAAGCTTTGGAGGACAGAGCCGACATTGTTAGACAAGCAGCGTCGCTGTTCGGCCGACGCGCCGCGTTCAGGATAATGATGCGTTTGACAGAGAGCCGCGGAGTTTATTTGTTGATTGTGTGGCGGCGTGGCTGGATGGTGACGAGGCGAGCAGGAAGTCGGCGCCTGTAGCTTTGTAATGATGAGAAAACAGCAGAAAGGTCCCGCTTCGAGTGTTTGATCATTTCCTCAACTTTCCATGTTGCTTCACTTTTCTCATCAGCTTCCAGAAGGTTTCCTGTAACGAGGCTGCAGAGGCTGCAGGCTTTTCTGATCATCATGCAGATTTTAAACATCGTCTGCAGTTTGTAACTTTATTTTCATTATTGGTTGTTAATATGCTGGCATTTCGAGCCGTTAGATCTGCCAATGAAACACCAACTTGAGTCCGTCTGCTAACCATTTGCAGACAGGAGTTCCTGTGTTTTCATTTCATTTTGTAAGTTTTCTCCTCTGGGCTGCTGCACTTCCTTCTGTCTTTTTCTTGTCTGAAACTTTTCCATTTTATGCTCGATATGCTAACTGAAGGAACAAAGAAACTGATCAATTTGACCGACAGCCAATCAGAAACACTTGCATATCAAACATTTCAATAAGTTACTTCCACTAATAAAGTTTAAAAACACAATAAAAAAAAAATAAAAACTTGATAAGTTAAACTATTTGTGGATGTTTTTCAGCTTCCTGACACTTTAAGAATCAGTGTTGCTCTGCAGCATCACTGACTGCTCAGCAGAAACCATCAGTGCCACGGCTCCACTGAAGCTGTTTTCCCTCCTAATGGTTCTATTAGAACCAGAACTTCATCATCTGCTCCT
Source organism: Poeciliopsis gracilis (assembly GCA_911649635.1). NCBI lineage: Eukaryota > Metazoa > Chordata > Actinopteri > Cyprinodontiformes > Poeciliidae > Poeciliopsis > Poeciliopsis gracilis. The sequence goes on along the minus strand of CAJVRI010001418.1, from coordinate 7,325,216 downwards.
TCTCCAGCCTCTGTTTGAAAAGGAAGTTGTTCTGAAAAAGACACTTCCTTCTTCCCCAGATGGAAACAAAATGGAAGCTCAGGATAACGTGGACCGAACTCGGGATAAAGCGGACCGGACTCAGCTGGTGAGAATGAACCCTAAATGTTTCCTAACTAAAACCTGGCATCTGTAGGAGGATCTGCCATGAACTCAGTGAAACGTTTCTACTTACAAACTGGTGAAGACAACAAACGTAGCGCTGATCTTCCCTCCTGTGTCTAAGTGACTCCAGTGGGAGGAAACGTCCTGCTTCTTGCCTTCACCTTTGGCTTTGACAGTTTTCCTGTGACTCCGGCCGCCGCGCGGCGTTCCCTCCCCCTCCTGTTGACGCTGCCGCCCTGGATATTACTGCATCACATCCCAGGATGCCATTCCTCTTCATCATAAGCTTCATCTCCCAGATTAACTCACATGACATTTGGAGGATCCAACCATGAATATATTAGAATAAATCTCTCCTGCAGTGATTGTTTGTCTGTCCGTGGACCTGTGGTGCCCTGGCGCCCGCCGGGCCCCAGCTGCGCTCCACTCGCTCCCAGAAATGGAAACTTAGCAGTTTGTGAGGTAATTAAAGTGGAAGCACCTGTTCCTGCTCACCTGAGCTGCAGCTGGAGACATCCCATCAAGTGGATCTTTCTGATCACACCAATAGTTCTGCTTTGAAAAGCATTTTCATATTTTCATTTTCTTTTCACCAGATATATGGGAAAACGGAAACACATCCGTTTATATCGACCCGGGTCAGAGTGGGCGGGGCTTCGGAGTCTAATATTACGTCCAGGTGAGTCTGTGATCTGCAGAAACATGGTGATTTTATAAACACTCGTCTGGGAAACCGCTGATGAATGAACTGAAGCAGGATGGGACCGGAATCGGCTCCTTGTGGAACGCCCACTGTGAAACGCCCACTGTGAAACGCCCACTGTGGAACGCCCACTGTGGAACGCCCACTGTGGAACGCCCACTGTGAAACGCCCACTGTGGAACGCCCACTGTGGAACGCCCACTGTTGAACGCCCACTGTGGAACCAATCGCCTGTTTGTCTGGATGCTGCGCAGCTGGAAGGACATTTTCACTTTTAGATTGTGAGGGTGCGTAACCGTGGCAACAATGTGGAGCAGCTGATTAGCATCTCAAAAGCTCGATTAACACCTGACCTTTGACCCCTTTCCCCAGAAGGGGTAAGAAGGAAGTGGTTGAAACCATTTCTTCCTTCCCAGACTCCTCTGCTGCATGTTAGCATGTTAGCATGGAACAGCGACAGTCTTCAGTCAGAGGCATGCTCAGATTCACTGCCGCACTGACTGCTACTGCAAACTCTTTGTAGAGACTTTAATGATATGAGTTACGTTTTGGATGAAGGAATTTTGTTTCGATCCGAATTAAATATTGTGATTATTAATAGATTCTGTCTGATTTATTTCTGCCTAAACCCAAACTTGTCCGTGTTTTGAGTAAATCCATAATTTGTGGAAAAACTAAATGTTTTTGGGTTATTTCAGAAAAATCCACCACTTTTAATAAATGTTATGTTTGATGGAACGTCAGCAGCAGAAGCGTTCCTGGAGTCGATCTGCTGGGTAAATGAAACGGTTCTTTGACTCCAAACAGCCTCGTTCCTCCTGCAGAGACCCATATTTGCTTTATGAAAGGAGCCATTTTCCCTCCGTCTACATAGTTTGCCGTCGACACACACACAATCAATTACACCTGCAGAGGAAGTGCTCTACAAGCCATTTCACTTCACGTCAGAAAGCGGGCCTGATCGCCTCCTACGCCTGGCCTTTCCCTTCAAACTTCACGTCGCTGGATGGAGTAACTGCAGGGCCTCTGCTATAAACACTGAGCCAAGTGTCGCAGCCACAGGTCTGCAGGAGTGTGTGTAACAAAGTGGAACAGTGTGAGTCTCCATGTTTGAGCAAGAACTCTGTCCTCCCTGTCCTTTCCAATCTCACACACAGCAGTGCACCCATCGTGGCGAAGGTTTACTCATCAACGTTCCTGTGGAGCCTCAATTTGAAGAGATGCTACATTAGTTCAGGAAGCTGAAGATATATGAGGAAATGAGTGCAGCCTGCTGTTGTTACACTTTGCTGTATGGAGCAATTTGTTGTAGTCACCGGCCTCATACTCGCACGATTCTTTTCAAATTTATTACCAAAATTTGAGCAGGACAAGTTTCTACTGGTTGAACTCATTGTTCCTGCACAGATGCAGACAGCGGTGAACAAATATTCAACTCCATTACGAATTTCTTCTGTTTGAACTTTTCTGGTCACATTTGAATCTTTCCATACGGATCTGATAGCTGATGACGAGTCTTTGGACTCGCTCTGCTGGGCGTCATGTGACGGTTTACAACCAGTTAAAAGTCAATTATGCAGCATATTAACGTCCCTCCAGAATTTAATCATTTTGATTTTCTACAATCAAAATCATTGATTTCTAAATATTTGTAATGAGGAATAATAGTTTAAATTGGTTAAGAAATCATCAAACAATGGTGGAACCAATACAATGTGATGTTTATTAAAGTGATCCAGGCTGCTGTTTTATTCAGTTTGTCTGTTATTGTACCAAATAAAATGTTGGAGCGATTCTCAGCCCTCGCGTTGACCCGACGCTCCTGACCTCTGCTGCCCCCGTCTCCCTGCATTTATTCAGCTTTCACTGCTCAAGCTGTCATTACTGTGGGATGTTGATGCCTCTGCCCTTTCATATCAGCGCAGAGGGAACCGACAGGAAGCCGTCTGAGCATTGTGGGGGCCGAAGCCCCGAGCTGCGGCGCTGCGCCTGTAAAGACCCGGTGTGCTCCGTCCATCTGCCGCCGCCACCCGGCCTCTGGAGGCCGGGTCTGTTCAATCCGCCGCCTGGCGTCCGGTGGCCGGGTCCGTTCAATCCGCCGCCTGGCCTCTGGAGGCCGGGTCCGTTCAAACCGCCGCCTGGCCTCGGAGGCCGGGTCCGGCCAAACCGCCGCCTGGCCTCCGGAGGCCGGGTCCGTTCAAACCGCCGCCTGGCGTCCGGAGGCCGGGTCCGTTCAAACCGCCGCCTGGCCTCCGGTGGCCGGGTCCGTTCAAACCGCCGCCTGGCCTCCGGAGGCCGGGTCCGTTCAAACCGCCGCCTGGCCTCCGGAGGCCGGGTCCGTTCAATCCGCCACCTGGCCTCCGGAGGCCGGGTCCGTTGAACCGCCGCCTGGCCTCAGGAGGCCGGGTCCGTTCAAACCGCCGCCTGGCCTCAGGAGGCCGGGTCCGTTCAAACCGCCGCCTGGCCTCCAGAGGCCGGGTCCGTTCAAACCGCCGCCTGGCCTCAGGAGGCCGGGTCCGTTCAAACCGCCGCCTGGCCTCAGGAGGCCGGGTCCGTTCAAACCGCCGCCTGGCCTCAGGAGGCCGGGTCCGGCCAAACCGCCGCCTGGCCTCCGGGTTTCTCTGCTTCCTGGCCAATCGTGGAAGGAAGAGAGGCGAAGCAGCAGGAAAGTTTCTTGGTTCGGTTTGCTGAGCTGATTCATGTGTTTGTGCTCTTCGGCGCTCTGTATTCTCCGAAGACTCGTTAATTATAGTTGGAGTCGTTATGGAGAAGAGTGCGACTATTGGAGGAATAATTACCTGTTCTGCTGCTTCAGCTCTCTGATCCGCTGCCCATCACAGACATGAAGGGACTTCTGGCACCCAGCCTTCGTTCCTCCACAACGTTTTCTGTTTCTCTTGGAGTTGCTCCATAGTTAAGTGAATCCCAACACCTTGAACCAAAAAGTCATGTTGAGGGAATCACCTGACAGAACAATACATCATCTTAGTAAGTTAGTTCACAATTCATCCGACACAAAGAGACATACTACTAATTATCATGTGATGAAGAGTTTTTCCTTCCACTCAACTTTCCTTCATGTGTAGCTGCAACTCTCTGCAAACAGCCAGCTTATGTCTGGAAGTAACTAAAAGTAAATGTAACGACAGTTTTCCTTGTTTCCCTCCAGCTGAAGTGATTCCTCTGGTTCTCCTGTTTGTGATGTTAGTAAAGCTGCCAGGATCAACAGCACCACCTGCTGGAGCCACAGAAACAACCAACTCATTTACTTACATGTTCCATACAAAGATCTGCCTAAAAGCTGCAGAGTTTAACTTTTATCATTATTGTTTTACATATTTACATAAAACTCATCTCCTCTGCCTTCAACCAATCAGAACCAAGAGGAGGAGCTTAGCGCTGTCAATCATCCTCCCGTCACTGAGAGACGTGTTTCAGACATTGTTTCCATCTGGATTTATCGTCTGTCTTCTTCTGCTGCAGAATGATGACGCATGTCTCGCGTCACCATCAGATCAAATGCCACATGATCGTTCGGACTGCAGACGTGTGAAAACGATCTGATTTAGTTCCACATCTGGAAGTGGAACAGATGTGACTTTTTGGGTGGTGAAGGGATCAGAATTGGGTCGTTTGGCCTGCTGTGGAAAAGCGGGATGTAGGTTGCATTAGCCTGCTGTGTGAAGGCGTGGAAGTCATGGATTGCAGCAGAAACTGGGTTCTTCAGTGCTGCTGCCAGGTTGGCCCAGCAGCAGGTTCTGTGGTGACATAATAACCCAGATGAGCGGCGCCGCCAGCCTGAAGCAGACCGGCCGATGTTTGACTGGCAGGGAGTGATTGAAATGTGTCTGAATAGGAAGTGCTGCTGGCTGATGGCCGTAGCTGTCGCTGATCCATCACACCCATCGATCGGCGCTTAGTGAAGGAGCAGTCGGACGCAGGAGGCGGGAGTGGCCGGCTTTGTCGCAGCGCATGCACGGACACGGCGCTCTTTGTGTGCCATTCATCCGTCCACCTGCATCGATCCGGCACTAAAACGTACGGCTGTTTATTCACATTCAGGCCACAGCGGCAGCTGCTGAGAGTCTCATCGATTTGGCTGCTGGCTGTGGGAGGGGCAGAGCCGGGAATTCTGGGTACTCTGGGCCGAACTGATGTACCGCTGCTGGGCGGACGAACCGAAACAAGGAGGAGAATATTTGGCTCCCAACAAAAGATTCCCACCTTTATTTAATCAAATATGTATCTCAGCTCTGGGCTGAACTGTAAAATCTCTGTTTTGCAAAACTACTTTAATGGTTTTTCCAAACAAAATGGTTTCAGTTGGAAAAGTTTTCATGCTGAAAATGTTGTTTTTAGACGGAAACCATGGAGATCATTAAAACCATAATATGATGCAGAATAAAAAGGTTTTCTACCTAGAAGTTTGAGCTAATGAGCAGCGAGTCGCTGCAGGCCGACCAGCTTCAGGACGATTGAGGAGCATTTTGTCCTTGTTACGGATATTTGTTTACTCGCTGTGTGCTCGGTGTCTCTGCTGCTAAACAGGAAATCTAATGAGACTCGGCAGATTTGATCTGAGATCAGAGGATGTGACCCGGGGAAAACATTTCTGGTCAACATCTGAGATAAACGGTCAGCAGCAGCAGCAGCAGCAGCAGAGACTGACGGGTAAAAATCCTCAGATTAGAGTCATAAGGCTGCTGAACGGGTCTGATTCTCATCCAATTAGAAAGTTTAATTTAGTACCTTTGTCGTGTTCATTTCAGTCACATCTCAAATGTTACATTTGTTTTCCAGAAATTGGGGAAACAAATGTTAAAACACTTTGACCAGATGCTGATCATCTGTTAATGGCTGAATTTCTCCACGTAATTCTGGGTTTGGTTTGAATGTGAACGCCAAGCGGACCAGAGAGCAGGAAGTGGACTACGGCGCAGGGCATTCTGGGTAACCAAAGCTAACATGCTAGCCTAGCGCTAGCAGCAGAAATGGCTCCTGGTCTTCAGCCAAAGACTAAAGAGAAATCCTCCAGCTCTAAACTCTGACGCCTCCATCTTGTTCCATCTGGTGAAACAGGAAGTTGCTCTCAGCGTCTTCAGAGGTTTTAGTGTCGTTTCCTGCAGTGGTTGTTGGTGCAGCGCCCCCACAGGCCGGGAGGGGAACAGGCTGAAGCAGCTGGAAATGTAACACACATAACTGAGTCTACTGGACTAGCAGGTGGGAAAACACTCCAAGACACCTGCTGTGGTGGAGTTAGCCGCCCTCCACCTCTCCTCCTCTTCCTCACCTCCACCCTTCCTCCCCACTGTGTCTCCTGTGGGTCTTTTGTAAGGTTATTTCTGGCTTGGCGAAGCCCCTTGTTTCAGCACGTTGACCTTTAAAAGTGAGTGATGGTGGTTCTTATTGTCTGTAAGGCAATAACTGTCTGGACACAGGTAATCTTCACTGTGTTCGTGTCAAATCGAGTTTCCCCATACAAAGCCCTCGCATGGCTCTGCAGCAAGTCGGCACACAAAGAAGGTCGTGCACTTGAAACGGACGAGAGCGCACTCGTACACAAGCAGAGTGCATTTCCACATGCTGAGAGCTCCACTCTGTAGCGATCAGAAGCACTCAGAGGCAGCGGGGAACTGCAGGCTGGAAAGGTCAGGAGTCTCAGCACCTGCATGGAAAGGTTAAAGGCAGAGCTGGAAATAACTCCAGCAGTCCGCTGCAGAAGTTCAGCCGCAGCGGCAGCCATCTTTAACTTCCCTCATCCAATTGTTAAAAGAGCCATTAAATATGTTCACTTTGAACTGCTTCTCCTGTGGAATGATAAATTGCATTTAGTTAAGCAACCCCTGCAGGTTCGCTGGACCCAGAAAGGTCAACCCGAAAGGTCAGGAGGTTAAGCAAACACTCAGTGGATCTGGGCCATCAGGGTCTGACTAATCTGGATAAAAGTTGAACTTTTGGCCTCAGGTTTGTTTTGGAGACTCTGAGAGTTTCTGTGACTCAGATTAGAGATTAAATGACCTGGAATGAGCTTCATGTTTCGTTTCATCTGATTCCCTGCATCCTTCTGGCTGCAGCTGTGATTTTCTAGGAGTTTCTGCATAGAATATTTGTGCTTCTGTAAATGGACCTGATTCTGGCGCTTTTGTATAAAATAATCGTCTTTAAGCCGCTAACCTGTTGTAGCTCAAAGACACTGAGGAGAAACGACTCAGACTAGTAAAAACTAGCACTGGGTGAAGATGATATTCGTCCTTTTTGTGGTTGGAAAAACCTTCTAATCTGCATCATGTTTATTCCCAGAACGACAGCATTGACTGCAGACGATAGTTAAAATGAAAACCCTCAGAGGTGTGAGTTATCTGCTGCAGCTTTAGGAGGCAGCGCTGATCTTCGATGTTTACAGAGGAAACGCTGCGGTCAGACCCAGAAGTTACTCCTGATTAGAACAAATATCCCCTGCAGATCACCTGCAACCTGCAACCGTAGCTTTGCTTCAGTGGCAGTAGCATCACTGGCTTTCTCAGGTGATTTAATGCAATATTTTAATTACTTTTCCTCAAAGAATTACAGTTATTGCACACAAAATGTACATGTTTTTTTAAGGCAAAATGTTGCAAACATGTTTTTCCCAATGTCAGTTTTTATAAAAAAAAAAAATGTATTTCTCGTTGAAGAAAAAACAAATCTGAACTTTGCAGAATTTCCTGTGGAAATTATTTGTATAAATTTACTCATTTGTTTTATGTTGTTTTTATCCATAGAGCTTTTCTAAATACTCCTAAAAAAGTGCATCATGGGAAGCTGAATTAGCTCAGAGCGATGCTAGCTAACATGCCTTTAGCTGGTGCTGCTAGCGCAGCCAATCCTTCCTCAGCTTCTGCTAATCTCAGATTATAAGCCTCTTCAGATTCTTTCTCACTGAGAGTTCAGCAGCAGTCGCTCTCTGCAGCGCCCCCTGCTGGGGGCAAAGTAAAGAAAACTGATTAAATGCTCCTGGACTCTTAAACGACCTGAAAAGCAAATAATGAACCTCACAAACGCGCCATCAGGGTTATTTACAGATGAATTAAAGCTGATAGTTGTGGATGTGTCTGATAGGAGCTGCTAATGGCTGCTGTGTGTTTAAACTCTCCTCTGCAGGAGATGAAGCGATCGTTTCTGCTACCATGGAGGTGAAAATGATCAGCTTTGACATCAGGAAAAGGCCCATTTGACAACCACTTCTCTTTTCTTCATTCTTCCTTTTCATGAGAACAGCAGAAAAGCCAAAGTGCAGATTTGCTTTGGTAGGAATCAAACCTCTTGTGCTGTCAGGTTTGGCATCTTGGAGAGAGATCATCCCCCCCTCTCCGTATCCATGTCTCCGTCTCCACCTGCGCTTGTATCTCTGTTAATCTGGCTGTTCAACTTATTTCACAGTTGGATTTCCGACACATCATCCTGACTGCGGAGGGCGAACGAACGTGGCACCGTTGGAGAGAAATCTGTGGAATCTCCGCTCTGACAAAACAATCTCTCCTCTCTAACATCACCTTTCATTTAGCTGGAGGCATCACTCTCGCCGCGTGTGGAATCGCTGTGCCTGTTCAGATTAGTTCAGCTCACAAGGTGACTGCTCAGTGTGTGGCTCACAGAGCCAAGGGCCTCAGTGCTAACCGCTCGCTGCTAACGGGCCCTGATGCCTCCCACATCTCAGGGTTTATTTTCTTCACCAGCTCTGATTGTGGTGCTTAATCAGGGGAGGTGGGTTTGGCTAAAGGTCACGACCTCTGCAGTTTGTATACATATTTTTAAAGAAATGACAAAACCTGGGAAATCGACCTGTAAGGTGATTTTTGTAATGTTTTAAATCTCCAGCAATAATTTGGTTTTTAGGAAAAATGGCGGATAATTTTTCAAAGTCAAATTCATTCAGTCATAAATGTCACAACTTCAAACTAAATGTTTCACTAGAAAACCAAGTAGTTATACTGGGACCAGTCTGTTATACTGGGACCAGTCTGTCATACTGGGACCAGTCTGTCATACTGGGACCAGTCTGTCATACTGGGACCAGTCTGTCATACTGGGACCAGTCTGTTATACTGGGACCAGTCTGTTATTCTGGGACCAGTCTGTTATTCTAGGACCAGTCTGTCATACTGGGACCAGTCTGTTATTCTAGGACCAGTCTGTCATACTGGGACCAGTCTGTCATACTGGGACCAGTCTGTTATACTGGGACCAGTCTGTCATACTGGGACCAGTTGCTGCCTGGCGTTTCGCCTCTTCTGTCAGTGATGACCCCCCCTCCCCCCTCCCCCCTCCCCTCCGCCGCCATGTTGGCCCAACAAAGTGAGGCCTTTTCACAATAAAGTTCAAAGCAGATGATTAAATTAGAGAAAGACGAGGGAGACAGAAAGTGACACAGGCATGAAATGTGGAGAAAAGGCTTTGTGAGGGGGAGGACTCAGCGGAGTGCAATTCATGCCAACTTCTAAATCGGATCTGTGAAGAAGAAGAAGAAGAAGAAGAAGAAGAAACAAGCGCCATTTCCTGCCCGCCCTCCCCACCCCCCACCGTGACTTTGTGATGTCTGCCATGATGAGAAAAGGGAAAACACAGCGATGGTTTTTAATCTTCTGTGACGGCTGGCCTCCGTCTCTGCTCTGCGACCTCCGTGTGGCTCCGCAATAACTGAGCTTGTTTGAAACGAAGCCGCTTTGATTTAGTGAGAAAATGATTGGGACATCCTCAAAGAGAGAGAGAGAGAGGCAGGGTGGGCGAGCGAGACGCTTCGTAGTTAGAAATGTAGATGTTTCCCCACATTAGGTCCACTTTAGTGTGTTTAATGAAGGAAGGAACCATTTCTCATGTTTGATTAGAGGAATTTACTCTGCACACATTAAAGCATCAGGAATGCAGACATTAAGAAGCGGCGAGCAAAACCAAACGACTGCGACGTGACGGGATTATTTACACGTTACGAAGGAGCAGGGACAGCAGAAATAACGCAAAAGAGCCGAATTAACATCGGCATCCTGAAGATTTCATTAAGTCAACGACTTGAAATAAAATGAAACCTTATCATCATTTTACTGACAATAATTAGTAAAATTATGAGTTTTGCAAAAAAATAACAACTTCTGGGAAAATTTGTTTGGACTGTTAATTTAGGAACTTTATTATGAACTATTATATGAACTTTATTAATATTTTGTTGTATGCTAGTTTAAAACATCTGAGGATCTTTATGAATGGAGCAGAAATGTCTTTAAAAACAGCAAAACTTTATCACAACCTGTTGCATTTTGAATGAACGTGTAGAAAAACTAACAGTTACTGATGAATGAAAGCAGAAACTTGGACTGGTTGCGTTTCCTCTACTGTTGATCAAATAAAATAGTTTGAGTTTGAAGCTGATTTACTGGAACTGAACAGTTTATCTCACGCTATAAACTAGGATTCTGACAGTTGACCAGTTGGTGCAGGAGTTCGGTGAGAAGAACCTGAACAGCAGCGTTGAGCTGACGGAGCAGCCAGGAAACCCTCGTCTATAATCACATTTTAATGTCAAACGTTTGTTTTTCTGTATCACATCTTTGTTTGGTTTTTAGTGTGAATATTTTAGTGCACTTTAAAAAAGGCACCTGTGACATAGAGAATGACTTTTCATGAATTTCAAAACCTTATTGATTCTTAAGCTCTTATATCTTGATGAAAAGTTATAAATTAGTTTGATTATTTTTTATGTGCTGACAACACATTTGTGTCAGAAACTAGACTGAAATGATTTGATTTAGTTTTTGCAGTGCAGCAAACATTGTGGCGTCTCCTGCTTTTGAACTCTTTCATCATTACAGATACTGTATGTCAGAAAGCAGTGGAGAGGTTATTATTAGACTCATTTGTGGTTCATGATAAGATGATTGAATGAAGCGACTGAAAACAAATGGAGGTTTTAGCCGCGTTGGCTGAAAGCAGTTTTTCCTAAAATGATTTAAGCTGCTCTGTTTGCTTCTCTTTTTCTTGTTAATTGATGTTTATTTAGTCTGTCTGGAGAAAACCTTCATAATTGATCATCAAAATCAGAGTTAAGCTGCGGTTTGTGGTAATTGTTTTGCATTATAATCTAGTGAATCTGAATCTGATGCGTAACATGAGTTGTGATGCAGATCAGAGTCTGGAGGCGGTGCGCTTCAGAAAGACGTCCCCGTTCTCCGCCGCCGCTCCACCTGCAGCGACGGAGGGCCGCGCCGCGTTTGAAGGCAAAAATAGCCGCTGACATGTCAGATCTGTGGAAGTCAAAAGGATTTAATGCTGCGTAGCTCAGGGTGAAGCCAGGAAACACCTGCTTGTTGTTTTCTTATCCGCTCTCGTCTCCTGCAAAATCCATTCTGGGTTTGGGTTCAAAGCGGCTCTGCAGCAGATGTTTGCTGCGTGGTTTATGATAAAAGTCGAGAAAAGGCCTTTATTCAACTATCGCAGCATGTTGTCATATTCTAAAAGTTATTTGCTTCTTTGCTGCAGCTTGAAAGACCAAAGCGAGACGTGAAAAACCTCAAAGCAGGAAACATGGTGGCATGGCTGCAGTTTGGGCTGCAGGTCTGTTGAACTCATATCCAGCATATAATCAGCTGTTCTGTCATAAAACTCCAGTTGCTTCTGGACTCTATTTGAAAATGTTAAAATGTAAATGGGAACAGGACAATACTTTTTCCTTCCTCTCAACTTTCCACTAATGTGCTTAGATACAGCATTCTCTGAACAGATTATTAAAATAAACTAAATAAACGAATCTTTAGGCTCTTTATTACAGCAGTTGTTATTCCAAACATTTCCAGGTTTCTTTAGACCAATTGGATTTTATCATTTGGAAAATTAGCTCATGTAATGTAACGGACCCGGAAGGTGAAAGAACTGAGTTTAAACTTGTCTGATAGTTTGTTTTAATTGTGTTTGACTTCATGATCAAAGCTTCATTTGACGATTTAAATAAAATATTTCCTTCAGCTGGAAAAGATTTGGCTCATCTTGGCAACTTGTGCTGCTGTTTCTGAGAACTGAGAGCAAAGAGGATGAAATATTTAGAGCTAAATATCTGGGTTGCTGTTTAAAGTCCCTTTTTCTTTCGGATGGTTTCAAATATAGTTTTTCTTTAGTGAGAAACACAAATAGCTCAGCAGTTGGTGTTATTCAGCAGAATGGGGGCAGCGTTAGTGGAAAGAGAAGCTGCTGTTGAATTTTTAAAGGCTTATTTTTCTTCTGGTCCCTGGATGAAATGCTGCTGCTGAACTGAGTACATCTGGAAGCTGATGCTTCGGTTTATTGGGATGATTAAGACTGGAGCAGGACCAGGTCGCTTTAGCCCCGTCTGTCAGGCAGGCGATGGCGCCCTGAGACCGCCGCCGCCCTTCCTGCCCTGCTGCACCCTGCAGGACTCCATCAACCACTGGTTGTTTTATTTACAGGCTGTTTCAGCATTTTGAAAAAGACAAATGAACCGAAAGCTGAGCAGAATGAAAACTGGAGATGCAGACCCAAAGGAGCGTCAGTAGCTCAGCTTTTCATCCTTTTACTTTTTGCAGCAGCATTTTTGCTTGATATTTTCCTAATCAGGAATTCTGGCCAAGTTTACAGACAAACTGATAAAAAACATTTTCATCAAAATGTGTTAAGCAAATTATTTTTATACCTTTTTACTTGGAGTAAAAATAGTTTAAACAGCTATTCATCATTAATCCTTCTGAAGTTCAGATATTTTTTATTTTTCTCTTCAGTTTTTCTTTCACTTCAAACCACTTCAATATGCGACTTGGAGGACGTTTTTTTTTGAGTTTGTACTTTATCAAGCTCTGCTGAGCTTCACTAAATTATAAAATATCCAGCATATTAAATATTTAATTGGTTGGATGACAATCTGGAGCAGTTATGATTCTTACGGCCTTTTCCTGAAGCTTTTGTTTGTTTTAGAGTTTTCTCCAAAGAAATTTATGTATAAAAATATTAAACATTAAATATGTAAATTATTAAATATTGCTGTTTTTGATATTTTAACTTTTAGATTGTAAATATGACATTTCCAATGCAGTTTGTAACCAAGTATCAAAGCCAAAAACAATCTAATATCATTAGCATTTCTTAAAATTTGATATTTTTTTTGTTGCACTAAATTTCTTTCAATTCTTCTTACAAGCTTCACCAAGTATGACTATGGTGGCCCAGAAGGGTCAACAAAATGGTTCAACTGTGAGGGTGCTAAATCTGGCGCTATGCTAAGTCAGGAGCTATGCTAAATCTGGCGCTATGCTAAATCTGGCGCATGCTAAATCTGGAGCTATGCTAAATCTGGCGCTATGCTAAATCTGTTGCTATGCTAAGTCAGGAGCTATGCTAAGTCAGGAGCTACGCTCCATAGTTTGGCTCAATCAGAATGTTTAATTGTAGCAACGATAAAACCAACTTATTTTACATTTTATTGACTGTAATTACCAGAACAAAATGATGTAAAGTAAATCTTAATAACTTGGCTACATTTGTCACATATATAAAGGACAAACAACCATGAAGGACCCAGCACTGACCCTGTGGGACGCCACAGTTTCAACAAATCAGAATCCACATTATTTACTTGGACACTTTGATCTCTTTGATCCAGATCAGTTCTATCCTAGAATGTGCTCCAGTTTTTAGATCTATAGCGCCGGCTGCTGTTTCATCAGTTGCATTTCCTGTAGGATCTTCTCTGGTGGCTGATTGAAGTTTGCACCACAGATCCGGAGCGGTTAGAAGCTGCCGCCTCGATCCACTCCTGCTCTTCCTGCTTGCAGCGATGCTCCCACCCGCTCCTCCACCTTTAATATCTTATGGAATTAAAGCTGTGACAGGTTATCATAATCCAATTTCAGAGACAATCGCGCTGAGCACCTCGCAGCTCACCGAGAAGCCCGGATCTGAATTGAATATGCACTCGGTGGATTAAATTACGCCGGGGGGCGGAGGGAATAATTACGGCCTACACTGGGAAATATCTGAGTGTTTAGGTGAGAGCGGTACAGTGCGGCGTACAGTGATAAGTTCTGGGTCTCCCATCCTGCAGCGGGGGTTGTTATTGTGTTATTGTACACTCTGTCTCATACAGCAATATCTGGAAATAATGTCACCGTCTAATGAAGTAAGGCTCCGTTTATTATTTATCACTTCCTGCCGGAGCCGCCAGGCGCCGACTCCGAGCCTCCAGATGTTTTTAAAAGGCCGCTTTAAATGAACGCGTTTTAACGGCGTTTCTGTGCAGAAGGGAGGGCTTTCCTCTGGGTTCGGGTCGCTCCCCGGTTCTGGACGCGTTTCCTGTCTTCCCGCTCTAAATGCTTTGGTGTATTTGGGAACGAGCGAAGCCACCTGAACACGCAGCAAATAAAGCAACAGCTAAAATAAGAGCAACAGTTGCCATGTCAACTCATCTTTGACTCGTGGAAAGAACAGAAACGGCGTCATCAGAAAGTTCCAGATAAACACGTGAAGCTTAAAGTTCGTTTGCAGTTTTTCACTGCACTAAATAAAGTAGCTTTAATTCTGTAACGGTTTGCTTAGTGGGAAATTTACCGTTCAGCTTCAGGAAGCGGTTCGTCTCGGACATCATGGCGGTTTTCTAAATCTGATGGTGGAAAGAGGTCAGGGTCTCACACCTGAACAGGTGTCACAGTCTGAAGCCGTTTCCACCGAGAAACCAGAAGCAGGCCTTCATTAGGACTTCTCACTCAGTGTTCATTCATGCTAATCACCAACAGGGATGAAATTCTCCCCACAAAGGATTAAAAAGCTTTAAAAGATGTTGGGAAAGAGAAACATGCACTATTTACCAGAAGTGGTTAAAGTAAAGTCTCTGTTTCCCACATCCACCATATTTTTCATGTCCTTCCTTTCATCACACAGAGTTCAGTTATTCTCACAAACACATTAAAGCCGAGGCTGATTTCCCACCTGGTAGTCCGGTAAACCCGGTTCTATTGGGTCCAAAACTCCCAACATTTCCAGCTGCTGCAGTTCAACCAAAACCCTCTGAGCAAACTGTTCCCCTCCTGGCCTGAGGGGGCGCTGCACCGACAACCACTGCAGGAAACGACACTAAAACCTCTGAAGATGCTGAGAGCAACTTCCTGTTTCACCAGATGGAACAAGATGGAGGCGTCAGAGTTTAGAGCTGGAGGATTTCTCTTTAGTCTTTGGCTGAAGACCAGGAGCCATTTCTGCTGCTAGCGCTAGGCTAGCATGTTAGCTTTGGTTGTATTTACCCAGAATGCCCTGCGCTGTAGTCCACTTCCTGCTCTCTGGTCAGCTTGCCGTTGAGATACGGATTCACACCGAACCAGAGTTCAGTTGGACCGAGGTTTGAAGAACCAGAGTTTGATTAGCGTTCACACCTCACCAAGCGAACCAGACTTTGCCGTTAGTCGGACTGGAGTTGGATTAAACCAGTTGAGTGGTATTAAAGCGGGCTGAGCTGGGCCGGGCGAATGCTGTCAGAGCATCGTCTCCTGCTGTGTGAGGCGCTTGAATCTGTTCTGGCAGAGCTCCGCTGTGCTTTCAGCGTCTGAAGCCAATTACAGTTCAGCTAATACTGATCAATACCAAAGTGTTGTCCCTGCTTTGATTGGACGCCTGAACCTTCCCAAACGAGCAGGTCTCATTTCTTCCTCCGTGCAGAACTGCTTTCATTTTATTGATGTTTGTCAATCTGGGCCATCTAATTATTTCCGCGCTCGGCGCCTCCTGCTCTTGTCTCGGCTGCAGCAGGCGCCGCTTTGATTGCCGGGCCACGCTCTGCGCGCCGGAGATAATACCTCCGAGCCGAACCAAATTGTTGCTCCGTCTTTATTCCATGCTAACATGTTTTAGGAGCCGGAGCTTTGAACACCGCTACAAAGGGACAAAGCTGCGAGTTTAAATGATGGAACATGAATAAAGATTTGTGCAGTCGCTGCTTTCATCTGGGCTCTGGTGAAGATCTCTGACCAGTACAGGCAAGAAATGACCATCATAAATACGCTTTTGATTTTCTAACCAGGCAAAACAAAGTTACTAGCAGAACATTAGCTGCATTGATCCCGTCTGATCAATGGAGGAACGCCGGCTGTGACCTTTCCCGCGTTTCAAGTCATAAAGTTCCTGGTGGAGAGCCTCGGTGGGCTGCAGCTGGAGGCTTTCACACAAATTACCAGCCGCCATTAACGCCTGCGTCGATCCACCCATCGTTACCAA
Source organism: Poeciliopsis gracilis (assembly GCA_911649635.1). Lineage (NCBI taxonomy): Eukaryota > Metazoa > Chordata > Actinopteri > Cyprinodontiformes > Poeciliidae > Poeciliopsis > Poeciliopsis gracilis. The sequence continues at coordinate 7,309,132 of CAJVRI010001418.1, read as the reverse complement.
ACGGCTGATAAAATGCTGGGAAGTGGTCGTCTTGTGCCGCGGCACGCACCGAGCGCCGCTCGCCCTATTAGAGCCTGATTTACAGCTGCAGCCGGGTTGGTTGGACCGGCGCCGCTCCAACCTGCTGTGACACGGCGACTAATTGAGTCCAGATATATCTGGCTCTGAAAGGGCGACAACACGCCTACCTGCACAACAACGCAGAGAGAAAACTGGAGGAGGACAGCAGCTCGTTACGGCTGATGGAGTCAAAGCAGAGGCAGAGTTTCACTGCATCACAGCAGAAGGAAGATGAAACGTTAAAGAAGCAAAACGTCTCTGAGCCTGATTCTGTCACAAACATTTCAATTAAACATCTGGAGGGTTTCGTTCTGCGGACTGATGGAGGAACATCAACCCTTTGTTAGACAAAATCCCAGATTATCATCCCTGCGTTTTATAAAGTTTTTGAGCCTTGGGAAGAGAAACGGCCCACAGCATCACACATCCTCATCTCACCTCATTACAGGTCTAGTTAAAGTCCTAGTAGACTTGAACAGTGTATGTGTTTACATTTGTGATGGTAGAAAAGGCTTTTTCCTTCCAACAAACCAGCTAACATACATACTGTAGCATCTAATGGTTGCTATGGAAACCTGTTTTAAATATTTTTTTAAATTACAATTAAATTCTCAGCAGCCATTTTCCAAATTATGATGATCAACACACATTACTGTTTTTCATAAAGTCAAGCAAACATAAAAAAAAATTAGTTTTTTTTATCTTCACTGCAAAAATAGAAAATCTTACCAAGTAGTTTATTCCAGTTTCTGAGAGCAAATATCTCAGTAACTAAACCAACAATAATTCTTCCATAGGAATTTAAAGGTACATCAGGAAATATGTTGTTATAAGTGAAATAATCTGCCAGTGAAACTATTTGTATCAATTAAGATTAAGGAATTACTTGAATGAGTTACTTGTGTTTTTTGTGATTTTTGCTGTGTTTGTAATCTGTGACATTAAACTGCAGAAAAAGTTTAACTTATTTCAAGACTTCCAGAAAAACAGTTCAGGTAATAAAAACTGATGAAAGTTATAATAAATGAGCCAAACTTTGATATAAAACTTTATTGAAGACATAAAACAAACTTCTTTTCATGACATTTCATAGCAGCAATATGTATTTCCAATAATAACATGTTCAATAAAAGGATGCGAGCGCTTGTTACACACGCGCCCACGCCAGACCTCACGCCTGTTGCTAGGCTCCAGACTGGCTCCAGATCAATGGCACTAAATTAGCTTCATTTCTGCTGGATAATAAGGAGACGGTCAATCCTGGTGCCGGATGAAGCTCTAATCTCACTCAGATCACCGCATTGTCCTGCTGGAGCCTGGGAGGGAACCAGGGAGGGAACCTGAGGAGGGAACCATGGAGGGAACCTGGGGAGGGAACCATGGAGGGAACCTGAGGAGGGAACCTGGGGAGGGAACTTGGGGAGGGAACCATGGAGGGAACCTGGGGAGGGAACCTGAGGAGGGAACCATGGAGGGAACCAGGGAGGGAACCTGGGGAGGGAACCTGAGAAGGGAACCTGAGGAGGGAACCTGGGCAGCTCCACATTTCTCCTGGCCAAGCTTCACGTTATTTATGCTCAACATGTTCAGATCAGGTTTGTAGCTGTTGAGGTGAAACAGCCTCACTTTTCCTTCAGGAGGATTTCAGCTTTTCTTGCTCCAAAATGAGGAAACGGTGGAGGGAGGAGCAAAGGTGCAGGACACGAGGAATGGTTCGCAAAGATGGTGAAAATATTTAATCAGGTTAAAATCTGATGATTGTTGAGCCTTTTCACTATTTCCATTCAAAGAACTCAAACATCTCGACTCTCTGATCTAAGAAGAGGCTGAATGATTAAAACATTTATTTCAGTTTCAACAAACCTCAGAGGTTTGCGGTCAGTCAGTCTGGACTCTCTGAGCTTGTAACTTCAGCAGGTATTTTCCAGGCCAGAACCGGGCCGGCCGGGTCCGAGCTCAGATGACAGAACAAACATCTGAGCCGGAGAGGAAGAAGCTCCAACATGGCGGCACCGGGTCCGGACCCGTTCGGATCCAGGAACACAGCCCGGTTCTGGCAGCAAGATTCTGACAAATTTCTGACTTTCTATAGGCAGAAAATATCTTAGATTTAAAACGTAAATTTGCCTTTAATGATGTGAATTTAACATTTTTATTTGTGGAATTTTATGACTTTTCAATATAATAGAAAATCCTAGTTTTGCTTGTAAATCTATGCTCCTCTGTAGCACTTAATTGTTATTTTGCATCTGGCGTAACCAAGGTAACCAGTTACCATGGTAAAGTAATCTGACTACTGAAGAATCATTTTAACAGTAACTGAAAAGGGAAAAGTGGTGAAAATGCATTTTAACTGATCTGATCCAAACAGATTCTTGTTGATAAGAGCGTCTACATTTTGTTCTCCATCCTGAGTTTGTTTCAGTCGCTCAGAGTAACCAAGGCGAGTCGGAGTCTGGAGAAAACCCAGCAAATGTTGCAGCTGAAGTTTTCCTTCCCTCCGTCTCAGCCGGATTACTGCGAACAAACTCTGTTCGGATAAAAACGTTTAATGTTTGAACAGCTTGATGCTCAGGATTAAAAAATTCAGAGTCTTGCATCACGTTGCCTCTGGGGGCCTGCAGCTCCCATCAGCTATTTATGAAGTGAAAGGTCTGTTTCCAGAAGCTTCTGCGGCGCCGTCTGACATGTGGAGCGTGTTGTGATTCTGACGGAGCAGGAACATCTGGGCATGTCCAGGCCAGTGACTGATGGCAGAGCTGTGTGTGTGTTTGGATGCATTCATGCGTCTTTATCTGAGTGTGTGCGGCGGCTGCGGCGGCAGCGGCGGCGGCCCATGGCGGCCCATGGCGGCGGCCCGCGGCGCCGGGACCGCGCTGCTCTCCAACCCCCCGACGCCCCAGGAGACGGCGGCTCGTCCGGTCCTCTCAACCCGACCGCAGCGCCTCGTCTGCTGGCAGCGACAGCAGCTCCGCAGGTTGAGTCGCATCACATTTCTGTCACCGCGTTAAAAAAACACACACAAGTGTATAAAAGCAGATTTTGCTGCTTCACATCATATCCAGGAGCATTCATTATTAACAAAGGAACAAACCCATCTGCTGCCGATCTCCGGCAGAGAGGAGGATTAGGCAACAGTTGGGTGAAGCGATGATGCTGCCCAACGCTGAGATTAAAGCACTGCAGCTGCTGGCTCCAGAAACACGTTCAGAAAATGATTCCTCAGACAATTTAGCAGTTAAAAAGCTGAACTTTGTGTTTATTTGAGGAAAATAAGATCAGAGAACGTTTGAAATGTGGAATGTTGCAGTGCAGGGGTTTGAAATGCGCTTCATCTGCAGCTTCATGGAAACATTAGACTCTTATTGAAGGTTGTAACGGGAAAACCCAGCTGAACGATGATTGAACTAAGGCGTTTTTCCTGTTGCCTTATGACCTAGTCAAAGTCCAGACCTGAATGCAATTCAGAATCAGTGGTGTAAACTGCCTTCAGGTTCCAGAGTCATAGTGGAGATGTTTCTGAAATGATTGGCAGCGCTAACTACATAAAGGTTCTAAATAATTAGCTTAAAGCTCAATTAGCACATGAACTTTGACCCCAGATCCCAGAGAAGTTTAACAGAGATGCAGAGCAGAGAGGAAGGAAGTTCAAACCGATCCTTCCATTTTAACAGCCACCATGTCTTTCTAACCGGCGACCAAAGAGACCTGGAGATGACCCTCAGGTCAAACTGACCCTCAGGTCAAACTGAAGGTCATCTCCAGGTCTGACCTCTTCAGAGCGTCTCAGTCGGCTGGACGGTTTGGTCTTCACAGTAAATCCAGGAAGAGCTTCAGCACCGATCTGCTGCTCAGTGATTCCTCCACCCAGCAGCCAACCTGCCACTGAGAGTCGATGCTGAGGCCAGCTGTCGACACACACACACACACACACACACACACACGCACACACACACACACACACCTAGACACACACACGCGCACACACACACACACACACCTAGACACACACGCGCAGGCAGAAAAAGGCGGGATTTGAGTTCGGCCTTCATTCTGGACTTCCTTGATTTCTCCATTTCTCCAGGTGAAGTGGAGAAATCAAGGAAGCTCCAAAATTCCCATGATGCTTTAGCGGAGCAGGTTTCCAGCTAATCGGACAGCAGGAAGTCGGGACGAGGGACGGACCGTGTGCAGAGTGTGAATGTTTTGGAGGAGTTGGCATCAGGGCTGCCAGTCTGCTGCCAGACTCCGTCCATATGTCCGTTTCAGTCGGTCTGGTCTCACCAGATTCCAGCGCTAACGAGCTAAAAGACGTTAGCGGCTCTTTAGCTGCTGTTAGCGCGGATCACAGGAGCAGACGCCACGCTCTTCAGGCGAGTCGCTGCGTCCGTAAGAAATGATGGGAAATCATGAAACCAACTCAGAATAGGAGGCCGAGTCGTGCGGTGTTCGGTCTCTGTGGCCCGGTTGGTTCTGATCCACATGCTGTTAGCTAGCATGTCTGCACTGAGCAAGGAGGGGAGGAGAGAGGAGAGGAGAGGAGAGAAAAGGAAAGGAAAGAAGGAGAGGAGAGGAGGGGATACAAAAAAACAAACAAACGAAGCAAAAAATTAGAACAACATGAAAAACTGAAGAGAAACTTGTGTAGATTATTCTGTATTAAATAAAACATTTTTTAATGTCAGTTTCTGACTGAGAGGTTCTGGGTCGCAATATTAGAACCGCCTGGGTTTCTATAAAAGGGGTTCTGGGGCCCCTGAACTGCTTCCAGACGGGCCCCTAAAGAACCGGATCCGGACTCTAATTCAGTTAGATCAGCTTTTATCTGAACCTGAAGCTGCATTTCCAGAAGCGCTGATTCATGAACGGGCTTAAAAACTTCTTCCTGTTCTGGAGTCGGATCCGTCAGAACCGCAGAGACGAGACGAGTCTGAGCGCAGATGGCTGCTCGCTCTGGGGGAACCAGCAGCCCCCTCACCCCCTGCTGGGCTTTGGCAGGGCTGCGGGTCTCTGTGTTGCGTCGCCGTGGTAACAGTGACATCACCGCGGGGACCGGCTGGGCGGGTCCAACACTTCCAACGCAGATACAGGAGGTGATAATTGTCTTGGCAACCGCTGCAGATTGTTGCCTTCATCAGCAGCTTCAGGCTTTCAGTTGGATTTTCCTGCAATAAAAGGCAAAATAATCCATAAAAATAAAGACATAGTCCAGGAATAATCTGTAATGAAGAAAAAATAAATATTTAACATGTTTACTGAAGTATAAATAAAACTGGGCTCTGAAAAACCTTTTGTAGGGAAATATTTGATGTGAAATGATGATATTGTTTGTTTGATTCTGCTTTACAAGCAGAATCATCCAGTTTAGGTTATGATATTTTAGGTGTTGTAGTTTTGGGGCTGGAATGTTTCTAATGTGTCCAGATGTATAAAAGTTGTGAAATCAATAAAACATTGACTAATTGCAGAGGGCAGAAGGGCAGAGACCAGGCTGGACGAGTGATTTAGTTTAAAGGTTAAAGGTTAAAGATGCAGAAGGGAGGGGAAATTTGGTGGAATCGCCCTTTAGCCTTATTCCCAATCAGAAGCCAACTTCAGCTGGGAGTTTGTTCTGATGTTTGATTCTGATTTGAAGTGAACTTCCTGGTCAAACACACTTTGGTCTCTTCTGGTTCTGGACCAGAATCTGAAGCGAAACCGGCCAGGTCCAAAGGCTTACTATTATCTTGATTTATTTATTTTTTATTTTTTATCAGTTATTGATAATTAAGTTGAAAATTAAGAATTGATTCATGAGAAAATGTTTAAAATTACAGAAGAGAACCAACGGAAAAAAAAGAACATTTCTGCTTTAATCACAAAATTCTCATTTTAATCTCAAGATCAGAAGTCAGAAATATTTTGTTCGTGTGGCCCTAATCCTAATCCTGATCCTGATCTGGATAAACGGGATTTATGCAGATCAGGGTTTGGGGTTCATAGTGACCTTCCTGGGATTCATAATTCAAAGTTACCCAGATTAGATCTGACCCAGTTTGGTCTGTCTCTGACCCAATAACGGAGCATATGGACCGCTCCGGGCGTCCGGGCGGCACCGCCCTTCTCCACTCCGTCCAAGCGGTCTCCCGTCCCTCCGGGCCGCCCAGGTGTGCTGCCATATGCCTCCCAGAGGTCAGCTGAGGTCACGAAGCTCCGCCTGCGCTTCAGAAACTTTGCTTTTCCTTCGCCGTCGTCTCGGCACATGGAACGGGTCGGCTAGCAGCCGGGTTGGATAAAAGTCGTATTCTGGTCCGTGGATCAGGAAAATAACTTGTTTTCTGCTCAGACCTTATTAAACTTTTCCTTTGTCCTTTCAAAGCAAACAGCAACTAAAACTTCCTAAATCAGGCGCGAAGGTCAGAGTGGAGAGCTGCTGTGTGGTTGTGCTGTGCAGCAGGAGCAGACGGCTTCTGCTGCAGCTGCTGCAGTTGCTGCTGCTGATGATGCTGCCGCTGCTGCTGCTGCTGATGCTGCCGCTGCTGCTGCTGAGGCTGCTGCTGCTGGTGCTGCTGCTGGTGCTGTAGCCGCTGCTGCTGATGCTGCTGCTGCTGATGCTGCTGCTGATGCTGCTGCTGCTGCTGCTGCTGCTGCGCAGCAGAAACTGCAGCTGATTGGAAGCCATCTAAACGCCAACATGTCTCAGGACAAACGTCTGCATGAACAACTAAAACACAAAGACAGAGTTTAGCATCCAGGCCCGTCAACCATCTGGATCCGAAATAAATGGGTGAAAGTAAACAAACGACTGGTTGTCATGGTAACGTGACACGGCGTCGATTCAAACCCAGATTTTGGTGCTTCTGTTTTTATTTAAAGCTGCTATAAAGCAACATTTTCAATCTCCTGTGAAAAGGTGCGTTTGATTTATCAGACTGGGACGTCTGGAGTTTTTCACAGCGACCTGCTGTTTGGTTTAGAAATGACCATTCAGACTCACTGAGCTTCCAGATGGTCTTGGAGCTTTTAATACTAACAACCTGTCATATTCAAACTGTCAAAACTCCACAAATATAAATGTTTTATGGCTTATATAATTCAGGTGTGAAAAACATCAATAGTTCGTCACAAACGAATCACCATAATAAAAGTATTTTTTGTTTTTAATCCATTGCTACTGATTTAATTCCAACTGAATTTTCTGTGTCATTTGTGTAATTATTGTAGGTTTCATAGCAAGAGAAGCTGACTGTGACTTGGATTTGATCCTCAGACTATAATCCGGCTCCATCGTTAACCTGGATTACTGATTTAAAACTCCGTTTGTCCTAAAAACCTGACAGCTGAGTTTCCCTTCAAACACAACACTTTACTGAACTTCCTCCTCAGAAACTCCAGACTTTTCTCCGACTTGTGTCAAAAGACTTTCGATTCAACCTGATGAACTGAAAGCTTAACTTTGCTACAAACTTCATGAAACCAGTTTTAATGTCGCACTTTGGGCTTGAAGTCGCCTTTTAGTCCAGGTTTGTTCTGTAAAGCTCATGTTTAGTGGAGGCTCCAGAGGCTTCATTAGAGAGAAACATTTCCAGCACCAATCACACGAATCAGTTTGCTGCTAAACGGAGAACTCTGCTCATCATGTTGTTTGCAAAAACAATTACATTTTTCTTCTGCTTTCATCTGGAAATAAAGTGGATAAAATGAGACAAAGAACAAAATTCAAGAGAATGTTGTGTTTTTGTCTCCCGCCCTCCTTCTGGATGCTAATTTTCATTTTTAATTGCGTCAAGCCACATTTTCTCACATCAGAAAACGTGTACGTGTGAGGGTGTTGATTAGAGAAAGTAAAAATACAGCATGTAGGATTTTTATGCTAATTACCCTTTAAACCTCGCTCACGTCAGTCGGCTTCCCTAATTAGCATGTTTCCGACAGGAGCGGAGAAGAGTGAGAGAATGGTGCGACGAAGCTCTGCACGGCTAAATTAACGGTGTGAAAATCCAGACTTTTGAATTTTTTTCCAGCTCCGTTCTCCTCCTGCGACTCGTCTTCCTCTCACACCTGTGAGCAGGAGCCTCTGCTGCCGCCGCGTCTGATGGCGCTTCTCGTCAGGGCGCTTCCTTTATGTCTGCTCATGTCTGCTCCGGCGCTTCTCGTCAGGGCGCTTCCTTTGTCTGCTCATGTCTGCTCCTGTCTGCTCATGTCTGCTCATGTCTGCTCATGTCTGCTCATGTCTGCTCATGTCTGCTCATGTCTGCTCCTGTCTGCTCCTGTCTGCTCATGTCTGCTCCTGTCTGCTCATGTCTGCTCATGTCTGCTCATGTCTGCTCATGTCTGCTCCTGTCTGCTCATGTCTGCTCATGTCTGCTCATGTCTGCTCATGTCTGCTCATGTCTGCTCCTGTCTGCTCATGTCTGCTCCTGTCTGCTCCTGTCTGCTCATGTCTGCTCATGTCTGCTCCTGTCTGCTCGTGTCTGCTCATGTCTGCTCATGTCTGCTCATGTCTGCTCCTGTCTGCTCCTGTCTGCTCCTGTCTGCTCATGTCTGCTCATGTCTGCTCATGTCTGCTCCTGTCTGCTCCTGTCTGCTCATGTCTGCTCATGTCTGCTCCTGTCTGCTCATGTCTGCTCCTGTCTGCTCATGTCTGCTCATGTCTGCTCATGTCTGCTCATGTCTGCTCAGATCGCCTTCATCCTCATCATTTATCCACCAGAAATTTACTCAGCTGGAGACGAAATAATCCTTTAAACATCAGTTTATTTATGATCAAACTTCAACGGTTTAAAAGTAACTCAGGGAGACAAACTGCTCTGTTCTCAGACTAGTACTGGCTTTGCTGCTTACATGAGTATATGTGGAATATATGTGTGGAAAGGAGGAAACCTGCTGCTTGGTCCAAACAGAGTTCAATGCTGGAATGCAGTTATTACCAGTTATTAGCCGTTATTAGCAGTTATTAGCAGTTATTAACAGTTATTAACAGTTATTACCAGTTATTAGCAGTTATTAACAGTTATTAGCAGTTATTACCAGTTATTAGCAGTTATTACCAGTTATTAGCAGTTATTAGCCGTTATTAGCAGTTTGTTAATAATGTATGCATTAAAGCCGTTGCTCTTGGTGACCCTGTTTGGTCGTTGATCTAAAACCTTCCAACAATCCAAACGTGGAGCCCATATGTTTGGTTTTTAGTCGCCATGGAAACCCTGCAGAATGGGTCAGATGACTGGGTTCTGTGTGGGTTTTCTTTCAACGGGTCTCAGTGGATCTTTTTACTGGGATCCAAATGGGACGGCCTGCTGAGTCGGCTTGTTGTCCAGACCTGCTGTTGTCAGGGTTCCGGGTTGGTTTGGTTTTATTCTGGGTTCTGTTGTTTGTCCTCATGGTTTGGTTCTGATTTATGTCTGTTTCCTGTTTTGCCAGCTTCCTGCTCGTATTTCTTTCTGATTTGGTTTATTTTCCTCTTTTCTTTCTCCTTCGGTTCCGTCCGTTTCTACCCGTTTATTTTCCGTTGCCATTCCTTGTTTCCTCCGTCGTCGTTGCAGCTGCTACTTTCCCGCCTCGGTTTTGTAAATCATTTTTTAATTCTTCTATTTTGTTCATTCAGCCACACCGACTACTTTGGGAGAAAATACTTGTTTTCAGAAACCACTGAAGCAACAGCTTAAATACTGAACACATTTAATAATAATACTTCAATAAAATAAAAGTCCTATGACTGTTGACAGCGGTGTCTTCGGTGGAAACCCAGACGATGCTTCGCCGTGTTAATTAGGAACATAAAGTTGGTACCGTTGCTGCGGTTCTGTGGTTTTGGATCCAGGATGTTCTGCATACTCCAGAACCTTGTGGTAATTCTGAAACCATAGAAGCTCCACATCAGCTCCATAAAATACTGCAGCAAATTAAATGTTGTAATTTGAGCAGACCTGATCTGCTGGTTCTTCCTTCGAGTCGACTTCACTTCCTGCCCTTCGTGACTTCCTGTCCGTCTCCCGGCGTGGTTTCTCAGAGCTGTTCTTTTATTCCCACTCTCTGCTCCAGACCTTGAGTTCACTCTGTTCGTCTTGAAGTTTAAACGACAGCCCAGACTCGACTCCATATCCGCGACAAGGTTCTGCTTAAAAGCCCGCCGTGTTTTGACTGTCAATTTACAGCTTGAGTGCCTTCAAGGTTTGACACTTTCAGTGGCGTGAGAGTGGGAGTTGTACGGCTACACCTGGCTCACCGAGACACCGGGTCAGAACCGGGCTATAATGAACACAGAATCACAGAAATGTCAGTGCACTCTTTCTGTCAGATGTTTTTCCTCTTCCTGAGCGTTAAATCCATCCAGAACGAATTTCATCAAACTGCAGACCAAGTTAGCGGCGTCCAATCATTGTTTTTCCTGACCTTAGCGGCTCGCTCCGCTCTCATTATGAGTCATTTGTTTTTGATGTGAATGAGCATAATTGGTCTAAGCACAGGTGCAACCACTAATTGAGATGATGTTGTTTGGCACAATATGCCAGGATTCATTTTGGGTGGTTGGTGCTCGTCGTTCGCTGGAAATGGTCTCTGAGGACCAAACAGACGCACTTCAAACAATTAGCAGTGAAGTTAACTTGACCTGGAAAGCAGGACTGAATTAACACTTAACTGGGGAAAAACTTTAGAAGTTGATGACAACTTTCAAGTTTTCTGACCGCCTGATGTCTTCGCTCCCTTTAATATTAATCTACCGCATTTTCTGACAGCAAAATAAGCCACACGAATCTGATAAACCAGCCAATTAAAAATGATCTGAAGAATCTTATCCTGGTCATTAAGCTTTTTTTTTTTTTTAAAGTTCTGGTAAATTAACTTTTTCTGGTCTTTAGTGGGTTTCCAATATTTTAGTTTCACAAAATGCAGCTGAGCAAAATAAAAATGTTTTGTTATTGAGTGAAGAGTCGGTTTGTTCCTGCAGGTCAGACTGACAGCATCAGCTGCTTCCACTGATCTCTGGTCACATGTTTTAATAAATATCTGCTTCTGATCAGGAAACTGATCAATTAATCACATCAGTTAAAATGAGCTCAATCACTTCCATTTGCATTATTGATCATTTTTCTCTTTTTTCCCTTTCTACCATAAACTGGGAGACAAAAGTCTTCAGTCTCAACTAAACATTTAATTTTATAATTTATTAGTTTCTGGGACAATTTGTCGTCCAGTAATATTTGTGACCATGACAGGTTTCTTTCTGACTCCACTGAAAGCCCACAAACTAACAAAGTCTGACTCACATGAAATTTGATCATCTGTAGTTTCTGTTGATCGTCCATCATAAAACTCTGCTGATGTGGATCCATGAGAGCAGGAAGTCGCCCAGCGGGACGTCGGTTAGCTCACGTAACGCTGCCATGGTTTGCATCATGTTGCTTAAATGGAAGCGTTTTGTCTGGAGGCTTTTACTTGGTTGTCGTTGCTGAATCGTTGCTGCCTGGCTTTTCCTCCGTTTTCTCAGCAGGAGAAAATGAGTCTGGTTTTCCTGCCGACGGTGCGATAATGGAAGGAGAACTTCTGCCTTCAGCCTCTCAGGTGCTGCGAGAAACTGCCTGATGTGGTGTTTTTTATTTCACCTCATCTGTTCTGGGAAGACTCATTTCCTGAACACAGTGGTGGTAGTCATTCAAATTAATTAGCAGGAGGAACTGTAACAGAATCTCCATGTAATTAGCTGATTTCGCCTAATGAGCTAAGCCCTATAACTCCACTTAAAGCAGCAGTTTCACTTTTTATCACCATGCAACTGTTGCAGCTTTTTAGTCAAATAACATAAAAATAAATGACTTTTTCAGGTTGCCATCTCTGGATGAATAGTCTTTATAAATAACTCCAGCTTTCCTCCTTTAAATCATCTCATTTCATGCAGATTGTTTAAAACTAAAATCAGAATATTGATGTTTTGGTTAGAAAGTATCAACAATATCTGACCCAATAAGTTCATTTTGCTGATTTCTTTCACCTGCTTTGCTCTATTTCTAGTAAGTGGTCTCTGGTGTGAAGTGACAAGTTTCCTTGGTTGGTTTTCATTCCTGCTGCTTTGATGTTTGCTTTGACTGTTCCGCTGTTGACAGCTGACTTGAACCCCAAGCATGGCCCTTCATCACAGCACCCGCCATCATGATTGTTCTTTAGAAATTGTTCCTCCTCGCAGAGATGACACGTCTTTCATCAGCGTGTCATTGAGTGGAAATTTATGTATTAAAAGGTTTTCTCATCAGTCATGTTGGGAGCCTAAAGTCCAGTGTTTTTGTATTTTTAACAAAATGAGATGAAACATTTGAAATGCTGCTGATGTTCACTGAAAGGTTTTCTGACTCGTTTCTAAAATAACATTAAGCTTTTAAAGACAAGAGAAGCTAATTAGCTTCATTCAGCTAAGGTTGTGCATTGTTTCCACCGAGTGGTCGGAGTGTGAACTACATGAAGAGGAAAAGCATAATGCACCAGCCTCATTGAAAACGGCTGATAAACTCAGTAAATATTCTGAACCCAGCACCAGATTCTGCTGTAGAAAATCTATATGTTCTGAAAACGTAACAGAAAAATGATTTATTTCTGATTTACAGTTATTTCTGATTTGGGGTTTGCTGCTTTTTAGCCACATCAGGCACATAAGGAATGGAAATGAATAACACTAATATCAATAAAGTTTAATTTGGAAACATTTACTCAAATAGTTTTTTTATTTGAAACTTCATGATGAAAAAGTTGGTAGAAACTATATTGGGTTCCACTGCATGCTACGTTATTTCTCTGTTTTTGAAACCGTCTGGTTCTTTTGGACCGATGGAGTCGATCCATCGGCCACATTTAACCAGCCATGTTCAGAAATCCTCAGGTTCTCTTCCTGCCCAGTTAGAGGCTCATTTGAATTTAGTAAATCTTATCCGATAACCTGGAAGGAAAGAAGCGATTTCACTTTTTGATTAATCGGGACTAAAGTGTGAAACTGAAGTCCTAATAGCTGGAACATGAGTGGTTCATGGAGCGGTTTGTTGATGTGTCTCAGATTCAGTTACGATGCCGCCAGCCGGACCTGGATCTGCCTGCAGTTCATCAACCAAAGCCTCTGCAGACGTCTCGATGTGGACGGCTCTTGAAGGCAACATCGTCTTTCCTTCAGAGCGACGCTGAGAAAACGTGTTGGAAACCAGGAGCCAGTTGGGTTTGAGCAGCAGACCCTGATGTTAGTCGACTCACTGAAACGTTTGTGGAGCATTAGAGCAGATAATCTCCGGTCCATTCCTCTAAATAACTCATTGATCCTGGCTTCTTTCTCACACTGTAAAGGATTATTATGAGCAGCAGAGAAGTGAGCTTTGGTCTGCCGTGTTCATATCGAACAGACTTTTCACCTTCATGCATTATTCTCGGCGAGTCACGGGGCAGATATCGCATCAGAGCCTCAGGCGAAGGCTTTTTCTTCTCTCCTCGACATGCCAGACAGATTAATAGACTCAAATGTGAGGAAGCAGAACATGTAGAGTTGTTATTGATATTCGGTGAGACAAGCGGCGGTCAGCGCTGCTTGGTGGCCCACACCTTGTTTACGGAGCAGAAAAGTGTTTGTCAGCTGGGAGGCTGGCAGCCGCAGACAGATGGAGGCCGGATCGTCCCGCTTCTCCTGCGCGCGAGTCTGGAAATGTGTCTCTGCTGGCTGGAAGAAATGTGTGTATAAGTGAAGTGTGGGAGGCTTTTTACCCAATTAAACATCTAACACAATGGAAGACCAGCATGGGGAGTTGTGGCACCGACAGTGGATGATTATTGTAGTAAGAAGATTTGAAGTTATTATCCATAAGATTCAGCTGCAGAGCTTTCTGGCTTCAGCTTTGCCCACACCGACTTGCTTCATGTCAAATATATTGTAAAGCGAAGCAGAGAGCAGGCAGACTGCTATATGCAGAGGAGAAAGAAAAGGAAAGACGGGGTCACGCTGAGGCATAAAGAGTCGGAGAAAGCCCTGAAAGCTGTGTGAGTGTCGGCAGCGTGCCGAGTGAGAGGATGGTCTCCAGCAGCTCCATTGATTTCCTCTCCGTCTCCTCCACCGGCCTCCGACTCTGTCCGTCCCCCCTGCCGTCGCCCAGAGAATGAGCCCTAACAAAGACCTGAGCGGACTCCCGCCGACCGTGACCGCTCTCCAGCCACCAAGCCAGACCTCCATGGTGGAGTTAAAAGCCCCCCGTCTTTCTGCTGCCCCTTCGCCGATGACATTTGACTCTCCTCCAAATAGAGAGTTCACTGCCATCGCTCGGTTTCTCTTGTGTGTGTGTGTGTGTGTGTGTGTGTGTGTGTGTGTGTGTGTGTGTGGGGGTGTGTGTGTGTGTGTGTGTGTGTGTGTGTGTGTGTGTGTTTCTACTGTTCTGAAGATGAACTGGTGCGGTCAGAACCGCTCTGCTCCTGAACGCTCCCATTCAGACTAATATTAGCCGTCCAATCAGCTGTCAGCTCAGCCACAAAGTTTAAGTGGGATAAATTTGCTGCAAATGGAGTTGAGTTCATATTTTTAACCATTTCAGCAACAAGGGATTTCAAAGTGAAAAGTTCAGAGTCCATCGAGAGCCACCTGGTGGCGCTGTAGAGCTAAAGCTGTGTATTATCTGTGAAGCTATGGCGGCTAATCGTAGTTGTTATAATCTCCAGTTAAAATCCTTTTTTACTTTTTAGGTAAGATTCAAACCAGTCGGCTAAATTCAGGTTTATGCTGCAGGTCTTGATTTATAATTGTGATTTTTGCTGGAATCCGTTTTGTGTGTTTGGTTTGTGCCACTAATTAAATGGGACTTTTACATGAACAGTTTAGCGCCCCAAAGTGATCTGCATGCACAGAAGAACGTAGACGACCCAGTTCTGTTCGCTGCAGGAATCTCTCAGTCACTGAGGTGCAATAAAACCAACGATCTGGTTTGTCTTCACCCAGATGTCATTCAGCGCTTTGGCAGCGACAGTCTCGGTTCTGGCAGAGCTCCACTGGGTCAAACTCCAGCCCTGGAGGCCCGCTGGCCGTCCTGCAGGTTTTAGATGAGCCACAGGTACAAAACGGCTTCATTACCTCCTCCAGTCTGGATCGGTTCTCCAGGACCAGGACCTGGACCCAGAGCCTTAATGACCTAATTATTCTGTTCAGGTGGTGCAGCAGAGGCTCATCTAAAAGTTGCAGGGCAGCAGTTTGACACCTGTGCTTAAGATTAAAGTATGTTCATTTGTTAGAATGGCCTAGTCAAAGTCTGACTTGAAAAGCAATCAACAGATGTCTTCCTTCCCATCTGGGTTTATTGTCAAGCAGAGTGCAGATAACCCAAAGAGTTGAAGCTCTAGTTCTGTAGCTCTATGCCAGAACACGCCGACTCTGGCAGGTTAAAGTGCATGCCACACTTTTCAGATTTCATTCATGAAACTGCTGAACCCCTTGGATTGTTTACCTCCAATTCACCATTAGAGCCTTGTGTTGGTCCATTATGGACACTGAAGGAACTCTGGAGGTTCTCCTCCATATTGGAGGATTTCTGATCAGAAATTGATGAACTCAAGCAGCAACTTGTGATGTTTTCTTTCTCAGCATAGTTTTCACATCCTTTTTCTGTTAAGGAATGTGAACACCAAACTTTAAGCAGTGAAGAGCTCATTTACATTAAAGAAGGAAAAGAATGTTGGTGTTTGTCGACAAATCAGCAGCAATTATCCGGCACCAGGCCGTCTGCTGAGCGAGCAACAAATACAAACAGGTGGAAGTTTCCTCTGATTGCTGCGTTGTAAACGGAAACAGTGAAGTGATTAATTGGAGCTCCCAAACATCTCACCGAGCCGAGACTCGGGCTGCTCCACACCGGAGCGCCGCTTCCCCTCCACTCCCAACGTGAAGCTCACCTTGGCTAATTAGCGATTTTTAACTCAAGCCATAGTGCCACTAATTGCTGGTAATAATGATATTCGATTAGGGAATCAATTGACTGTGGCGGCTTGTCTGCTATGATAGATGTGGCTTTGGGCAGCGGCTGCTAGCGGCGACGCAGAGCAGGATGTAAAAAGCAGCTTGAAGAGAAAAGGAACAGAAGCGAAACATGAGAAACAGCAGCTCTCTCAGGTAAACTTATAGAAAACTTGGTGCCAGTGGTGTCGCTTTGAGCTGCTGCTGGCTGTGAAGTCAGAAGCCAGGAGTATTGATCAGGCGCCATTGATTTCCACTGTGGAGTCCAAACACTGCAGCAGAGTGTTTTTCTGCCTCTTTGGGAGTTCGCTTGACCGTTCAGGGCGGACTGGGTGTAGATCACACTGTCAGCTAAAAGTTTTCATTCTATTTAAATCCAAAAGGGAAAGTGGAATATTTCACACATCGTGATGCGTTTAATTCTCTTCATCTTGGTTGATTCTGGCCACAATGAGAAAACATCATCGCTGCAGTGTCTTGGTTGAGGCTCCTTTTGCATGAATTACTGCATCCAGTTTCTTAACTTTCAGTAAATTTTCCAACTTATTCTCAAATGAAATAAACATAAATCTATTAAAACCGAAGACTGCAGTTTAACTGGATGTTGTTTTTGTAACTAATAACGTAAAATGGAGGAGCTAAAATAAGAGGAAGTAAGTAGTCGCTTCTTATTATCATACAGGTCATAACTAGTGATGCAACAGGCTGCATTCATCCTCACTGTTCACTGCATTCAGCCTCACTGTTCACTGCATTCATCCTCATTGTTCACTGCATTCATCATCACTGTTCACTGCATTCAGCCTCACTGTTCACTGCATTCAGCCTCACTGTTCACTGCATTCAGCCTCACTGCTCACTGCGTTCATCCTCACTGTTCACTGCATTCATCCTCACTGTTCACTGCATCCAGCCTCACTGCTCACTGCGTTCATCCTCACTGTTCACTGCATTCAGCCTCACTGTTCACTGCATTCAGCCTCACTGTTCACTGCATCCAGCCTCACTGTTCACTGCATTCAGCCTCACTGTTCACTGCATTCAGCCTCACTGTTCACTGCATTCATCCTCATTGTTCACTGCATTCAGCCTCACTGTTCACTGCATTCAGCCTCACTGTTCACTGCATTCAGCCTCACTGTTCACTGCATTCATCCTCACTGTTCACTGCATTCATCCTCACTGTTCACTGCATTCAGCCTCACTGCTCACTGCGTTCATCCTCACTGTTCACTGCATTCAGCCTCACTGTTCACTGCATTCAGCCTCACTGTTCACTGCATCCAGCCTCACTGTTCACTGCATTCATCCTCACTGTTCACTGCATCCAGCCTCACTGTTCACTGCATTCATCCTCACTGTTCACTGCATTCATCCTCACTGTTCACTGCATTCATCCTCACTGTTCACTGCATTCAGCCTCACTGTTCACTGTATTCATCCTCACTGTTCACTGCATTCATCCTCACTGTTCACTGCGTTCATCCTCACTGTTTACTGCATTCATCCTCACTGTTCACTGCATTCAGCCTCACTGTTCACTGCATTCATCCTCACTGCTCACTGCATTCAGCCTCACTGTTCACTGCATTCAGCCTCACTGTTCACTGCATTGAGTGAAACTGAACTGCAGGTCAGAATTGCTGCAGGTGAACTCAGAGTTTGAACTCAGAGTTTGTACCATGAGTTGCAGGTTTTATTTTATTCTGACTTGATGAGGAGCTGCTGTGTGACTGCAGCTCCTCTAAATGTATTCACAGGCAAAAATAACAACAAAGAGCTTTTTTATACAGGATTTCAAAGTTGGATGAATTTAGAAATGACTTTGTTTGGAGCAGAAAAACGTCAGATTGACAGATTTCAGCTGATATAAACGTCAGCGCCGTGCTGAGTCTGTTTCATGTTTCCTTTCATTCGCTGCCTTCTCGCTGCCTTCTCGCTGCCTCGCCTCTTATTGTTGCTGTTATTGTTTTGTAACTGACATATTTCCCACATCACTGTTCATGCATCCCACAGGATGTAAGTGTTTTTAAATAAAAAACTAAACAGAATTTAATTGAGTGTGGTGGATTTTGGTGTTTGGGTGTAAGTGAGCGGTTAGCTTAGCCGCCGGTCCCCGGGGCCCGCCCGGGGCCGCCTCATGCGCTCCACTGCAGCTGATCCGGCTGACAGCTGACAGCGCATTTCTGCAGCTGAACATGAGTCGTGCATGTTTCAGAGAGACGCGTGAGACATGGCTGCTCTCGGCGTTTGACCCGCCTCCCAGGTAGCGCCGGCGAGGCAGAACCGATCCGCCGACTAATTATGGACCGGCCCGGCTTTGGCTGTGCTGACACGCTGACTGTGATGCTGAGTTTCTGCTTCACCTGCAGCGGCGCGGGGCTGCGGGCGAGCCCGAACCGCCGCCGCGTTGTGTTTAATAAAAGCGTTTTGTTTTGTTCTGCAGGAAATAAAAAGGATGTTTTGATGGAGTCAAGGCCAGTTTCTGCTTGTTTCTCTCCCTCAGTGAAAATCTGTGATTTTTCCTTTTTCTCTCGCCGGATGATTGTGATTCATTTGATGTTTTTCTTCTTTTTAGATATGGATATTATTGCAGATGGTCGGCTTTTCTTCTCTTTGGGGCTTTATGTAGCAAATACATCTGAAGACGTCGTTAAATATCTGCCTCTCTCTTTGTTAGTTTTCAGTTTTAGCTCACAGTCTCCATGTTTCATCCGGTATTTAACAGAAAATTATTGTTTGCTTTGAGAAAATCCCTCTGCAGCTCAGCTTTGCATTCCTGAGTTTATAAAAGCACAATGCAGGTACATACAATCAAAAACTGAAATTACAACAAATTTATAATCAGAAATGCAAAACTTAAATGTAAACGACCTCGCTGTTCTGGTGGAAATGATGTTCAGACGTTTAGCCGATGCTCACTGGAAAAGTTCCTTATCATAAATTTCTTTTTTGTAAATATAAACTGAGAACAATAATATTATTGCAAACTTTTCCAGCAGCAGGTTATGCAGTGGAGATGTAGACATCTACAAAATGTCTGCTCCTAAACTGAGAACTACAAAACAAAAGAGAATTAGCAAAAATGAAACCATTCTGTGGACAAAACTAAATACAATATAATATAATATC
>CAJVRI010001418.1:5862500-5942500 GCA_911649635.1 Poeciliopsis gracilis | reverse complement strand
CTGGTTCGTTAGATGGTTCTGTTCGTTAGCTGGTTCTGTTCGTTAGCTGGTTCTGTTCTTTAGCTGGTTCTGGTTCGTTAGGTGGTTCTGTTTGTTAGATGGTTCTGTTTGTTAGATGGTTCTGGTTCGTTAGCTGGTTCTGCCCCAGTTTGTTGGATTTTAACAGATTTCTTCCATTTTATCCTATTTGAATTCTTTGGACTTTTCAGAACCAGTGTTGGAGACAACAGTTGGTTCTGTTGTCTCTAACACAGACAACAGAACCAACTGTTGGTTCTGGTTCTGGACTCTTGAGGAACACTGTGATCCATGTAGTTCTGGTTCTTTTGGTTCAGAATCCCAGAGTCCAGTCTGGGTTCCAGTTCTGATGGTTTATGGATCACAGCTGGTTCTAAATTTGATGGTTCTTCTGAGTCCGGTTCTGTCTGGATTTACCTGATCTGACCAGCTGGTTCTGAGTTGTTGGCTTTAACTCTGATTGAATTCCATTGCCCGAAGGTTTCAGAACCATTGTCAGATAGGATGGGTTCTGTTTGGTTTGGACCTCCAATGAGTCAGGATGTTTCTTGTTTTTGGTCATTTGTTGGGTCCGAAGTGTTCTGGTTCTGTGTCGAACTGCTCTGGGATCTTTTCTGGCTTATTATTTGATTTGGGTCTGAGTTCAGTCTGGTTCTGAACCAGGTCTGGTCTTTCTGAATCTACTGGTTCTGAAATTACTCAGTGGTTCTAATCTAACTGTTTACTGGTTCTGGTTCTGTTGGGTTTTATTTATTTAAATTGGTTGTGAATGGTTTGGATTGTTTTATATTGTATCCTCTTGGTACTGGTTCTGGCTTTAGACTTTTTACCGAACGGGTTCGGTAATTTCTCCAGAACCTCTTTCTTTAAGCTGTAATCTCTCAGCCCGTTTTCAGCTGGTTCTGATTTTATGTTGCCATTTTTAATTTGTGATTTTTTTTTCTTCTGACTTTTAGAGATTAAATATTACTGGACGTTAAAACAAGAAGAAAAAAGTCCAAAGTTTGGTTTAAAGATGAAGAATAGAGCTGTAGCTTCAAGCTGCGATGCTGCCGTATCACCAACAGGAGGCGCAACAGTCTGTAGGTGAATCTGATGGTAAACCTGACCAGCAGGGGGCAGCAGACATCAGATTCTGAGACATTAGAAGTCTGTTGGACTGAGGATGATGATGCTGGTGGGGAGACACAGACTGAGGAAGACTCAGAGAGAGAGAGAGAGAGAGAGAGAGACAGAGAGAGAGAGAGGTTATAGTAAAATATAACAGATTATACCTTTAATACACAATGACTGACGTTAATCTGCTGTAATCTGCTGCTGGAACACTGACCTACATGTCTGACCACTTCCTACTGCAGGACACGCCCCCTTATCTGCTGCCGGCCAATCACATGGCAGGCTGCGCAGGAGCTGAGCGCTGATTGGTTCTCACAGCGTCAGCCTCCAGAACCGGACCGTTTAATTAGTTTGGGTCAATTTAATACTTGATTTTATCGGATTTGTTGTTATTAATGCTGCTGATTTTGACTGTTTAATCTGTTTCTGCTGACGTTTTGTCTCTCTCTTCTTTTTGTGGTTAAATTAAACATCAAATACTTTTTATTGTAATAAATATTAATTAAATAGAAAATCAGTTATTTTCTTCTGAGGGTTCAGAGGCATTTAAAGTAAAGAAACAATAAAATATAAATTATTACAAATTTAATTAAAATAAAAAAAGTAGAACATTTATCAAAGAACTTATTTTGATTTATAACAAAAACAGTAAATTCCATCCATCCATCCATCCATCCATCCATCCATCCATCCATCCATCCATCCATCCATCCATCCATCCATCCTTCCATCCATCCATCCATCCATCCATCCATCCATCCATCCATCCATCCATCCATCCATCCAGATGCTCAGTCCAGTGGTGAGACACAGCAGCAGCCTCCCCCCCCCCCCCCCCCCCCCCCCCCCCCTCCCCCCTCCCCCCTCCCTCCTCCTCTTCATCCTCCGGTCTGCGCAGACTCTTCCTCCCCCTCTCCTCTCTTCTCTCTCTCTTCCCCTCTGGCTGATTTTTTTATTTTTTATCTGAGAGCTTCACATCTGCAGCGCTCTCCGCCTCCCTCTCTCGCCTTCGATGACAGTTTCGGTTTGAGGAGCTCCTCCGTCTCTCAGCCGCTCACAGAGGAAGAGGAAGAGGAGGAGGAGGAGCATTTCCCATTTTTCCAATCTTTTTTCCCGTTCTTCATCGGCGGCGGCTGCACCTGCATGGCGCTCGGGGGGGAGGCGACGCTCGGCTCGGCTTCACTATGATCGCCGTGTCGTTTAAGTGTCGCTGCCAGATCCTGCGTAGAGTGAACAAAGGTAGAGACAACGTGTGTGTGTGTGTGTGTGTGTGTGTGTGTGTGTGTGTGTGTGTGTGTGTGTGTGTGTGTGTGTGTGTGTGTGTGTGTGTGTGTGTGTGTGTGCGTGCGTGCTAAATGATCTCCTGATGGATCCATCCAGTTGATGGCTGCAGGTTGCTGCGGCTCCAGGCAGCGTCTTATTATCCAGGATCTAATATTCATGTGTGAACAGGAAGCAGAGCAGGCAGGCGATGGCTGGTTGTTTCTGATCAGATTCTCCGTCTCTCCATCCGGTTTGAAGCTTCAGGTGTTTCTTGGCTGCTTGTTTTTTTTTTGTTTTTTTTTGCTTTTTATGGCTGACACAACTTTCAGGGCGAAACTGTGAGCTCGAGTTTTTTCCTCTCCTGTCGGAAAGAGTTTGTGTCACGCTGAAATATTCTCCGAGAATAAAGTCAAACTTCTCGTACTCGACTCTTCAGGTCCATCTCAAAGCCTCCATTCTTACATTAAGGCGATCAGTCCGCTTGAATTAAATTCTAGTTTGTTTGCCTACAAAGCCCGGTTCGTTAGGGTTTGTGTTCATACGCAGTTGAAGTTTGGTCCACTTACAAACCCAGGATGTTTCCATACCTGGTAGTCCGGTAGACTTGGTTCGATTGGGACCAAAACTGCAGCATTTGTTACACTTTCAGCTGCTGCGGTTCTCTTTCACACCAACCAAATTAAATGAATAACCTGTTCTCCTCCTCGCCTGTGGGGGCGCTGCACCAAGATCCATCAAAACCTATAAAGACGACCCTGAGCTCAACTTTCTTCCAAAAATGTGAACAAAAGTGGAGTGGCTTCGGATTTTAGCAGTTAGATTTTTTTACTTTTGTCTTTTGTAAAAACTTACATCACATTTTTTCTGCTAGCTCTAGCCTAGCGCGTTTGTTTTGGTTGTATTCACCCTCAGTGCCCTGCGGTTTAGTCCACTTTCTGCTCTGGTCTGTTTGGCGTTTACAAATACATTTGAACAACGCCAGAGTTCACTACCTAAACAAGGTTACATTCTTCTCTAGTTTTGATTAAAGTGATCTCAGTTCGGTTTAACGCAATCCCTGTTTGTTTGCCAGAAGGTTCGGTTCGGTTCGGTTCGGTTGGGGGAGTGTGAATGTGAAATCGGACCAAAAAAGCTTAAAAGTCTTTGTGTGGATTTAGTTGAAGTGAACTCTGGTGTGCTTTGAATGCATTTGAACACCAAGCAGGCAGACCGCTCCGAAAGCAGGAAATGGACCACAACGCAAAGCATTCTGGGTAAATACAACCAAAACAAACCGGTGGGCCTAAAGAACAACCGCTGAAACCTGTGGAAACCATTTCTCTTTGCATGTTGTGAAGAAAGAAGTTGAGGTCAGTATTTTCTTCTTTGGTTTTCGTGTTGTTTCTTTCAGTTGTTCTTGGTACAGCGCCCCCATAGGCGAGGAGGGGAACTGGTTTTTCAAAGGATTTGGGTGGTTTGACTCAGTGCAGTGAGAAAGAGAACCACAGCAGCTGGAAACGTAACAGATGTTGCAATTTTTATCCCCAATCGAACCGAGTCAGGTGGAAAAACCCTAAATTATTCAAATATGAAGTGTTTTTCTCTCAGGCTAAGACAGGATAATTTACCTGACTTATCAGCCAAAAACAGCTCTTCTGTCAACCATTTGCTTTCTTAAAATGTCAAATCAAACATCAACATGAATATGACATTAAACATGCATCATCCGTCAAATCCTTCAGGGAGTCAAAGCCTTGACGTTTTCTAAAAAATGCGTCAGTTTCTGGTGTTTGGAGTCAGGAGTCTGTCCTTGGAGGTTCGCATGTCATCCGGCTTCTTTTTACAGGAAATTATCAATATTTTAAAGAGATAGGTGTCTATTTTACTGTAACCCTCCAGGTTCCAATGAGTGTTGAATTTGATATTATAAATGTTTAGGATTTACAGAGATTTCTCCCTATAATCACTCATGTTAGACAGATTTTCTTTGCTGTGCAGTTATGTTGTATAATGTGAAAGAATAATCTTGATCGAAAACACTGAATCCTTTTAACATAACCAAAAGACAAAAATTAGCTTAAAGTAAAGCTTATCTAGTGATTTATCCTTTGAAGAATCCAAGTGAAACTTCTATTAAATGAGAGACTTGACAATCCAGCACCACACAGAGGGATTTAAGAGCTCTTGCTGGGGAGCACAGTCCATTAAAGTTGAACTTTAGTGACTAAAAACTTTCATTCGAAGCCTGATTTCTGACAAAACTCAGCTAGACGTTGCTCTCACAGAACAGAATACTGTTTTTAGGAAGCCATATGTTTACTATTCAACTTCCTCTCTTCTCTAGATAAGAGTTCAGAAAGATTCAAGTTTAATTTGTGCATTTAGTTCCGTTACATTAATGTTGCTGTCATAATGTTATTTTACTTAAAATGCTGAAATGTTAGCTTCAGTCACTCATTTTCTCCTTATTGTTGAATTTTCTTTACTAAAAATGAAAAGTAGGAACATTTAGATTTATTTTTGTTGTCATTTCAGAGGCTTGTTTTTTGTTTTGCTGATTTTTTTTAAAGAAAAAATTTGATCCATATCAAATGTAAACTCCTTTTTAATTTCTCTGATTTCATGTCTTGTGCTTCTCTTCATGTTTTGGTTGACATGTTTTTTATCTGTTGTTTCTTTTCGTTTGTGCTTCTTTCTCTTGTTACACAGTTCAAAAGTTAGCTGGTTTAATGTCACGGTTTACTGGGACGTTACAGATTCAATTGAATTCTCATTATACAACCAGAGTTGTGCTGCAGCCTCACAGACGAGGTGAAAACAACATCCAAATTAGGTCTGAATGGCTAAATCCTGAACAAACAGTGTTGGAACAAAACATTTTTGCCAGTTGGAGTTTATTTCAGGACACTTTCTGCTCTGTTTCTTTTACTTCTTTTGATTTTATGTTTGTTTTTACATGAAATAATGAATCAGTGGAGAAATAAAAATAGTAATGAGTTGCTAGAAATTTTAAAACTTAGCTTTCCTTCCTCTGACAACATCAGTAAAATCAAACATTATTTCTAATCTGTGCTGTAAGTGTTCAAATAAGGAGCAGCATAAATATTTTTTGTTAAAATTTTTTCCTATGGATTATCATCCTGTTTATGGTAGGGAAAAAATATATATGTTTAAATATATATATAGCAGGCATAGTAGAATAGTAGAGAGCAGTAAAACCTGCTAACCAAACATGCTGGAAGTCTGGTGGGGTTGCTAGGTAATGGGCAGAACTTTGGCTGGGTTGCTAGGTAACAGGCGGATCTCTGTTGGGGTTGCTAGGTAACGTTGAAGTGCCCGCAGACTATTCCATCATAATTTAACAAAAATTTGCACAGCCTGACTCTAATACTCTGCCGTTCAACTCAGCCGGGTTGTTTGAAATAAAATCCACTTTTTGAAAATATTTCCTCTTGTTTTAGAAAAGTATCAGAAAAATATCAGAGATTTTATTTTTGAGCCGTATTCCCAGACATCTAATTTATTGGGTTAATTTTGTGTATTCACAAATTAACAGGAACACCTGATCTGAATGTTCTTTACTATATTTTGATGTCTATTAAAAAACCCTAATATTGAACCTTTTGAACAGCAGATGGTTTATTGGATTAAACGAGCCGCTTCCTCCGTGTCCCAGCAGCAGAACCAGACTGGAAACCAGAACCTTGTCTGCCTGAAATCCGTGGAGACTCTGACTTTGGCTCCGCTCTTCCCCTCTTCTTCCTTTTTAATTACGGGAATCACAGCAAACACTTGAGCAAGTTGGACCCGTCCTCCACTCCAAGCCCCAGGACTCCCAGGATCAAGCTGGGGAATAACTTTCATCATTTTTGCCTCCATTTGAAGTTTCGCAGCTCTTTTTAAGTGGCTCAGTAGGTTTCCTCTTGCAGCCAAACATCTTGACTCGGTGGTTTTTAAATCAGCACCTCTTAACGTCTGAATTTAACCCTCGGAGAAAAGCTTTGTCTCCGCCACAGCCGCTGCTCCTTCGGTTCGCCTGTGTATTTTAAACGACTTTGAATGAGTCTATAATAAGGTACGGAGCGTCAGTGTGTCGATGTATTCCTCAGAGGATATTAAATATACAACTGAAAACACAGCTCAGCTCTGAAACCCTACATAGTAGCTGCAGGACAAGAGTAATGAATGTAAATGCAAATATTGTTTATTTTTAATAAGCAGCAAGTCTCAGATCATCGCTACGGCACATTTTTAAAGACATTTAGGGGATATAATGAGGTCAATTATTACATTATGCGCTCCCAAAATGAAAGCCAGGACCTGAGAAGGTGTTATCCAGTCGGTTTCTGCCAGCAGCGATCAAAGTTTATAGCCATCGATCTGTTCAGGGACCCCCTGCTGCTTCACCACAGGATGAAGGGAATCTGCAGATCAGAACAACCGAATCGATCTGCAGGCGCTGAGAGGAGACCTTCGTCAAAACAACAAACTGACCTGAGCTGTTTGTTACATCGGTTATCTGAAGCTCTCTTAAGGTCTGAGCTTTGACTGGGACGTTTCAACACCTCAACTCTTCTTATTCTTGTTCTTTCATTTAAATCTTGATTACTGTCCAGGTTTGTACAGGTGATCGATGATTTGTTTGAACAGGTTAGGGTAGGTGTATATGGCCTATACAAAACATGTTCGGTAGATTTTTTACATAATAATGACATTTTTGTCTTTTCAGTTCTGCCCAGTTTTAGAGATTCGTCACTTTGCATCTAAATAAACTCAACATTTCAAACAGATGCGCAATTATACAACTCTACATCTTTAAAAAGCATTAGTAGCGCCTCCTGCACAACCAACAGGAATGCAGCAAAGGGTTAGACACAAACAGCGGTTAAACCAGCTGAGCAAATGTGCTGGAGCTCTGCTTTGGTTGCTAGGTAACGGTTGGAACTCTGCCTGGGTTGCTAAGTAACGGGCAGCGCCTGCTGATTTGTTACATTACTTTCCAGAGGTTTTTGAAACGACTCATTTTGCAGATGCCACAAAACATGAACTCATTGAAGAATTACTCATAAAAGTCAACAGGATCATTTTTGCTCCAAATCTAAAATACATCAGGAAATCAGAACAAATAAAAGTCAAAATAAAACGAGGTTATTATTTTACGCTGGTTGCAGAAGTTCAGACTCCCTTTAATCGCGTTTAAAGATCCTTTGCTGTTACTTTCCCTCATGTGGAGACGGGCAGGGTTGGTTTTCACTTCCCCTCTCCTGCTTTTGGGTTTCATTTCTAATGAATAAATAATGAGATGGTGTGATGTGTCATGTTTTGTTGCTGTTCACCTGATTTTAGGATGTCCTGACGCAACAAACATCGCTTGTTTATATTTTAGCATCACTGCAAATGCAAATTTAATCCTCAATCTGAGTGAATTTACGTCAGCATTTCATCCGAAGCTTTTATTTGAGCCGTATGCAGTATTATACGGAGCATGTTGAGTACATAGTAGTGTCGCAGAGCACAGAAAGGGCTGGATGCTGCTGCCCTACATCTGAAGGAGGAGGAGGAGGCTCGGCTTTCATCTTCACTTAGATATGGTCTGAATGTGAGTGTGTGTGTTACAAGTCTACTGGGGACCAAAACCTGAAACAATCACATTCAGGGGATTCAATTTGGAGAACGAAATAAAAACAATCCTGACATTTTATTAGAACGACTCAGATTTAGGGTCAGAAACTGGATTCAGTTCAGGCTGAACCTGCAGGATGGGGATGTCCTCACAATGGCTGGAAAACATTGAAGTGTTACACAATCTCATTTTGCTTCTGAGCTCGGCTGCTGGAACCGAACAGAGCCAATCCAGATCAGATTAGAATAAATTACAGCCCAACAGGAAGCCAGAATATAATAACGGTGAAGAGGGAGATAAAACAGAAAGAGCTCGATGGGAAACTTTTGGTTCTTTTGGTGTTTTCTTTTAATAATCTGAGATTCTACCTGGATTAAAACTCGTAATTAAATCCAACCATTAGTCTGTATTTACTGAACACAGTAAATACAAGTTTTATCTTAAAGTTTTATCTTAAAGTTTTATCTTAAAACAAAAATAAACTTATTAAACAAAAATAAACATAACATAAAAAAATAGTTTTCTAGACAAGTAAAAAGTTTGTATTGTTTTTTTGTGTTGATAAATTGTCTAAATATGTTATTTAGGACGATATCTTTATGTTTCTGAGTGAATTTTGATGTTTTTTGCGCATTGATTTAGTTTTGCAATATTTTTGCCTAAAACTGTCTCAGTGCTGCCCTCTTTTGATCAAACAGTGGCCACTGTAGTGGAATTTTTCTGTCTGTTACAACAGACCGATCATACAGCAGTAGAAACATGCTGGAACTCTGTTTGGGTTGCTAGGTAACGGGCGGAACTCTGTTTGGGTTGCTAGGTAACGGGCGGAACTCTGCTTCAGTTGCTAGGTAACGGTGCAGTGCCCATGGAATGTGACTTAACAGTTGGGAGGTTTTTGAAATGACTCCTTTTCTAGACACCAAAAAACATGGCTTGGTGATTGTTTTTTTCTTCTCTTTTTTTAAGTGCTTTGGTTGTTTTATAAGCAGTAGAAACAAAAAAGGGAAGTACAAAAATGTGAAAAATGTAAATTTTCCTTAATAATTCCCCTTTAAATTGTTGGCTGGAGCTTGAAAACCAGTTTAAGGAACTGATTAACAGAAAGTTTAGGGTTTTTTCCCAGAATGATTTAAGATAAGTTTAAAACTAACCAGTAGTTGTTGGTGGGAAGCCTGAAGCGAATTAAAACCAGTCAGAAGTGTTGTTCTGAATCCAGCTGATTGGAGTTTAAATCAGTAAATGATGGTGTGTTTTTGTGTGTTTTCCTTTCAGATGAAGGGCCGTACACGAAGCACTCGGCCGGGTCGCGACCTCCAGATGGAGCGCTGGCCATCAGGAGGCAGAGTATTCCAGGTAACACTCCCACCATCATCCTGCTGATGGTTTAAAATGAGTTACTGGGATTCCTGTGGTTGGGAGTCATGAAGACAGCAGTTAAAAGTGGAGAACAGGTACAGCTGATGTTCTCCTCCCATTAGTTGTAGGAAGATGCTTTGTTTGCACTTTATCTGCTCCCACCTGGAGCTGCTGGCCTCGTTAGAACTGCTGTCTGTGGAAACGAGCGAGAAATTGGTGCTTGTTACAAGGAAGAATTTAAACTATTTGCAGAAACTGGTGGAAATGTTTGTTTAAAGTGTTTACACCAGTAAGACCAGTAAAAACAAAATCACTTGGAGACATTTGATGGTTTTCTGCTCTGAAATTGTTGCTGCTAGAAACACTTTTGTATTTTTTTGTTTTATTAGTTATTTAGATTCTTTTTTATTTGCCTTCTTATATTTATTGACTTAATTTAGATTTTCTTTAATTTTTAAAATATTTTTGTGTTCTATACATATATGTAAAATTTAAGATCTTAAATATTGTGTATCTAATTTTGTTAAGCGTTATTTACTTATATTTTTATTTTTATGTGCTATAATTACTTGGTTTGGATTTTTTTGGAAGAATATGTTTTTTTAATTATTTAAATGAATTATATTTTGGCATATTTTTTTAAATTAATTTTAGTTATTTAGTTTTGTTTAAAATACTTTTTGAATTTATTTCATCTTGTTTTTTATTATTTTGGATTTGACAGTTTATTTGTTTTGACATAAAATATTGCTCAAATTTAATATTTTATAATTTTTGCAATGCTTTATAATAATAATTATTATTAATACCGTCTACTTCATTTAGTCTGAAATGTTTTAATGTAATTGCACTATTTTATTGTTATTTATTTATTTTTTTCTATATTTTATTTGCTTCTTTATATTTGCATAACATTTTAATTAATTAAATTTAACTGGATTATTATATTTATGTTTAATTTTTATGTTTAATTCATAAAGTCAAGTAGATATTCCTACTTACATTCCCAGTTTGACATACTGTGTTGGTATCCAGAGACAAGCAGTAGGTAAAATTAAAATACTATTTGCATTTCCATTAAATCACAGTTAAAATTAAACCTTCAAAAAGTGCTGCGGGTTAAATTTCCTGGTTGAACTGCTGGCACAGAGACTGGAGTTTGATGCCGCTTCATCGGCGGTGAAACAGAGGAGGCACAGTTCACATTCAGGCTGCAAAGAGCCCGTCTGCAGAAATAGAGCTTCCTGTGAGGCTGGCTTTCTTCCTCAGCTCCTTTAAGTAAAAAAAGCCGTTTTGTGAAGAAACAATTTTAGAAGTGGCTCCTCTGCAGCTGCAGGGAGCTGCTTCATCAAACACGGGAGCAGAATCAAAGATCGGAGGTTTTCTTTTTTTAGATGGAGTCGCTGTTCGCTGCTGTCTGTGAAACTGTCGTAATCCTGGCTGAATGAACAGAGGTGAATCCCTGACTCATTAATATTAAAATCCAACGACGGAGTGAAATCCAGATTTCTGTTTTACCACCTGAGGACGGTTCTCATCGCGCGGCAGCAGCTCTGTAGTTTCCTCGCGCCCAGCGCTTCCTCTGCTGAATAATTCAGAGGTTTGATAAAAAATAGATGGCTGACAGACCAGGATGACTTCTTTTCTGTTTTATTGGGGTTATTATTTAATTTCTCCTTGTGTTTTAGAGAAACACTGCGGCGGCGTGTTAGCATCATTGTAGATGGAAAACGGAGTAAATTTCCACCAAAAAACTGAAATTTTATAGAAAAAAACAAGAATATTTCAGAGCTTGAAGAGTCAAAAAAATGCTAAAAAAAACCCTGAAACTTTGAGAAACGTTATTTATTTTAGTTTCTGAGCCTTTTCAAGCTCTTTTTAAATTCAAATTTCATTATTTTTTTCTAGAAAATGTCAGATTATTTTGAACAAATATTGACTTTGTTAGCTCAGAAATTCCTTTTTTGCTTTTCTTTTATTTTAGAAAATGTTTGAGGAAACATTTCTGAGCTTTGCTTTTTGCAGATTTTCTACTTTTCAAACTGATAAATTTCTTCTTGAAAGAAAATTTCTAAGGTTAATCTCAGAATTTCAGAATTTTTATCAAACTCAAATTTAACTTTATTTTTTTGGGAAATTTTCTGATACGAACCTGAAAATAGCTGAGTTTTTTGGTGGAAATGACGTGTTTCCTGTCTGCATGGTGCTGCTGCGCTGTCGTAGAAACGCTGACGATGACTCGCAGGGCCCTGTTTTCCAGATGAGTTTCGCGGCTGCACGGTGGTGGAGCTGATGAAGAAGGAGGGAACGACGCTCGGACTCACCGTTTCAGGAGGAATCGACAAAGACGGAAAGCCTCGGGTTTCGAACCTGCGACAAGGAGGGATCGCTGCCAGGTGAGACCGATTAACTTTGTCTACATTTAAACGATACCTAGAAACTGCTACAAGTCTTTTTGGGTGTTGGCAGCACCTCTGCAGTTTCCTGTAGTTTCTTAGAAAAGAAAAAAAATGTGAGAATAAAGTCATAATATTTATTCTGAATATTATGACAATTTATTCTGACAATATTATGATTTTGTGTGACATTTAAAATTTATTCTCTTAATGTTTTTGATTTTACTTGCGAACTGTTTTTACAGGATTTATTCTGGCAAAATTATTCGTTTATTTCCTTATGTCTTTATTCTGAGTTCATTATGTAATATTTATTTTCATTATAAAGTTTTTTATTTCTCCTTAGTCCATATATTCCATCTCAGAATCATCAGCTTTAAATGAAGCGCTTCATAAAACTCTGTCTGTTCAGGAGTGACCAGCTGAATGTGGGCGACTACATCCGCTCCGTCAACGGCATCAACCTGGCCAAGTTCAGACACGACGAGATCATCAGCCTGCTGAAGAACGTCGGGGAGCGCGTGGTGCTGGAGGTCGAGTACGAGCTGCCGCCCGTCTGTAAGTGTTCAGACTTTCCCTCCAAGGACCTGGAATTTATTGAGTTTAGTAGTTTAGTAGTTAGTCTAGTTAACGAATGTTTACTCGTTATCTGCCAGCAAAACCTCATTTGCTGACATAAACAATATACTCAGAACAGTAATTAAGCCAAAACTGTACAAAAGATCCAAACATTTCGCATTTATGATAAAACTTTAATTGTCTGTAAATATATTTTACCCAAAACTAATTTTTTCCTCTTCAGTCGATTCAAATTTACTGAAGAAATGCTGCATTATGGGATCTTACACAATAAAATGTTTATTTTCTTATTTAAAATCAAATTTATTTGTTTATTTCTATTGTTTAATGTATTTCTAATATTGTATAGAAAATGCTTAAGCAGTTTAATAAAAAAATCTGCAGAACGTGACAATTTCTTATGTAATTAATGATCAGAATCATCATTAATCAGATTATTTGATTAATTGACTGATAAAATAATGGTTAGTTTCAGCCCTAAATGCAACATTTCAGATTGCAGACGCTTTTATAAAAGTCGGATCTGATTTAGTTCCACATTCAGAAGGTTTGTGCCTGTGTGTGTTGACGATGTGTTTCTGTTGCAGCCGTGCAGGGGTCAGGGGTCATTTTTAAAAATGTGGAAGTGACGCTTCACAAAGAAGGGAACAGCTTCGGCTTCGTCATCAGAGGTGAGCGCGGCTCGGTTTGTGTGTCAACATCTCAAAAACAAATACAAACAACATCATAAAGCGACTTGTTCCTATAGGAGGAACGCATGAGGACAGGAATAAGACCCGCCCCATCGTCATAACAACCATCCGGCCGGGCGGACCCGCCGAAAGGTACCCACCTCTGCAGACTTTTTGTCCCTCTGGAGCTTCTGTAGGAGCTAAAACCTGACGCTGTCGTTCTGCAGAGAAGGAACGATCAAGCCGGGCGATCGGTTGCTGAGCATCGATGGGATCCGTCTCCATGGCAGCACGCTGTCGGAGGCCATGAGCATCCTGAAGCAGTG
The DNA here is from genome assembly GCA_911649635.1 of Poeciliopsis gracilis. NCBI lineage: Eukaryota > Metazoa > Chordata > Actinopteri > Cyprinodontiformes > Poeciliidae > Poeciliopsis > Poeciliopsis gracilis. The sequence goes on along the minus strand of CAJVRI010001418.1, from coordinate 5,929,173 downwards.
CGGCCAGGAGGCCACGCTGCTGATCGAGTACGACGTGTCGGTGATGGGTCAGTTCGGTTTGTATTTTGACAGGAAGTCATGATTTCAGCCGCTTCAGTGTAAAATGTTTGTTTTGTTGTTTAGGACGTTTATTTGTAATTACAACCTTAACATCAGCAACTTCCAGGAGAAGTTACAGAAAAGTTTTAAATAACAGAACCTTATTTATTCAATTTTAATCAATCTTTTGATAATTTAACTTCAAACAAGACACAACAGGCGAGTTTGGAAAAAAATTACTTGTAATTTCCATATAAATTAACCCACAAACTGCTGCCATAAAACATCTGAGTGAATGAAATGTCAGCTTTCTGAGGACGGAGCCCTGTGGAACGGCAACCAGTGACTGTTTTCACCCTTTTAGACTCGGTTGCCACGGCGTCGGGACCCCTGCTGGTTGAGGTTGCCAAGGCGGCAGGATCCAGCCTGGGCGTGGCTCTGTCCACCTCCATGTTCTGCAGCAAGCAGGTCATCATCATCGACAAGGTCAAACCAGCCAGCATAGCAGACAGGTATGAGTCTGACGCTCTGATTGAAGATCTTTCCCCCTTCATGCACGATGTTTACGCCAGACGGTCGTGTGGTTGTGCAGGTGCGGCGCTCTTCATGCCGGGGATCACATTCTGTCTGTTGACGGGAAGTCGATGGAGTTCTGTTCTCTGGCTGAAGCCACGCAGCTTCTCTCTGCTTCCTGTCAGACCGTCCGCATGGAGATCCTGCCACAGCACCAGGCCCGACCGGCCCTGAACGCACCGCAGCACGGTAACACAGAAAAACTGCACTTAGAGAGCCTGCAGATTTATGCCCAACTTCCCTTAAAGGCAGTTTGGAGCTACATTTAATGTGTCAGATCTCTGCAGAAACAAAGTGTTTATGAGGTGGAGCGGAACGTCCCCAGCTCGCTGTAAACATATAGACATCAAACTTAATGAGCCCTGAACAAACTCGGTGCACTGAGAGGCCTTGAAAGCACCTTAGAGTGATTTTTAAAGGAGATGTATGGCGGCTTTTTTTCACAAGCTGAATTAAATTTCTGCAGAGGCTGGAAGATGCGGCTCAGAAGTAAAATCTCCAGTTATTTTCATCCAATTTGAATCAATTTTATTAAATTTTTTTGCTTGTTTTCTTTTCTAAAAAATGACAGAAAATGTTTAAAAATTAATTTTTATTTCCGTCATCAGTATTAGGGCCAAGCTACAATTTTTTTTGTTTAATTACGAAAATATTGTAGTTTAAATACAATTTCACCAAAAAATTATTAAAATAAAAAGTAATTTTTTCATTTATCAGGATTTAATGTGAGCATCTCAGTTCATGTAGTTCTCTCTTTGAAATAGCCAGTTGTTAACAATAACTTTAATTAATAACAGATGCTGGCTCATCGTTTCCATTTCATATGTCATATTTGCTTAATTAATTATTAAGTATAACTTCACAAGATGCCCAACAAACTTTTACAATTTTTGTTATTTTTTTGTGTCTGAATTCTCATAAAATTTTGACTTTATTCTCGTAACATTGTAACTTTATTCTTGTAATCAAAAATAAAAAAATCACAGCCTGTTCCTCAGAGTTGATTTGAATTCAAATAGATTCAGACAAATAGAAGCCGTAAACAAGATGGCCGCCTTGGGTGTGATGACATCACTTTGGGGGGGGAAATAAATCCACATTTTCCAAAAATTAGACTCCTATGAAACGCTCTTGAAGTCGAGACCTTCCCTGACCTTTGACCTTTGACCCTCGTCCTGTCCCTTTGTTTTAACCTCTCCTTCCTCCTCCTTGTGCATGGTTGTGCCTGTGTGCATGTGCAGTCAAGGTGCAGCGTAGTCCCCGCCCCCTTCCCTGGGAAACTGGAGGCTCCGCCCCCATCCTCCCTCCCTACCACTACAACACCTACCACCCCGACCAATCAGGCGCCAGATCCCACAACCGCCATACAAACAACCCTCGTACGTCTTCTCTCCTTGGTTTTCGGTTTGGTTTTGATGAGAAAAACCAGAACCAAAAACCCGATAATGGGGGTTTCCGTGTCTCTGCAGCTCTCAGCCACTCGTTCTCTCCCGGCTCCATGTCGGCCTACAGCCTGTCGTCCCTCAACATGAGCACTCTGCCCAGGAACATGTATCCCACCAGTCCGCGCAGCACCATGATGAGGAGGAAGGCCAAGAAGAAGGACTTCAAAAGCTCCTGTGAGTCCAGATAAAAAGCTACTGATTCGCTTTCTCTTCTGAAAAAGAAACCAGAAATGATCCCATCTTTGAGGCGGACATGGAGCATCAGGACCAGGCTATGAGCATTTCTGCTTAATTACGAGAATATAGTTTAATATTAGCAGAAAAAGACAAAACTTTACTACAAATCTGCTTAAAAATTAAGAGAAAAATGTTTTTAAGCTTATTTATCAGTTTGTTATTCTTTCTTTGAAATAAACTCAGTTGTTTCCATGATCGCTTCATGACAATAATTATATGCTAATCTGCTTCTATTCAGCTTTATTTGAAAGACGTTCACCAAAACATAACTTCACAAGATGCTCCACATTTCTCAAGTTTAAAAACTTTTTTTTCTCATAAAATGTTGACTTTATGCTCCTAATATTACAACTTTCCTTTTTTTTGTTTTGTCTTACAACTTTATTCCTGTAATATTCTGACTTTTTTTCTCTTAATTAAAAATAGAAATTGTAACCTGGCCCTAATATTTCATCCTAGAGTTCACCTGAATTCAAAGTGTGAACGGTAGTGAAACAAGATGGCCGCCCTGGGAAATAACAGTTTTCCAGAAGATTAAATCTTATAAATCTTAACAAATCCAAATTGATAAACTTGATTTATCGGCCCAGCAGTAACTGTGCGGTTCGTCTGCAGTGTCTCTGGCCTCCAGCACCGTCGGCCTCGCCGGTCAGGTGGTCCACACGGAAACCACAGAGGTCACGTTGCTAGGCGACGGCATCATGGGGTTTGGCCTGCAGCTGCAAGGCGGAGTCTTTGCGACGGAGACGCTGTCGTCGCCGCCGCTCATCGCCTACATTGACCCGGACAGCCCTGCAGAGAGGTGAGCAGGTTCACTTTGAACATGTTATACTGTCAGTCATTTCACAAATTTTAACCCAAAATTCACCAGATTTAGACACAAACCTGCAGTTTTTGTCTCTTATGGAAGGAAATTTATTTGGAAAAATGTTTGTTTGCCTGATTTTATTTTATAACTTTGTTGTTTTTATAAATTATTGTCATTTTGGTCTTTAAACGTCCACATAACTTTATATTTTGGTCTTTCTCATAATGTTATTTTCATGCTTCATTTACCAAATACTTTTTACTATTGATGAATTTCTTGGATGAACATTTTACTTTTACTTCAGTAAAAATATGTTAAAGTGGTCCTACTCTTACTGGAGTACTATTTTTGGGTATTCTACCCGCCTCTGAGCGCAAAGCATTCTGGGTAAATGCAACCAAAATGAATGTGCTAACCTAGCGCTAGCGGGCAAAAAGAACTCGATTTTTACCAAAAACAAAAAAAAGAAATGCCACAACCGCTGAAATATGATGCTACTCCGTTTTTGTTTACATTCGGTGAAGAAGGAAGCTGCGCTCAGTGGCTTCAGAGGTTTTCATGTTGTGCTTGGTGCAGCGCTCCCGCAGGCGAGGAGGGGAACAGCTTCCTGGAAAAATGTAACAAAAAATGTTCCCAATTGAACTGATTCTACTGAACACTCAAAATATCTCAGAATATTTACATTACATGAGAGAAAACAAGTAGAAGTTACAAGTTTCAGAATAGGGAGACAGTTTTCACTGAACTCATGTTTAATGTACGTTTCACGAAGCTCAAATTCATTATGATTACAGTTTGCATCAATAGCTTCACACAATTATTAAATATAATAATTTCATTCATAATTTTGAAAATATACAGACACATTATATAAACAATAAATTATGTTCAATTCAAATATTATTTTGTATATTTTCTCTTCTCTCCAGTGAACGTTACAAGATGGATGTTTTTCTTTTATAGGGCTCCAAATAAAGCCATAATAATGTTTATCAAGATTATTTTTTTCATGGAGGCCCTGTAATTCTAATTGCTGTTATTAAACCATTCAGTTAGGAACATTTCACTTTGAAATGTATGCAAGTGTTTCTGATTTCTGTGTTTTGTTTGTGCAGGTGCGGCATCCTGCAGATCGGTGACAGGATCTTGTCGATTAACGGCGTCCCGACCGAAGACTCGACCTTGGAGGAAACCAACCAGCTGCTCAGAGACTCGTCCATCACGGCGCAGCTCACGCTGGAGATCGAGTTTGACGTGGCAGGTGAGCGCGACGCTTTCCCAGGCTGCGGGCATGTTTGTTGTTCTGACTGATGAACAGCGACAGTCTGTGCTGGGTTCTGCTTTGTGAATGAAACACGTCCGGCTGGTATAAATAACCGCCCACGTCTGAGTTTAATACAACAACATAGCATGCTGTCAGGGATGAATCACAGACACATTGTGTGGCTTTTACAGGCGGAGTGGTGGAGATTCCTCTGATACCACAGGTTTTATACTTCACAAAACTTGAGATAATCGCCAGTTGTTTGGCTTTTAAGGGGCTCCTTCTATGCAAAATTCCCATTTTGCACATTTTTATGGTTCAGTTTTGGTCTCAGCTGCTTCTACAAACAGGCCAGGCGTTTTAAAAAAAATCACCCACCTGTCTTTTGCCAACAAGTCAATGTTTTTTTGGTGTCTGAAAAACAAGCTGTTTCAAAAATCTTCCGAATGTAACGTCACATTCCACTGTTGCCAGGCAACCCCGGCAGAGTTCCGCCCGTTACTTGGCAACCCCGGCAGAGTTCCGCCCGTTACTTGGCAACCCCGGCAGAGTTCCAGGACATTTAGCTGATTTTACATGGACAATATTTTTGTGTTCACTTAGCTTCCCAAAACTACTTCCGGCATTCTTGCTGGTTGCGCAGGATGCTCTACTAATACTTTTCAAAGATGTACGGTTCTATAATTGCGCATCTGTTTGCAGCCATTTTCATGCGAGAGTGATCGTTGAGTTCGGGGCTTGGCCAGCAGTTTATTTGGATTTAACGTGACAAAGGTCCTGAAACATGACCTAAGAATGATTTTGTGCAGAAATGTAATGAATATGCTTTGTTTAGGCCGTCTCTATCCCGGCCTCAGTGCTGTGACCTTCTCATGACATTGAAATGAACCTTCTCTCTGTCTCAGAGTCCGTCATTCCCAGTTCGGGGACGTTCCATGTGAAGCTCCCAAAAAAACCAGGAGTGGAGCTGGGAATCACCATCAGCTGTGAGTTCACAAATAAACTGGCAAAACATTATGACCAGTCGTGTTGAAGCTAATTCTGGGCAAACCATCCATCCATTTGATTTAATCATCTATCAATAGTATTTATTTTATTTAAAAATGTATTTAATTATTCCATTGTATGTTTAATGTGCTTTTAGTATTGTATAAAAACTGTTGTTAAATGAACAATCTGCAGATTGTGTCATTTTTTAATCTGAATAATTGATAATCGATCACTAAAATAATCATTCGCTGCAGCTTTAGTCAGGCTGGCCTGTTTCTCTTCCAAAGGTCTTTGTTACAATTTGTGTCGTCAGGAGATTTTAAGCAAAAATCAGCCAACAATCTGCAAATGGGTCATCACAGCAGAATAATTAACTCAAAGATGGTTCATCAGACACAAAATCAACCTGGTTCCACGACCATCTTTGACCCAAATCCTGCTTAAAGCAGGAGTGGAGCATCAGAGGCACAAAGCATTTACACCAGGGTGTCAATTATCTCTAAGCTTCTCTTAATTTTAATTTTCCGCCGCTGTTTTTCTTTTTTTAATGAAATGTTGATGCATTTTACACCAACACCTAAAACTGATCAATTTCCCTCTTGTGTGTGAAGCTCCATCCAACAGGAAACCAGGCGACCCTCTGATCATCTCCGACATTAAGAAAGGCAGCGTCGCTCACAGGTACAACCCAGACTCACCTGCAGGTTCGGCTCATGGAAACGGTTTAGTTTAGATGCATTAGATGCAGCTTTCAGCTGTGATTCTGGTAAACTGGGCTAGCAGAACCAGGTCCCGTGTTCTGGAGCGTAAAGCAGCAGTTTGTTGCTTTTAACCAGATGTGGCAGAACAGAAATGATGTCACCTTTTACTCCATAAACAGGATGAGACTGGAGAAGAATTTAGTGATACCAATTCCATTATTGATCTCACTGATCGATTCAAATTGAGTTTGAAACTATAAGAACTGGTCCTTTTTCTACAAGAACTGGTTCTTTTTCTACAAGAACTGGTCCTTTTTCTACAAGAACTGGTTCTTTTTCTACAAGAACTGGTTCTTTTTATACAAGAACTGGTTCTTTTTCTATAAGAACTGGTCCTTTTTCTACAAGAACTGGTTCTTTTTATACAAGAACTGGTTCTTTTTATACAAGAACTGGTTCTTGTCCTACAAGAACTGGTTCAGTATGGGAGCTGGTTCTTCTGGAGAAGAACCAGCTCTTTCCTCCTAACCATCGCTATCAGAACATAAAGGAGTCGGATCGTTGGTCCTGTTCAGCTGCAGGAATTCCAGCTGTTCATGTTGCCGTGTTTTCCTCCCAGAACGGGAACCTTGGAGCTGGGAGACAAGCTGCTGGCCATCGATAACATCCGGGTGGAGAACTGCTCCATGGAGGAGGCCGTGCAGATCCTCCAGCAGTGCGAGGAACTCGTCAAACTCAAGATCCGCAAAGACGAAGACAACTCTGGTACCAGTTCCGATCAGATCCTCCCTGATTTCAATATTTTCTTTTTTTTAAACTAAAATGGACGTGTTCATGTTTTCCACCATTTTCCCGATGTTCCAGATGAGCAGGAAGTGTCCGGCAGCATCATCTACACAGTGGAACTGCAGCGGTACGGTGGCCCGTTAGGAATCACCATCTCCGGCACCGAGGAGCCCTTTGACCCCATCATCATCTCCTCACTGAGTAAAGGAGGGCTTGCTGAGAGGTACGCCAACTTTCCTGCAAAAATAGTCAGAAAACCTGATTATTCAGAGGTTTGTCAGGTTAAAACCACAACATTTAATGTGTTTTGATGGGATTTTATTTAATAAACAAACAAAAAGATGATGTTCGAATGGACCAATCAAAGTCGAAGGTAAAGTCAAACTCAAGGTACTTCACAAAGAAAAGCAAAAAGATGTCCAGTTTAAATAAATAATTACATTTAATTGAGTTGATTCCAGGTGAAAACATCTTTGTTGTTTTATTTTTAACAAGAAGATTCTTCTCTCGTTTCATTAAGAGAAGCTGTTGAAAAGAAGAAGTGCAATCGATAAAAATAATAAAAGAAGTCAAACTGATGAAATATTTGTTTCTGTTACACAATGACACGAAAGGCAGGAATAAAACATGAAGTGCAGTAAAGTCAGATTTATATAAATCAGGATCTGAAATAATGTGGGAATGTCGCCCCCTGCTGTTCGTAAACATACCAGAACTTCAGTTTATTTTTGCTGCTTTTTACACAATTTTCATAATTATTTAAAATACTATTTAGATTTAAGAGTTGAAACTTATTTTTTAACTTTGCATTTTTATTATCTGTTTTGAACAAAAATTTCCATTTAAACCTGATTTAAAAATTAGAAATATTTCTCACTCTGATGTGTCTAGTTTTCAAAAATAAAAATTGATGTAAAAAAATCATGAAGAAAGTTTCAGAAATGTGTGTCTGTGTTGTTTCCTGCAGGACGGGGGCGATCCACGTGGGCGACCGCATCCTGGCGATCAACAGCAGCAGCCTGAAGGGGAAGCCTCTGAGCGAAGCCATCAGTCTGCTGCAGCAGGCGGGAGAGACGGTCACTCTGAAGATCAAGAAGCAAGGAGAGCGTGAGTAGGAAGCCCTAAACGTGACGTTTATTATACTAACTCAGAGTATCACTGTAAAAATGATCAACTTTATCATTTTCAAGATGGCCACCATTTCTGAGCCTTTTAAATAAATAATTGAATTTGAAACTTTCTTTTCTTTTTTTCAATAAGAATAAACTTAGAAACATGAAGATATTTCACTAATTTCTTTTTTCTGAACGCCTCGTCTGTCTGCAGTGTCGAGCCCAAAGACCTGTGTGATTGGTCCAGGCCTGGGGGCGGGGCTTAACCTGGATGGCCAGGATGGGGAGGAGGAGCCTGTCATCACTGTGGTGCCTCCGACCAATCAGAGAGCATTCAGCACGCTGCCGTCAGTGGACAGCGCCGTGGACTCCTGGGACGGGTCCAACATGGACAGCAGCTTCTCCACCACAGGTTCACCGCCCGCCGTTAGACTTCGTGCCCCGCCGAGTCCGTTTGCACCAACCTGTCTGTCTCTGCAGCGCCGCCTTTTCAGTCGTACAGCTTCCATGAGTGGCGCGGCGTCAAGACGACCAACAGCCAATCGTCCGCCAGGCAGAGAACCAATCCGCTGTCGGATCTGGGACTGAGCGACGACGACTGGGACCGCCCGCCGCTCGGAGGGTGAGAGGACGCTCTGTGGTGGTGGTGATGGTGTTCAGGGGAAGACTGGTTCTACTGGTCTGACTGGTTCCATTGGTCTGACTGGTTCCATTGGTGAGACTGGTTCCATTGGTGAGACTGGTCCGAAATACGGGGTTTATTGGTTGGTGGCCATTTCATTTAAGCTTTTCCAGTAGTGAAGAAGCATCCACCCATCTTTTCGTTAGTCCGTCCATCCGTCCGTCCATCCATCCATCCATCCATCCATCCATCCGTCCGTCCGTCCGTCCATCCATCCATCCATCCATCCATCCATCCTGATGACAGCAGATTTTCATGTCAAATTGCTCTTTGGTGATGAATAAAGTTTTATTGAATTGAATACAATTGTAACTTTTTTACTGATCCGTGTTAATCTCCCTGCTGAGCTTCTTTGACCTTTGACCTGTGTCTGGGTTGAAGTTCCTCCAGTTCCTCTGTAACAGCAGTGTGTCTCTGTCTGCAGCGGCTCTAATCTGCCCAGCGGAAAAATCACTGACAGCAGGTATCAAACTGACCTTTGACCCCCCACCACGCGAACACATAGTCCCCTGTCCACCCTCACCTGGTGACCTTTGACCCCTATGACACATCCACAAGTGGGATGTGTGGACCGTCTTTGTTCCCTCGCCAGCATGAGCGGCCCGCTGCGTGTTTCTGTGTCCGGGTCGAGCTGCTCCTCGCTCTGATCGGTCAGTTCTCCCACCTTCCCCGGCAGGTTCTCCGTGGGTCACGACGGAACCGAACCCGACCAGGAGGAGAACTTCTGGTCTCAGGCGCTGGAGGACTTGGAGACGTGCGGTCAGAGCGGCATCTTACGAGAGCTGGAGGTGCGTAAAGACATCGAGAACATCGAGGCTTTTAGTGTGAAAGAGCCTGAAGGTTTACAACGCTATGAACAGATTCCCAAACTCTGAACAGATTCCAAGGTTCTGAACAGATTCCCGGAACTGTTTTATAGACTGAACAGATTCCTTATTTCCATCAGATTCCTTAATCTGAACACGATTCCCAGTTTTTTGCAGATTTTTAGAGGATTACTGACACCAACAACAATCCAGACTTTTCTTGAGTTTTAACATTTTCACTGAACAGATTCTTTTTTGTTTCTAAACTGATTCCTGAACAGATTGTTTTTCTACAGGTATTGATCAGTAGTTATTTCCGGTTTGTTTCTGCATTTGTTTTCATTGCAAATTCAGTGCTGGAGTTTAACCAATAGAATCACAATTATAATGTTTTTTTTACAGTTTTAATAACTTTTCTTCAAACATATAGACGCTCACATCAGAAAAAGATACGATTGCTTTTCTTCCAGGATTCTGGAAACGAGACGGCCCTCCTCACTCTGGTATCCTCCCTCGACTCCTCCACTAACCATTTTACTGCTCCATAACTGGTTTTCACTGCTGTCAGACTGGATTAAACTGGTTTTAACTGGTTTTAAACGTGTGTCTAAGAGCAAAACGCAGAGATGACTTCATGGCGTGTTAGTTGCACCAGGCATGGCGGCTGATTGAAGCATGCAGGGAAAGTTTGCACACGGCCTGACGTAGAGATGGACCTGCTAGATGTGCATGGTGTGAATCCCTGGTTCTGATCTGACGTATCTGGACGTCTGACTGCAGCAAAATAATCAACTGAAAAATGCACTGCAGAACCACAGAATGCTGCCAAATGTTTCTGGTCTAATGCAAATGCAAAGAGAGTTTTCATAATAAAACGAGTTTTGAATATTTTTTTATCTAGAAAGTTTCTCGTTTTAACAAGTTGATTTATAGTTCTTATTAAAACATAAAACTTTTTTGTTCGAACAAGTTCTACATCTTGTTACAACGTAAATATTAGTCATCATAACGAGATGCTGCGCCTGAATTATTTCCAAGCTCTGGCAGGTGAATAATCTGCATCTGGCTGTTAAACCCCATTAACACCACAGACTAAAAGTCTTTGTTCATAGTAATGTTCAGCATCCTAAGACGACCTTGGATTGACCTTCCAGTGGTTTTAATGCTTGCTGGTTTCCTCTCCTCATCTCCAGGCAACCATCATGTCGGGCTCCACGCTCAGCCTGAACCATGACCCCACGCCGCTGCGCAGCACGCTGGGTCGCCAGTCCAGCTTCCAGGAGCGAAACAGCTCCAAACCGCAGGTACCAGAATCCTTTTGGACTCATTCACCAACTCTGACTGTTCACTGTTTTCCAAGTGTTTTCAGTGACGTTCGATTGGTTTCCTCAGGTGAACCCGCGCTCCAACACCTTGCCCTCTGACCCCCAACGCAGAGCCTTTGCGATGAAAAAGATGAGGCAAGAAGTGAACGACATCCTAAACCAGAACCCTGTGGAACTCCATAAGGTAGGGAATTCCCCCTTCATGCGTTGCCGTCTGCTGAATCACATTTTAACTCTGGTTCTGCGTTTTTCAGCTCACCTTGGAGAAGGCCTCAGACTTGGAGGATTTTGGATTTAGTGTCTCCGACGGACTGTTGGATCGTGGCGTTTATGTAAATAACATCCGACCAGGTGGGCCGGCCGAGCGGGGCGGCCTCCGTGCCTACGACCGAATACTACAGGTACAGAACCACAAACAGAACCAGGCAGTTACAACAATCTGTTCCAACAATGTTTGGAGAATTTTATTATAGTATTTTGAGGTACTATTGCGATAACAATAAAAGTTGTACCTTATAAACATAAATACTGCACTGAAAAAACTTTTAAGTAAGTTGGTTCTGGTTCTGACAACCCAACTTGTCCCGTTAGATTAACCACGTCCGGACCAGGGACTTCGACTGCTGCCTCGTCGTTCCGCTCATCGCAGAGTCTCCAAACCGGCTGGAACTGGTCATCAGCAGAAACCCCTCCTCTTCCTCCAGCGCCGCCCCGCTGGCCAACCACAACGACGGCATGGCCAACAGCAGGCACTCCCCTCAGCCAATCAGCGCCGAGGTGGGGCCGTCAGAGATCTCTGTGGAACAGGTGGAAGACTGCGGTCCGATCAAGTGGAACCAACCGGGAGACGTGTTGGGGGTGGGGCAGGTCACCAACAGCTCCTTATAGCAGACAAGAACCGGATCAAACTGGAATCAGCCGCTTATGACCAGAGTGGACCGGAGAGGTCAAAGGGGAAGCCAGTGATATATCATGGAAATCAAACTGGTTTGCTTAAACTGGTTCAAAGTGGACCTCTCGTGGTGCTACACACACCCTCTGGATGAACTTTGGCCTTTGACCTCTTAAGTTTGACCCTTGGAACTGCTGAAGCAGCTTAAAAGCACACCACTGGACTGGAAGAAGCCTCCTCACACCATCACCAGAACCAGTTCAAGATACTGGGCCAACTGATCCCACTGGAGTCACAGCTGGAGCTACAGGAATACGTGGTTCCTTGAGTCCAAAGCCAAAGTTACTGGTCCAACCGAAGCCACGAATGCAGCCAACACACTGCAGGATCAAGGCCCAATGAAACCAGAACCACATTGAATTGTTTTATTCTTCTGGGTCAATGGTTCTTGGTTCTAGGAGTTCAACTCCGGACCGATTGTCCTGCCTGTCTGGTGAAAGGTATGTTGGTTCTGGTCTTGGTCAGAACTGCAGCCAGTGGACTTCACTGGTCCAAGACATTGATTCTGGTCTCGCTTACAAAGCCTGGTTGTAAGCTGGCCAAAGCCACAGGGAATGGGCTTACTGGGCCATTCAGTCCAGAACCACCTGCTGGTTCTAGTTGTGGACTTTGTGGCAGAGATGTGGCCACTGCTTCATGGCTTCTGGTTCCAGTATAACGGCTTCAGGCTCTAGTGGTCACAGAACCACAGCAGCACAACTACTGACTGGGTTCAAGTCCTGAATCCAGAACCCAACAATAGATAGAAAGGTTGCCAAGGAGACGAGGGATGCTCCAATCTGAGGGTCTGATTTTCTTTTTTTAAGACAACCTGAAGTAAAGGCGTGATTCAGTTTTATCTTTAATAATCTGAAATCGTTGGTCGAAAGTAAGACCACATCGCTGCTATTTGTTTCAGAAAATCACTCTGGGCTTTAGGTTTCAAACGCTTTGGATGCACCTGTTCAAAATTACATTTAACCTTAATGAAGATAACCTTTCAAACACTGCTTAACATTCTGGTGAGCACGAAAAGCAGCCCAAACTTGACTGAGTGAGGTTCCAGGTTAAGGAAGGCAGAGTTTCTGGGCCTGGCCGGGTTGGTGTAGGGTGCATTCCCTACAGCCCTGGTTAGTCCAGTTTAATCAAACTCTACTTTCTTTGTCTACAAACTCCGGTTTGTTTGGGAAGGTGTGAATGCATATTCAAACTCTAAAAAAGAATCTGTCAGATTTTCTGAAATTTTTAGCTGAAATATTTCAATTTGGACATTTTGAAATGTCTTTCTGAATCGGTTGGTACTGATTGGAGCATCCCTACCAACCCAGACACAAAGATGGAGAATTTACTGTAGGAATTTTTAGTTTTGTGCCATAAATGAGCTGCTGAAGGAAAGATAGAGTAATTATGACGATGATGACACTGAGCAGTTCAATAAGAATCTTTTTCTACGGTTTACAGCTGTTGGACTGGCCACACTGTGTATGTCTGTGTGTGTGCGGACGTGTGTGTATGTGTGTGTGTGTGTTACAAACGAGGCCAGTTAACTCCGTTTCCTGTCTTGGCTTTACCCTAACGTCTCTCCTTCCCTCAACCAATCAGCAGCCAGGGCGAGAGACGACGGCACATTGGCTGATTGGCTGGAACCAATCAGAAAGCAAACAGTTCCCTGCCTGTGTGTGATTGGTTAGTGTATGTGTTGAGGAGAGCCAATCAGCTCCCAGAAAAGAGGCCAAGCATGCCCCCTCTCCCCTCCCTTTTCAAGCCCCAGTAACGGTGACCTATTATGCTAATCAATAAGTGTGATTTTGATTGACTGTTGTCAGTTCTCTGTTTGTTTCAGTGGCAACCAAACCTAAAAAGATGTACAGAAGATTAAAAAGAAAAATGGTTGACGTCGCTGTTCACATCTAGACCATCAAATCCCAGTAACCTTCACCTCATAACCACAAAAACAATGTTACACGAGAAAAAAACCTGTCGAATCAGGAAAACTGTGACAGTAAACACATTTTCTGTGTGTTTGAGAGCGAATGATGTGTAACTGTTTACGTTGGATGTCAGCATCTTCCTGCTCTTCTCAGTCTGAACTCACTATTTAAACTGGCCAATCAGGACCCTCCCTCAGCATCAACAACCAATAGGAATCCTCCCTGAGCTGGGAGGGATAATTGACTGGTTGACTCTGATTCTCTAATCTGAATAAGCACATTACCTGAATATGGTTAGCAAACATCGAGCACATGGCTAACACAGCACAAAGGTAGTCAGGACTAGTTTAATCACCTAGTAGATTGTTAGTAATCAAACCCAGGGCAAGCACGGCCAGTCTGTAACTAGCACAGACCTTGCACAATGCCACAATAGGGCTAATGTTTACTAACTGAGCAGCTGATTAGCATGTGGCTTGCACATTAGGTTTTGTACGGATGCTTCTCAAAGTCAAGGAACTTCCGGATCTTGAATGTGAAATTAAATTAGATCTGTTTTGATGTCAAGACTCCATCAGATCATTAAATATCCCAAAAAGTGGCTGGTGGGTAACCAGTGGGCTAGCAATTGGCATCCAAGGGTTGAATCTTTCGAGGGTTGATGAAGTAGCCAATGAAGGTTATGAAATGTAACCATAAATACATCCTGTGAAAAGCATCTGCTTCACGGCAAAGAAGTCACCAAAGATGGAATGGGAATTTTTTAGGATTCCTCCTAGACACTCTGCTTCGGAGCCATCCTAACCACATTCCACCTGGAGAAGAATAGCTTAAGTCAACATTCAGCAATCCTCTCAGGCCAAGAGATATTGTGGAAGTTGTTTAGTGCTGATGGACCTGGTGCCTCCTCAAACTGATCTCATAGGCAGATATTCATCCATCAGTGACTTCTGTTCTGAAAACCTAAAACCTTTCCTACTGCTGGTCATAATCAATAAGGCAGGTTTTCAAGCTCCTCTGTCATCATTACAATCAATTTTTGTTACTTTGGTGTGGAGTGCCTTTGATGATATCTTTATTCTCTCATTTTGTGTTAAAACAACACATGCGACTGCCCTGTGAAACCTGGACTTCTGGCAGCTCCCTCTAGAGCTGAACATAAAATGGCTGTGAGAAAGAGTAGCACCTCTACGTTTGAAACTGGTTGTAAGAAGGCAAAGTGTGCATTGCTACTTCGGAGTTTGAAATGCCTGAAGCAGAGTGAAGTACTCAAGCGTATTTCACTCTGGAGCGGTCCATTCACTCTAAGTGGACGTCCACTGGACACATCCGTGCAAAGGTACATTTTTACGACCGTGTATTCGTACTGTTGCTCAGGAGGTTAAGAGTTGGCACAAACAGTTGTAAGGATGCACAGCCTGACTGTCGTGTACTTTGCTGCACTGAAAGGTTTGTGGTTGCTTCCAGGGTGGAGAAGGAATTGAGAAGGCAATCATCAGATTGTCTGAAATTAAGAAATTTGTCACAAGAAGTATATGCAGTCGGTATGCTCGGCTATAAAGTCATGATCAACTGCGGAGAGTGCATAGAGTCTGCGTTGTTCATAGATTGCACACAGTACATCTGAGTATGTGGGGGCCTTAGGTTCTGCTTTCCACCGAGTGCCTTTACGCTTCTGCCATATTTATTGTGCCACTCTCAACACACTTCAATAGATAACAGAGGGTTGAGTCCATTGGCCAAAGGCACCTCAAAATGTGGT
This sequence comes from Poeciliopsis gracilis, assembly GCA_911649635.1. Lineage (NCBI taxonomy): Eukaryota > Metazoa > Chordata > Actinopteri > Cyprinodontiformes > Poeciliidae > Poeciliopsis > Poeciliopsis gracilis. Next base: position 5,913,781 of record CAJVRI010001418.1, on the reverse strand, counting down.
GGGAAGGGCTAGAATTAAATTCACAACCTTTTGTCTGCAAGATGACTACTTTAACCTTACTTAGGACTTGACAGGATTGGAGTCTCTCCTTCTCTGCACAGGGCGATGCCACTTGAGATGGTTTCAACATCTTAGATGCCTTTTACTGGAGATTTTTGCTAGTGCCCCTGGAAGGAACCATGAAGCATGGTCTCCATGATTTTGTGGAGAGATTTCAACTAACCAATAGGTAGAAGAAAATAAAGGAGTTCAACGATGTCAAAGATGAACATAGCATCCTTGGGAAATCCCTGACTTTGGAAAGCACCCGTAGGGTCAGCCCTAAAAATTACGTTCTAAGAGTGAGAACAATGATAGGACCAAATCTTGGCCTACACCACAAAGCAGGATCAGTTAAACCTTCCTCACTTCTTACCATGTTGTTTTAGTTGTTTTATTTGTACAAAGATAAATAGAAGTTACGGTTGGGAGGAGAATCCAAGTTAAATATGGGTCAACATCCTTCACTTTCATCAGTTTTACTTCCTTGGACAGCTGAAAAAATGGTTCTGCTTCCAACTTACAATACATAATTTAGCACCATACTTTGTTTTTCCTTATAAAATTTGTAGCTTCAGCTCTGTGGATGGGATTGTCTTGGATTTGTGAAACCAGCTTTGTAGTTGAGGCCAAGTTATCCTGAATGTTCATGTACGATTGGGAGGTAAAACGTGGCTAGTATCAATATATGCAAGCATGGCAAACAAACCAGGCTGCCACATGAACAGAACATTAGCTAAGGGCAACATTTTAGCACTCAGTCAACACAAACTTCTTGACCAATGAGAACACCCACAGAACTGAGGGGCGTGGCTTCAGAAGGTTTGACAGTGAGGTCCAAAGCCATACACACTGTGCTTGCGTGTATGTAAATAAAAAGTGTGTACGTATGTTAGAGTGTGCGTTTGTATTTGTGTGTATGTGTGTGTAATATTGCAGGGATTTGCACTCTGGTGATTAACCTCAGCAAAACATGTGCACACAGACACACACACACATATATATACACACGTGCACTGCACTGCCATTTAAAATAGTGGGTCAGATTAGATTCCATGTAGCTTCACCAACCAACCAAACTGTATTTTTCTTTTTCTTTAAAGGAACAGGGATGTTGTAAAGTATTTTTGTACAAATTTAATACTTTGGTAGCATGACGTTCCTGGTGTTTGTCCTGGTCCTGTCGGGCTCCACTGATCTACTCCACCTCCTCCCCTTTGTATGGACTACTACTGAGCAACAATAAAGATGAAAACCTACTGAAATCCATGTTTTTCACATCATTGTCAACACAGACACACATTTGTTCTCATCAATTTTAGCTCCTTTGTCAGGAATACAATGTTAAAATATGTGATATATCTGTATCTGCTGATGTTTGTCATTTTTAAAGGTTTTGGCTTCGTCAACTCTGATGTTAAGGATTTTCGCAGAAGCTGATTGGCTGACATAAGCACCTGGATCAGAGAGGTACTGAAGTACTAAACAGCAACTTCATACATACTAGGACCCTTTAATTGCAATAAAACAGATTTCCCTATACATTTTTAAGTATATGTCAGCTTACAAATAACTTCTTTGTTTGTTGAATTATGTTGCTTTTTCAACATTGTTTCAAATCAATTTAATATATTTTGCACTTTTTATTCACTATTTTTTATAAGTTGGCAACCCTTCCATACAAATAGTTAAGATCTTAAATAATTATAAAATATTTTTCTTGACTTCTCATTAACACTAAGAAAAACAAAATATGGCCTATGGATTCAATCATTAGTCTATAATATGTGTTGTTTGCTTAAATTGAAGAAAATGTGATTTCCGGTCACCATCTTGCAACTTTGATGACATTTGAAATGTTTATTTTTATGCGTTGTATAAAAATAACGTTATTTTCCATCCAAGAACATGAGGGGATATTAAAGCATATTTGTACTTTATCAGAAAACGGTAAGGTGGACTGATTTATTTTTATTTCGTTTATTTATTACCAAACCGGATGTAAGTTGTTCATTCGGCGCTCTCCTCTTCTGCCTGACCTGCTCGGTGAATCGGTGGGAGATTAGTCTGGACTTTTCTCCGGTTTGTTGCCGTTACCTCCCGCGGCTGCTTTTAAACGTGAGTAATTAAAAAACGGGGAGAAATTGCTTTCTACTAAAAATAACTGCAGGACAAATAAACACCGAGCTCCGGACTGAGGATGTCCACCGCCTTGGAAAGTTACATCAACCGTATCCTGCTGCTGTTAGCCCGCTAACCTGCTAATCAATGTCCGTTTAAATGAATGGAGACATGCTAGTTAGCATAGCCAGCTAACAGGCAAACTCCGCGTTAAAAAGAATGAAGACATGCTAGTTAGCTTAACACGCTAACCTTTCTAACTACGAGGAATATTTGTTTTATTTCTTTAATTGAAGCAGTGTCCGCAACAGCGAGACAAAAAATGGAGAGAAATGTTAATATAGAAAAATCTGAGAACTCGTTTGCTGGTCTTAGGAAGCCAATGTTAAAACATTATTTTATAAAATTATCTAGATACGGAGATTTAGTTTTAGTATTAGTTAATGCATCAACATTTGGTCTGTTTTTTAAAAGGTTTCATCCGGAATAGAAAGCCAGAATAATAAAAAGCGTCTTTTAGCAGAATAATTGTATTTTTGAGAACAGAAGATCTATGCGATGTTTCTCCTTGTAGCAACAGCAAAACAATGAAAAGTTCATTATTTCAGTTACACTCAGATTAATTAGATAGACATGTTTCTAAGCATTTATTGTATTAATTATATTTTTCTACTTGCACCAAATGAAAACACATTTGCTATTACTAATTATTACATCATAGTGCTGCGGAAACCTCTGGATGTCTCTGGCTTCTCATTGAAATGAATTTAACTGTTGAAATGGTGCATTAGGAAGAGTTTGTGTTTTAGAAACTTAATTTGAAAACTTCAGAATAACAAACAGCATTTTAAACTTCTCTGTTGTGACTGAATGAAGCTGCAGATGTGTGTTTCTTTAACTGCTGCTGCTTCAGGCACTGTGGCCATTGTCACGTCAGACGGCAGGATGATTGTGGTGAGTAAACACATTTTAGCTGGAGGACGTTCAGAACTAATGGATTAATCTGGGTTAATTATAAGCAGATTTCATCCTCACAAGTTTAAGAAATATATTTTTTCTTCATACCGTTCAACACTAACTGACGCTGAGTGGGGTATGAAAGATTAATCTTAAAGTTTATCAGAAAAGATTTGTTTTGCTGAACACAGTCGACTTTAAATCAAATCTGTGTTTTATATGTGGAGGAAAATACATTTTTCAAGATCTGACTGTACTTTTTAAAATGTGACCTGATTATTTGTTCAGGGAACTCTGAAGGGCTTCGATCAGACCATTAATCTGATCCTGGACGAGAGTCATGAGCGAGTTTTCAGCTCCACTCAGGGGGTGGAGCAGGTGGTGCTGGGACTCTACATCGTCAGAGGAGACAACGTGTGAGTTGTTTGTTTCCTGCTTATTAATCAGTTACGTTTTATTGGCTATAAAGTCTAAAATTCACTTTCAAAATGAGAAAATCTGCTGGAGAAATGGAAAAAGGGGAACAAGTTTTCCAAAGTTTTAACTCGGAGCAGAGAGAAAGGGAACCACAGCAGCTGAAAATATAATAAATGTTTTAGTTTTGGTCACTTATTGAACCGATTCTATCGGACTCATGTGGGAAAACATCCTTAAAATTTAAAACTACCTCTTGGTCTGCTATAATGCTACTAACCAACCTCTGCAGAGACTCAAAGCATCAAGGCTTTTGTTTCGCACGCCTTTAATGTGATTAACTATATATTAAAGGTAATTTTATTTATATAGCACATTTTCAGCAGCAAGGCAACACAAAGTGCTTCGACCGGAGCTCAGTCAGGATCTCTGGTCGAAGCTCAGCGGTTTGTTCTGTTTCAGAGCCGTCATCGGAGAGATCGACGAGGAGACGGACTCCACCCTGGATCTGGGAAACATCAGAGCCGAGCCGCTCAACTCCGTCGTCCACTGACCTTTAAGCTCCTCCGTACCGTACTCTGCTGTGATCACTGTTGTCACGGCAACCAAGCACAGCAGGACTCGGTTTGCTAACTGAATAATGACTTTATCCTCTTATGCACCTCTGTTTGTTTGTGGGATTTTATAAATAAAGATAATTGAACTGTTTGTTTGATATTGAAAGTTGCTTTTCTGTGCTTCAATAGGAGACATTAAATTAAATTTCAGTTGTCTGTGTATTGGATCTTATTTGGATTTTTTTACTCGGACTCATAGATTCACTATACTATAAGACCATGGTGTTTAAGAAAATGTGTGGAACAGATTTGATGCTGTGGCACTGAGAACTTCTGAAGCTTTTCTCATTCCCAAAATAAAAATACATACGTTTTGTATTTTTATTAAAACATAAATGTTAAATTAATTCTCAAATACATTCACAATATAGTGGCTCATCTCCCTCAGTTTAGATGAGATAAAATTAAATCTTGTTCAAATTCACGGTTGAAACATTCGTCAAAAAACCAAACTGGGAAGCGATCCAACCAACATGGACCAGAGTTGATAGTTCAGACTTCATAATGGCTGCTAGCGCCAGTAGGCAGTATCTCCTCGTTAGTATAGTGGTGAGTATCCCCGCCTGTCACGCGGGAGACCGGGGTTCGATTCCCCGACGGGGAGTAACTGCACTTTTTATTTATTTATTTTTTCTCCGCTTTACATCTTAGTGTACATACTACTCATCATTTCCTTGGCAAATTGTGCGCCTTTTACACTGATGTACAAAATAGATTCTTAATTAAAAAAATGTAAGGTTAAGCGTGTTGTTGCTTCAAATTTGTTGTCATTAATTTGTTTCGTGCACTGTTATGCTACTGATTTCTGTATCAAATTAGAGGCAAACTATCTGGGACGTCTGTCAGTTTGTTAAAAACAGCTGAAAGTATTTTTTATGTTTCACAGCATGCTGCGTGGTTTCTAACTGACCAGCAGAGGGCGCCAAGAACCCAAACATACATCCATCCATCCATCCATCCATCTTCTGCCGCTTATCCGGGGTCGGGTCGCGGGGGCAGCAGCTTAAGAAGGGTTAAGTTACCCTAACCCTAACCCAAACATACAATGTTCTGAAAAAAATTACTAGAAAACAGGTTTGACACTGAAATAAAGAGTTTGAAACTTATCTTTCTTAGAATTTTTTTTATTTTGCAATTATCTTTGAATGTTCTTTTGTAAAGTCCTTGAATTACTGTTTTGGTAGTAAACTAACAAAAATACTCATTGTACTGTCTTCAATTTAATTGTGTTTTAATGCCAGCACACTGAAAAGTATATGCATGTTTTGAGTTCAACAAAATGTAAAAGTTATTACCTAAAAAGCAAGAAGTTTAATGGAAAGATATACAGAAACTGCTTTTTGATTTGAAGATTTGCTACTTTTTGTTAGGATTATAACAGAAACCATACAGTGTGGATCAGTTTGATATAACATCACGGTGAGGCTGCAGTATTTCTGCTACTAAAGTGCCTGCATGTTCTGCTTCTCTCTTATTGTTTTTTCCTACAGTCAGAGCTTTCTGCAGCAGGTCGATCTGGTCTGGACCCGGAGCCGGATCCTCATAATGAATCCGCAGCCAGGAGGCACCTGGAACAGCAGCAAAAATTAATCAGGTAAAAACCAGGTAACAAGCTTTCATCAGAGTCTCACCTGTTTCTACCGTCTGGCCGGGAGACACCAGAAGCTCCGCCCCCACACTGTGGTTGATTTGCTCTCCTGCCTTTGATCGCCCCGACCCCAATTTCTGCAGAACCTGAGCCAGAACCAAACCGTCCACACCTGCAACAACTCCTGGATGAAGACAAAGGGCGAGAGGAAATTAATTTATTGCTGTTATCCATTCACTAACAGTTCAAAACAGCTTTAAATACGAGCTGATTTAAAGATTAAACTGATAAATGTGACTTTTTTCTCTCAGAATTTTGACATTTAGCCTCAGAAAATTAAAGCCATAGTCGTTATTCGTCATGGTTAAACTTTACCGTCTGTAAGAGTCAGAAGTTCCAGTTGATGCTCAGATTTCCTCAGGACACTGAAATAATCTGTGTGGGCGGAGCAAAGCGTCCGGGCCGTCTGATTGGCCACGCCCTGAGCCGTAAGCATGGCCTCGAATTTAGACAAGGCAGCTCCACCAATCACAGCGTCGTAAATCTGCTTTCTGCCCTCTGATAGGCTCGGCGCCAGTTTCGTCATCTCCAGCAGCATTCCACCTGCCGGAATCAATAGTGATGCGTTCTCGGTCAATTACGCTCATTCAGCAGCTTTTAATATTAATTTTAACATCAAACAACTTGACTCCTCAGGAGTTATTAAGTCAAAACGCATCTAATATTTGCTGAGCCTTTTGGGATGGCAGAATAAGCAGTTATTGTCCGCTAATTAGCAGAAAGTACGTGGAAAAAGCAGCAGCCAAAGTCTTAATAAAAACTACAAGACCTTCAGAAAGTCTTGGACACTGTTGACAAAAATTAATGTGGTGGATTATTTAAAATGTAGAATCAAAATGTCCGAAAAACACCAATCCAATTAAAACACTCTGATTTCCCAGTTTTCCTGAACCCGTCCCAGAGAACCGCTGCAACGGCGGAGTTTAATAAACAAGTCGCTTCATCTCGTTTCAACGCGTCCAAACGACGGTAATAAACACTAATATTTGCTTTTCCCGCTACATTTAGCCGTGAATGTCAATTAAATTCCTGTTGAGACGATATTAAAGTCCAAAATGTAGATAATTAGCTGAGCAGCGAAGCGCAGCACTTTGTTAATTGGCGACAGTTGGAGCTAAAAGTTTTACAGCTAATTAGTTGCAAAGCGCCTCATTTTAACTGGGTTTAATATATTACAATAAAATTATCGGTTAGTTCAAGTTTTTAATGCACAGTTTTGACAAAAATGTGTGATAGAAATGCTTAATATTTAGTGAAATACTACAGTAAGGCTTTAGTGCTGGTTTCCTTTATGCATCACTGGTTAATGATTAACTACATTCCGAGTTTATGTTGAATAAATTATCACTTTACTGTCTGGAAACATGCAGATGTTCATTTAAATATTTCCCATCCATATCTAAATAAGTATGGAAAATTAAAAAATGCTAATATATTAAAATATTGATCCTCATCCCATTGTTTATGAATCTATTATCAACCCATAAATTAATCCTTTTGACTTAAATGTTGTAGCAAAATATTAAGTTTCTTTGTGTTTGTACTGGATTATTCCCTCCTTTATTTATATGGTTGTTGTAATGTGAAGGTTTAGTGTTGATGCAGATCATTGTTGTCATTTATCACCAGTAAATATTGTTATGGAAACATTTTTTACGCTCGATCAGGGATTTTTATATGTTGTTCACAACACATGAAATGTTCACATTTCATGTGAACATTTCTCTGTTCACATGAAAAGCTCCAACAGGCAGAGAAAACACAGGAGTTTTATACAAAATATGACACATATAAACATAAAACTGCAACCCTTTAAGTTTTAGAAAATTTTCTTAATATTTTTATTTTGTTTTTAGGAAAATGGTTGACCAGCTGAAACCTCTGGAGAGATTCTGCTTGTTCTGGTAAGATCAATCTGAATTACATTTATTCATTAAATACGTCGCTGTTCAGTTTTGAGAAGGACCAGAAATTTGCTCAGCTGTTTCCGTTTAATCAGTACAGAACATTTTTAGCATTAATTAGATGAATATGAAACATATTATTAAATAAATTAGTCAATTAGTTTTATTAGTTTTAATATAAACATTTTTAAAAATGAACTGAAAATGGGTTCAAAGTTAAAGTAATAAGAAGGATCTTCTTGTCGAGGATGTTGAAGAGGTTTGGTGGATTTTAGCGAACGCTGAGTTTCTTTTCTTCATGTGAATTAACAGAATATCAAGGAGCTTCAATATTAACCACAAAACGGTTTTGTGTTTTGTTGCTGCTGCAGCTTCTTGTTTCTGGACTGATTTTTGTTGTTTTCATGTTGATCCTTTTGGCTAATGTATAAAAATGCTTAAATCTCAAATGTAGTTCAAATTTCGTCTATTATTTTTTGGCAGCGGACAGTTGATTCTTATAAATGTGACATCAAACCAAAGCAACTGTGACGGGGCTTTTAATGCCAAATGTTGTTTTAGTAGCAAGACTGTGAGTAAATAACGGACGCTGACTTTAACTGTTGGTTGTGAAGCTGAAAGTTTGTGGTTGGAATGAAAAGCAGACAGATGGAGGACGGCTCCAGGTGGAACTCCAACCCCGTTTCTACGGTTTGTTCTGAGTATTTCAGGCTCTGCTGTGGCTTCCTGTTTGGCAGTGATTTCATTCCCTAAACACGGATTTAGCTTTCGGTTGATGCTTGGTTTGATCTGTGAACCGTTGTGGGTCTAATCGGCACCAAAACGGTTCTTGTTGTTACCGAGCGTCGTGACGAGCTCCATCAGGTCGTCGGGTCCGTTTCCCTTCAGCGTCTCCAGGGATTCGATCACCTCCAGGCTGTTCCCCACACGGCGGCCGATGGCCCCGTCCATGCGGCTCAGCACGGCTCCGGTTCGGATGCCCAGGCTGTTGCCTGCTTCCATCTGAGAGAAACATCAACGCTTTACTGGAGCTGGGCGAAACCGCTGCGAAATAAATCTACCACACATTTTAGTAGGTCTAAAAACAAAACGTTTCACTTGATTTCTTTTCCAAAAAAAATAGAAAATGACAGAAAATATTTTCAAAAAGTGTTTTATGAGTTGCGCAGCGGAGAATTGTTGTTTAATTACAATAATATAGTCACAATAATAACAGAGTAAAGATGTAGTTTTTCCAGAACAGCATCTTTAAATTACAATAAAGTCATTTTAATGAAAAAGTTAATAAATATTGAGATTTAACATGAGCAATTCAGTCCGCGCTGATATTTATTTTAGCTGTTGGCTCAAACTGCTGAAAATAATTTAATGCTTGAAGTTTTACTTCGTCTCTAAAACCGGCACTAAACTTCATAAAAGCTCAACGTTTCTCACATTTTGTGTTATTTTTAATGCAGTAGTTCTGATTTCGATAATCCTCGTATTAACACGACTATCTCCATCAATTTATTCCCAGAATTTAAAAAATGAAAAATTGTATCTTGGCTTTAATATTCTGTTGTAGAGTTGGTCTTAATTTAAAGTCCCAATAAACAGAAGTTGTAAAACAAGATGGCCGCCCTGGGTGTGCTGACATCACTCTTAACCATGGAAACATTTCAGATTCTTCCAAAAATTAAATCTTCACAAACCAAAAATTAGATTGGATTTCTCCAGCGCTGTAATTTAGCAGTATTTTTTTTTTTAAATGAGCCGCTAAGCAGCCATCTTGGATCTGGACTCACTAAGAGCTGAGCGAGCTGCTTGGCACTCTGCAGGTCTTTGTAGAGCGCCGCGCGACCGAACTTCACGTCCAGCACCAGAGCGGACAGAGACTCCGCTCCTTTCTTTGAGATGATGGAACCTGAAAAACCCAACAGCGACTCGTTCACATGTACGCCCCGATCCGAGCCGTCCCACTCATCCCAGTTCAGTACCAGTAATGAGTGGGAGGCTGTCCACGGTGCTGGTAGCGTCCCTCAGAGCGTACAGAACCCGATCAGCCGGAACCAGCATCTCCGTCTGACCCACGATGCAGCAGCCCACGGAGGCCAGGATGGTCCGGATCTGCAGACAGGAAGCACCTGGTTGGTCACTTCCTGTTAGATTTTCACGTCTGCAGGAGTGGACTGGTGCTCCTTCACCTGGTCGGTTGATTGCTGGACGCTGAATCCTGGAATGGATTCCAGTTTATCCAGAGTTCCTCCTGTATGAGCCAAGCCCCGCCCACTGATCATCGGCACCTGGCGAAGACGAAAGGGCGCTGAGTTTACTGCAGGTGAAGGGTTCGGGTCAGGTTAGGGTCAGGTTAGGGTCAGGTTAGGGTCAGGTTCGGGTCAGGTTAGGGTCAGGTTAGGGTTAGGGTCAGGTTAGGGTCAGGTTAGGGTCAGGTTAGGGTTCCCCGAGCATTGTCTGCTTCCTAGTGGTACGACTAGCAGAGGTCACACTTTAACCAAACTACATCCACTAAATAGGCAACATTTTCAATTCAGAAAACCTTTTCTCCTTCTGAATTATTGAATAAATAGACAAACGACAAAAATATTTATCGTTTATAATCTGTTATTTTGGTTATACAGTCTTCAGATTTGAGGAACTGTTTGTCATTAATGGAAAGATGACGCATGCTAATCATTGACGTCAGAAATACATTAAAGATGCAAATGAACAAATGATTAAATTCATTTTCAAAGTAAAATATTAAACATTTTACTGCCTAAAATAACATTTTCCTTTAATAAATACTTGATCATTTGTAGCGAAGCTTTCGACCACAGAGACCATCAGCTCTAGTTGGGCTGATCGGCTGATTGATTGGTTTATTTGGATTAACAACAGTACTTGGAGTTTTGGGTCAAACTCATTTGTGAAAGTTTTTTTTCTATCTTGTTTCTACAGTTTTGGCTTAATTACATTTTCTTTTAGTAAATTACCTTTGAGTCTCCAGGTGACGATTAATCGATTACCAAATTAGTTTTTAATCACAATGAATTCAGTTCATCGTTTCAGTTTAAAGTCTACTACATGAAACTGCAGAGTGACCAGAGTTCCCTCATCAGTGCTGCCCCTCCCCCACCTGTTGCCTACCCTAAACACAAAGTGTCATTAAAATAAAAGGGAAGGATTCCTTCCTGCATCAATGTACGGGTAACTATTTAAGGTTTTCCAGTAAAATCGCTGACCGGGTCCAGGGTTTACCTTACAGCCACAAGCCGCCAGCGCCGGCGCCAGCACCAGGCTCACTTTGTCCCCCACCCCTCCCGTCGAGTGTTTGTCCACCATCAGCTGCTTCCAGTCGTCCGGCCACCTCATCACCTCCCCGGACACCATCATCCCCCGGGTCAGCGTGCGGATCTCCGCCGCCTCCATCCCTCGCTGCCAGATCGCCATCAGCATGGCCCCTTAAACGCAGAGGCAGAAGTAAAAGCCGCTCGGCTCCAGTCCGGCTCCGAACCGAGCCGTTCCTACCGATCTGGCAGTCCTGGATCCGTTTAGTCGTTACAGACTCGATGAAGAATTTGATCTCCTCATCGGTCAGCTGACCTCCGTCCCTCTTCTTCCTGATCAGATCTACGATGGACGGCATGGCGGCCCGGAGAAACCCGAATCTTCAGCTAGAATATTTACATTTGGATGAGTTTATTGAGGCGACACCAACTTTTTATTGAGTTTTAATTGGGGCTGAATGAATCAAATCAACTCTTTCTGATGAAATAAGGACATTATATCATAATAAAAATTTTACACTATTCCCTAATATTACAGATGAGCTAAACTAAAATAATGTTTTCTATTTGTCAGATTGTAGTTTTGAAGTGAAGTTTGTCAGTATCGTGTATTTCAGCAACATGACAGTTTAAAATTTTACATGCTGAAAACAGAGAACTAAATAAAGAGGAGTTATAATCCAGACCCAAATCAATATATTTCCTAGTTAGATTTGATCAAATTCTGCTAAATAAATGGTGTCGTTGCGAAACCTCCCATGTTACAACAAGGAATAGTCTCAACTATTTTTATAAATCTGCAGGCTGGAAACAGACTTCTTCTTTTTCCAGGAAACCTGCTCTTCCTGTTTCATTTCTCTGTCTCACTGATTTTTTTTTACAATTATAGAAAAAAGACGTAGAATTAAAGTTTGCAGGAGACAAAAACACACAACCAGATTGATTTTATCGAAGTTTGAGTCTCGATGTCGCCTGAGTGATTCATCTTAAAGGTAATTTTATTTAATGAGACTGTTCGGGGAAGTGCGATGATCTCGGGTTTCTGGACGATGTTTTTAGCTTTGCTTTGATGGAACTCAGTGTTTTGGTCGTTTTGCAGTTTTCTGGAAGTTTGTTTCAAATTAGAGGAGCATAAAAACTGAAAGCTGATTCTCCATTTTGGATTTTATTTAATCTCTTTTGGCAGGTAAATAAATTATTTTTTAACTGAATTGAATAGAAAAAATACTTGGATATAAACATCCTAGTTTTTGTATCTAAAATGCAGATTTGTCCAGCTTGAGGCTCTTCAATTCAAAAATGAATAAACTTTATAATTTAAGTGCTTGTTAAAAAGTCACACAGTCAGTAAATCATTTAACTGAAAATCTGCTACAACTCAGCAGATTTTCTGCCTCGGCAGAAACAACTTTTTATTTCACGACGAATCTTCAGCATCATTAACCAACAGTAAAAATCTGCTTTAGATTGAGAAAATATTATTTTAACGCGGCTCCTAGCTGGTCATAAAAGTCAGTGAGTGAGGCGTCGCGCAGCAGATGGATCCTACCTGCTCTGCAGCCGCAGTGGCATTGACCTGTTGGCAGGACGACCCACCTGCAGGTTGGCACGCCATCAGCCAATCAGAGAGCAGGGGGAGGAGCCAATCGGTTTACAAGAAACTCCTGAGTCAAGTTCATGTTGTGGAAGAGCAGGTTATCTCGGTTTTGTTTACACTGTCATGTACCTTCATGTCACGATCTGCAGTTTGGAGAAATGCTGAACTGATTCGCTTTGCAAACAACGAAAAACGCAATTCATACAGAAAATTTCATTAATCTGACCAGAATATTTAAGATTTTACAGAAAACTTCATTAATCTGACCAGAATAATTAAGATTTTACTGCAACTCTGATAATTAATACCATTAGGAGTCTCTTGTTTAGTTTCATTCAACTTTTCTGTCCCATGATTTTCTTAAGTATATACTATAAAAACCTCCCTACAGAAGAGAAACTTGATTATTTGGGCCAGTTTCCTCTGGAAAGTTGGACCTTTTATTGTTTTTAGCCATTTGCATCAAACATATAGAAACTTTTTGGCTTCATTTTTGAAATAATTTCAACATTTGGATCACATCACCCCATATTTTGTCAGAAAAATAGAAATTATAAATATAGATTTGATTTTGATGTAATAATGCAAGAAAATGCAAAAGTTTAAGCCATTAACCACTAGATAATCTATTAGCATTAGCATTTACGCTTATTTTGTCTTATTTTGAAAGAATCAGACAGGAAGCCAGCGCTCGGTTTGTAATAAATGACGGTTTATTATAAAGATTACAATCTGTCAAAGAGCTCATCAGCTGTCATCGTGTGCTCTCCGGAGCTTAGAAAAGAGAAAAACTGCACGTACACGCACGCCACTCACTCCAGAACAAACCACAGACATTCTGTAAAAAGAGGAAGCTAGTGAGGAAGAGGAGGAGGAGGAAGAGGAAGAGGAGGAGGAGGAAGGATTTACACGCAGGTTCAGAGAGTCGGGATCTCAGCCGGAGTTTTCCTGATCGTTATTCTGCTTTTCCCAGATTCGTCCTGGTTTTCATAACCAGAGCTGATCTGTTAGTGATCCCTGTTTTAGTTTAGCCTCACTCTGCAGCGCCCCCTGCTGTGAAAATCTCCAAAGTAACCAGTTATAAACAACTCATAAAAGCACATATACTGTAGTATAGATGAGCGGAAACCAGGAAACTTTATAATTCATGAATTAAAGCGAATTAATATGGCGGATAATAGAAATAAACTGAAGTAGTTTCAGTTTATTTAAATGTTTTAAGAGATTTTTGCCTCTTTTTGTTCAGATTTATGAAGGTTTTCAGCTCAATGTCTCACATTGGGTGTATTGTTGATTTTCTTGCACATCCTAAAGTCACTTTTTGTACAATAACATAATTTTTTAGTTAATTTTAGCTTTCAAACTATTAACTAGATCATAATTAATTCACAATTTTTCTATTTTGTTTGGTAAAAGCAAAATTAAAAATATTTTCCACCTCATTCTGCAACAGAAATATTAAATAATATTTTTCCCCAAACAAAAATAGATATATATTTCCTCGCCTTAATCATCAGCAGGAAGTGAATTTGTCAGCGTCCTCTAGTGGCTGAAAGTTGTAAAAACGATTTGAAAACAATTTTTTGCGTTTTATCGGTTTCCTGTTTTAGTATTGGATCTAAATTTTTAAAAAACGTTTCAACGTTTTGACGCATTTTCATGTTTCTGACTCACAGCGAGGCTTAAAAACAATTTAAATTAAATCTTTATTGGTATTTTGTAATATTCTAATTTTTATCTGCTGGACCAGAACTTGACCTCTGACCCATCCAGTGTTTTTTCACCAACAGCTACTCTAACAGATATTAAAGGCTTTACTCTAATATAATGTTTTCCTTATAGACTGTACATTCTGCATTTAGGGCTTTCTATAAAATATTGGCTTTGTACAACTTTGGGATCATGATTGTAGCTCTGCAGAAGGACTTAGACGTGTTGTCATGGTAACAGGCACTGAGCATTGATTGTGCTTCGGGGGGAGAGGGAGGGGGGGTTACAGGAAGTTTAAACTGGGGCCTCGGTTCCCACCAAACTGGTTCCAGTTCAGATTCAAAGACCAAAACCTGCAACATGGAGTTGGGTTCACGATTGTTTGTTTTCACTGGATTTACAAACTTTCACTGCAAACCTCATGATGTAGGGAATTAGTGATTTGTGTGAGGAAATGCTGACATGAAGCCATTTTACTGGCTTAGTTTTGAATTTGTGCTGTATCAAAAGCTAAATGTTTTGCTAGTTTTGTACTAAAATAGGATTTCAGTAAATAAAACATTTAGTGGTTATGATATGACAGCTATTTAAGCTAGGGGCTAATAATACAGTTTAATTTGGGGAGGTTTTATTTAATTAGCTTCAGCTAAAAGATTGAATATATTAAAATTAGTGCAGCACTAAAAATCAAACAGCCCAGATTTACTTAATTTTGGGAGATTGGCAATCGATTGATACTTAAACAAGAAACCAATCATATCCACTGATCTTAGATCCAGTTGATATATTTAATGATTTTTCAGACAAAAAAAGCTGGCCATGCTTTTCTAAAAATCAGCTATCGGCCAGAAAACTGCAATCGGTGCGCCATTATTTAAAATAAGTTGGACTTTTTCGTAATTTGTTAAATTTAAATAATAATGCTCCAAATTATTATTATTTTTATTTAATTTTCTACTTTCTAACAAAAAATTGTTGAAAAATAAACCAAATTTCAGAGAAATGATCTTTTTCCTTGTGAAGCTGATCAGCATGGTAGTAGTTTTGGTTTTCTGGTTGCTTCAATGGATGCATCACCAGATGAGCTTGAAGGAACCACCACTGGGCCCAGTTTGGTGTTTTTGGAAAGACGTACTGTTTCTTTAAGAGCTTCTGTTAATGGGCCATAAAGTGCAACAAGTATTAATTAGCTAAACATCAGGAACTGAACGACATGTGAAACTAATTCATTTATTAGCTTTATTACAGCAGCTGAGATGTTTCAGTGTGAACTGGATCAGAACTTTTAAAACCAGTAATTTAACATTTCACTGCAGCTTTGTGCTGGAATAAGATACTATATATTCATACTTATATATGTTTTATATACACAATATATTTTATTGAACTATAGCTCTGAACTATTAAATATGCCTTTGGAAGTTGATTGTATTGGAACGTTTTCAGTGTGGTTCATCAAAATCCGACAATAATATGTAAATCTAACTGCTGTAAACATGTAGCTGTTTTTTAGCTAAGTTCTAGTTAAATATTCCTCTTTATTGGCACAAAAATCGACCCTGTTCAGGTTTATAAAAACGTACAAACATCTGGATGCGACGGTGTTCCCGTTTGCCTGTTTTTATGTTTGGATTCAACTCCACTTATGACAGGGAAAGCATCCCGTATATGACAGGGAAAGCATCCCGTATATGGCAGTGGAGAAAACTCCTTTTATGGCCTGTTCCTGTGCGCGCTGGTCAGGGCGCTGGGATGGTTTAGTTCCTGGCTGCTGATGGGAAGATGCATGATGGGAAGATGCATGAGGAGGAGGAGGAAGTCTGTACAGATGGCTTTGAGCAGATAGCACCGTGTGCAGGTAGCCCTCAGAAAGCAGGTAAAACCCTGAAACACACCAACGCCGCTCATCGACAAATCATCATGAACTCCAGAGCCTCCGCCGGGAATTCAACTCATTGTCAAATCATCACTACACATCTGTTTCCAGACGACTAAAAGCTCTGCACGGCATCACCACCACCACTGGTATTATTATTATTATTATCATTATTATTACTTATTGATTAATTCTAAATGATCCATTAACATATGAATTCATGTTTGAAGCAACACAAAAGCTTTATGAGTGAAATTTGAGGGGCGAAAATCACAACAGCCGAAAAAAAAATGTCCCAGAACTTTCCGGATCATTTAGATAAACCGGCTCATCGATCGGCTCATCGATCGGCTCATCGATCGGCTCATCGATCAGAACTCTGAGTCCAACTGCAACTTTTACTAAAAACATAAGAAAAATAAACATTTATTGTGATTAAACTGATAAAATTCTAGCAGCCAAAAGTTGATCTTCATTTGATTCTTTTCAAATAAATAATTTTAAGATTTTATTACTTTAGTGAATTTGAACCAAACTTCCACTGATTAATTTTAGTTTAATTGATATTTTTGTGCGGTTTTAGCTTAATTGCTGCTTTAAACATGGATTTTATATTCTCCAGTAAATCAGCTACTAAATTAGTTGCTATTTATTTCTATAACCAATTAATCGTTTCAGCTCAAATATTTTAGTTTTAGTGGGAAAAATATAGAAAGTTTCCAATGTTTGAATTAAAGAACCACAAACTGGACAAATCTGTATTTTAACCAAATAAATTCAGGATTTGCTCCCAAATCCTCTGAAATATAATCATGTTCATATTTGTTGTTAATATTGTACATTTATTTTGGATATTTAATATTTTTATGCCATCATATCAGTGAAACGTGGTTATTGATTATGTCGATAACATGTGAACAGGTGAATTCTTTGCTATGCCAGTTGAAGGTCAGAGGTCAGAGCTGCTGATTAAAGAGCCGATGAGCCGAAACGTTTCAGCGATCTGGGCGCCAACGAAAGCGGGGCGTTTCTGTAATGGCTGAGATAGTGGATTAAAGAGATGGCTCGGGGTCTGACTTGAGGTCAGGGGTCGTGAGGTCAGAGTTCTGGATGCCTAGAGGTGACTGGTTGGAGGCCATGGGTCAAGTGGAGCTGTCCAGTAACTGTCTGAGGGCCCTCTCGATGTTGATGCGGTGGCCCAGTCTGGTGACGCCCAGCTCCACGTAGTCCTCCTTGGTGAGCGCCGGCAGGTGGGAGCCTTCGATCTCGTGCTCCTGGAAGCGCTGGCGGTGTTCGGCCAGGCCCATGCTCTCCAGCCAGTCGCCCACGTCGTACTTATTCCACAAGCTGAGGGGCCGCTGCCTCCAGGGCCGCAGGGCCAGCAGGGGCCCGCTGAGGACCGGGGAGGGGCAGGGCGAGGCGTGAGGCGAGGGCGAAGGCGAGCGGGATCTGGTTCGTGCGCTGGCGCTCCTCATGACGAATCGGACCTCCTTTGGTTCCGATGGCAGGCTGAGACTTGAAGACTTGAGGATGGTCAGGCCTCGACCGGAGCTCAGGTCGGGCCGTTCGGAGCACGGCGCCGGCGAGGAGCCCAGGCCCATGGACCGGTCTGAGGGGGAGGGAGACGGGGACGGACTTCGGCGAGTGACGGGGTAACGACTTCCTGGGCGGACCGTGTAGCTGGCACCGTATCCTCGCTGGGAGATGGTGTGAAGTTCACCGAGGCTGGAGAACAACCTGCAGGACATCAAACAGAAAGTCACTCAAACAGTGTCCTTATTGGACCATCGTGTCCTTATTGGACCATCAGTGTCCTTATTGGACCATCAGTGTCTTTATTGGACCATCAGTGTCCTTATTGGACCATCAGTATCTTTATTGGACCATCAGTGTCCTTATTGGACCATCAGTGTCTTTATTGGACCATCAGTGTCCTTATTGGACCATCAGTGTCCTTATTGGACCATCAGTGTCCTTATTGGACCATCAGTGTCTTTATTGGACCATCAGTGTCCTTATTGGACCATCAGTGTCCTTATTGGACCATTGGTGTCCAATAAGGATCCCAGTTGTTGTGGTTATTCTTACTCTAGCTTGTGAACTTGTTGCTTCAGAACTGATGAACCTTTCAGTAAAACTTTTTTCTGAGGTCTTTGGATTCAGATTATTGTGAATCTACATCAGTGCTGATGACAAATATAAAAAGTGAAGTGATTCTGTGTTTAGTCGTGATGTAAAGCTGGATTTACTCTCTGAACCGACTGCATTCTTTAAACCCAATTGGATTTGGTACCAGACAGTTGAAAGTACCTGGCGCCCCCTACAGGAGACCTGCGGCCCGGGTCCAGTGGACTCGGTTCTTCCCCCAGAGAGTGGCTGTCTTTGTTGAGCAGCTGCAGCCGATTGGCCAGGTCCAGTCCCGACCCGGCCCGGCCGCTGAGCTCCAGGGCGGACGCCGAGCGGGCCGTCAGGTCCACCGCCGACCCGGAGCTCTGACCTCCCAGTGCCGCCGGTCGGCCGCCGCCTTCATCAGGGCTGAACCCGCGCCGCTCGTCGTCCCCGCCCCCCCACAGCTTGGACCGCCTCTGGAACAGGTAGCGAGGCTGCCGGCCGCCGCCGCTGGTGGGGGAGGAGCAGAGGGGGGAGGAGGGGGACGAGGAGGCGGCGGAGGGGAGGAGCTCGCTGTCGGATGACTGCTTTAGCAGCGGGTCGCGCAACGCGGAGCGGCCGCGGCCGATCGGCGATCGCAGGCGGGGCTTTAGAGCCGAAGGGGAGGTGGCGGAGGGGGAGGGGGCGGGGTGAACAGCAGGGGGGGAGGAGGGGGAGGTCGGGGCTGCGGGGGGACGCCAGCGTGATGGATGGAGGGAGCGAACTGGGAGACAAGGAGCTGTCATGGAGACGCTCGTCGCCTCCTTCCTCCTCGTCTCCTCGCTTCCCCAGGGACTCCGGGCCGCTCTCCCCTCCCCCCTCTCCTCCTCGCCGTGGCAACAGGGACAGGGAGGAGGGGGGAGGCGGGGCAGGGGGGCTGGCGAAGGCGGGGGGCGGAGTCACCAGGCCGATCCTGCGCAGCTCCTCCCTGGTTTCCTCGTCGCTGGAGGACAGCAGGGCAGGTGGGAGCGTCACGGTGTAAGCCCCGCCCTCTTCCTCCGAGCTGCCAACCGTGAGGCTTCGCCGTCGGTCGATCAGCGCCGCGTGGCTCTCATTGGCCAGCGCCGGCAGAGGGGAGGGTCTCCATCGTTCTGGGGAGGGGGCGGCGGGTGACGTCACCCCGCCCTCCGTCTCGGGTCGCTCCACCTGTCCGTCGGGGAACAGCGGCGGCGTGATTCGCTTGTGCCTCAGCTCGGGGCTGGTCTGAGGCGTCGAGTGTTTGGTCCGCTGCTCCGGACTCGTCTGAGGAGAGGTGCGCTTGGATCGAGGCTCGGGGCTGCCCTGTGGGGTGGTGAACGGCGTGCGTTTGTGTCTGGTCTCTGGACTGGCAGCCGGGGTGGGGACGGGCGTGGTGGAGGCAGAGGAGTGTTTGATTCGAGGCTCGGGACTCGGCGTCCGAGCGGTGAGCGCTCGCTCTCTCGCGGCGAGAGCCAATGCGAGTGGAGAGGATGGATCTAAAGAAACAAACGAAGGAAACGTTTAATCAGGACTGGATTTGGATTTCACATAAATCACAGAGCTGGATTGTTTTCTGAGCTCCATTTTGTCTGCATCCTGTTTCAGTTGGCCTTTATATTGATGGAGTGCATCTAGGCAGCGTCCTCGGTCCCATTCTGTTTTTGTTTTTCTATGAACTGATGGCAGAGCCACTAAAGCCAACTCCATCTGTTGACAATATTTACTGTATTAACTAATATAAGTTCAAATGGGAAAACCTAAGTAGCAACATTGTTTATGGGTCTTAAAGGATTATTTGCCTTTGCAAATTGAGTACAGATGTAGTTCTATGTTTTCCTGTTGGAGGCGCTATTTTAAACGAGTTTTGCTGTTTCTTCACTCGCAATAGAAACATTTTTCATACTCAGTTTAAAATATTTTTTACGTTGAAACAACACAAGACGTTACAAAGTGCTTTTGATGTAGTTTCTATTCAAATATCTTAGTTTGGTCTTATTTCAAAAGAACAAACTAAAACAAAATCTACTTGGAGAGATTTTGTGTTTTTACAGTGCAGGATTTGAACATACGCTAAACCTACATTCAGGCCCCGTTTCCATGGAAATGAGGTTTTAGGGAACCATAAATGTTTTCTGGAATTATTTTTAATCGAGTTACACAACAAAAATTGAAAAAATGTATTGTGACCTCCAAGCTGACCTTTGACCCTGAATGCCTCATACTTGACAATAATGGCAGATAATTGTTTTGTTTCCGCTCATTCATCAAGTTCATGAAATCCTCTGCGATCGCGCTTTGTTCTTGTGTTCACCGCTAACCGTTAGAGGAAGGTTTATGGCCTCCATGATTAGCGCCACCTTCAGGCCTGGTGGAGTAAAACAAGCATTTAATGTTGTTTTCTGTAGGGATGAAAACATTTCTGGAAACGCTCCCATGTGAACAGAGTCCAACGCTGCTCAGCGTTAAACTTTAAGGACAGGTTTTAAATTTAAAAAGAAATAAGTTTTTATTTTAAATATGTTTATTTTTTAATATAATTATTTTTCCTCAAATCCCTCACTTTAAAACCATACGGTCAATCATAGAGCTGGTCTCTGAAACCACTAGTGCAGGGGTCAAACTCAGGGTTTTGGGGCCAAATCTGGACACCTAGAGCTTTTTTTGTGGCCATCGAGACTCAAGTCGGATCTTTGAAATAATATCTGTGAAATCAAAGCTGCTGCCAAATGTCAGTTCCTCCAGTTCTTCTGCAAAATCAACAGATCATTGCAGGTTTTTTTCTTTTTGCAGTAATAATTGTGAGTTTTTTGCAAATTTTCCACAGAAATTGTTAATAACCATTTGGTGGCATTCTTACTGTAACGGCGCTGCTGCCTCGCCTGAATTGATGTCACGTTATAGACTGAGACCAATTAGCGGAAATGTAAATATTTCTAAATTAACTCCACCAAACTGATTACAAAAATGACAAACAATGAAATCCTGGAGGAAGTGATAAAAGATGTTCAATATTATTTAATTTCCTTATCGAATGCAGAGACATCTATTAATAACATTCTGTACCACCGGCCCTTTAAGAACATTCATGACCTTGACGTGACCCAAAATGAAAATGCGTTCGACCTAGAGGTTTCCCCGTCAGCGGGTGGAGGAAGGTGTGCGGCGTTGGTGACGGCGACAGGACCGGCGCCGGAGGCGGCAGCTCGCCCAGGTCGTCCATGGAGTGGCTCTGGGTCAGGAGAGGCGGAGCCTGGCTGTCTGACCCCGACCCCTCCACTGACAGGAAGAGAGAGGAGCGGCGACCCTGAACCCGGGCTCGCTCGGACAGAACCTGCTGCTGGTACAGCTCGGCTCGGCTCGGGCTCATCAGTCCACCGCCGTCGGGTTTGGACAGATCGTCTTTGATCCCAAGACCTGAAAGGAAAGAAACTGGACTGATTCTGAATCAGATAGGCGCCGCAAACATTTCAGCTTCCTGCTGGGAGGTTTGACCTTCAGGCGACCTCAGGATTCAGTGATGAAGATGTTTTAAGTGATGATGAAGGACAGAATCACCAAACGTTCACAGTTTGAACAATTTAATGACCACAGAGCAACAGAAAGTATTAGCAGGATACATTCAAGCCAGATTAGAAAACGGCCTAGTTAAAACATGTTAGCATAACGGCTCACGCTACATTTCCTGTTGGAACGCCTCACTAAAGTACTCTCACATTTTACTGCATTACCTTAAACTTTACCGAATTTATGCCACAATTTTAACCATAAAGCAAAAATCTGCATTATTTTCTGGGATTCCTTCAGAAAACCTGCTGAGCCTGGAGCTAGGGGGCGCTAGAGCGCCACCGTGTTTCCAATCAATAATCGGTTAATCCAAATAATAAACAGATCAGCTGTTTGCTACATATGAAGCGTTTGCTAAAGTAATGCTGTTATTGCACTTTAGGCAATAAAATATTTATTTTCTTAGTAAAAAATAAATTGAGTTGCATATTTTCTCATCTTTTAATGTATTTTTAATATTATATAAAAAGGTTTAAGTGGTTAAATGAAAACTGATCGGTGGGATCATCGATTTGTTTCTTCCTGTTGGTTTATCTCTAAGAGTTTGTGGGTGTGAATACTTTAGCCAGGCGCTGTGACCTCTGGAGGTCGCAGTGTTTTCTACTCTGGGTGACCAACAACACAGTGAAGTCAGACAGACGATGACGGGCGATGCTAACCCTGCTCCTCAACAGGAAGTTGTTTCAACAGGGGAGACTTCCTCCTCTGGGGCTTGTTGGGCGCGGCTTGATGTCCCACGTTGGCGTACGGGTTTTCTATTGGTCGTCCCCGGCGACGGGACAGCGGCGAGTGTCCGAGGGCGGGGCTGGTGCCGTGGATGGACAGTGTGGAGGTCTGCGTGGCGGTGTGCAGCGTGGCGCCGGCGGCGTGTCCGTCGGGCTGCGGCGGCGGCGGCGTGTCCTGCAGGATGATCATGGACCGCGCTTTGCGCTGGCGCTCGGCGTGGGCGTGGCTCCTGGCGTCCGACAGCTCCTGCAGCCGCGGCTCCGCCCCCGGCTTGAAGCTGGAGCGAGTCAGGCCCTCGCCTCGGGCCGGCGGAGGCGGCGGCAGGAAGGACGGCGGCGGGCCGGAGTCGAAGAGGTACAGCGCGGAGGGCGACGGCGGCGGGGGCGGCGCCGTCTGAGGGGGCGGCGGGATGGAGCCGTCCGTCAGAGATGAGCTGCGAGGGAAACGGCTCTCGTGGATCAGAGCCGAGATTCTGTCGTCGTCTGGGGCGCCTGTCGATGTAACCATGGAAACGGGAGCATAATCAGCTGCGAATGAATCCCGCCCCCCAAATCTGACAAAAACTGTCACAAGTTTATGCAGCAAAAGAAATATTGTGCTTCTTCCATGTTAGATATTTATGAAAATGTTTCCAGAGGTCATGAAAGGTTTACGTTTTTGCTGCTTTTGCTTTGAAGAAATAGTGAAAGTTCAAAGGTCAAAAGGTCAATCACCATCAATAGGTTGCAGCACAATTGAAATTTATTGCTGCTCAGACGTAGATTCATTGATTGCCGCCAAATTCTTTTAGATTTTGAAAGAAATTGAGCCTGGAAATAGGGGATGTGGTTGACCTCTGACCTCTGGAAACATTTTTGGGGTTTTTTTGGGAGTTGACTCACCGAAGCTTTTGGTTCTGGACATCCCTCTGGGCAGCGGCATGGTGCTCTTCTCCGGGGCGGAGGGCGGGACCAAACCCTGGCGCTCAAAGAGAGACTGCAAACACAACACGCTCTTTAGCTCCCCCACTGGAGAAAACTGGAACTGCTGACCAGATTGAGTCCAGAGGCGCGATGGCAGCAGCCTGACGTGTTTTTGAGTTAATAAATGTTTAAAGTTGACAGGAAATTTTTAAATGTTTAAGTATGTGTTACTGGAAGAAATGATTAATAATACCAAAACCGTAACCATAAAATCTTAAAAATGCAAACCTGAAAACAAATAAAATGTCCAAAAATGTTATCCTTTATCTGTGATTTGTTGCTTTATTCGCTGATGTCAGCATGTAGATCAGCAAAGACAGGAAGTGTTTGGTTTCAGTAAATAATAAAATCTTTAATAAAGTTTAGCTGATGAAAGACCAAAGGAATCCCTGAACCACGGTTATTCGGTTTTTGTTAAAAATGCCAAAAAGCGAAAATAATTTTTATTTCTGTGAGGTTTGTTTCATGTCAGTCATGGGAGGTTAAATAGTTCATGATGTTTTTGGGGGTTTTTTGCTGTCAGAATCATTAATCTGCTCAGAGTCGCTAATCGTTTTCTGCTCGTCTTACGTTGATCTCCGCCTGCGTGATGCGTCGGCTCGTCGGCCGCTGCTTGACCGTCGCCGCCCTGAAGTCGTCGGAGGGGCGGGCCCTCAGAACCACTTCCTGTTGACCTCCGGCCAGCATCTCATCTAGTTTCTCTGCAGGAGGAGAAAAAGGTTAACAAATTGGAGGACAAACGCAGAAAACACAACGAATGAAACAGAGACGCCACCACAGAGCGACTTATCGGGGCCGCAGGAACAAACATGGCCGACGGCGACTTCTGTGATTCTTAAACAAAAATCTGAAGATCAGTTCTGACATAATTAGAGCTGTTACGATGAACCATGAAAAATTACTTTCAACTCTGATTATTAATATTTTTAGAAAGACAATTTTGTGTAGAGAAATATAAACCATTTTATTGATGGTTTTGGTTGTGGTGGTTTGATTTTCTTTAGAAATTTAAAGTTTGTGGTCTTTGAGAAATCAAACTTGCATTATTCTAAACTTCAGCATTATTGGACCATCTGTTGTGGTTCTGCTGGTGTGACCTTTGCCCTCTGGTTGTTGCTGTTTCTGTGGGAATGTTTTAGCAGTTGAATTTGGATGCATTCAGATGCATTTTTAAAATCTTAATTCTCAGCTTCAGTGCTGCATTTGAGGTGTGATGAAGCACATGTCAGCTGTGCTTTAGAGGAATTTATTTTCCACTACGGTGAGAGAGAGCAACACATTCAGTGGATAACAGGAAGGTCGGATGGAGCTTTTTGCTTAAGAGTTTTATGGAAAAAACTGGACTTAAATTCTGCAGTATCTATTCTCTTTTGGGCGAAACTTTTTACTTTTCTATCTTGACGTTTGAATATGAAGATTTTTATTTTTATTTCTCTGAAACAAAATCAGAACAGGAGAAGTTTGGATTATTACTTTTATTACTGATAAATAGTTCTGCTGCCTGAGGTTTAATATCTAAAAGAATAAAACAGATTTACTGACATTTTAAAATATTCCAGTATTTATTTTCCTTATTTTGCTTTTATTTGGTGCTAATAGAAAGTGGGATCACAAACATCCAGGAATATTTACTGAAATAAAGACAAAAATGAGGAAACGGCATGTTTTATTATAATAATGTTAAATTTATTTGCTAAACAGCTAAAAAAAATTGCAGTTTTCTGTAAATGTGTCAGAACCGTCGGCTCGGTTCTGAATGTTTTGGTTCCTCCAAAAATGTTCGGCTGCGGCTCTGAAACGTCACAAACACCAATCAGAGATGCACAGCGTAGCTCCGCCTCCAGGTGTTTAAATCTCGGGCTCTGATTGGCTGAGAGGAGGAGAACGCTGTGCGTCCCGAACATTAAGACACAGAACCGGACCAGAACCACACTGAGGTCCAAGTGACTCACCGTAACGGCGCCTCCTGGCTGCAGACCGAGCAACGTCAGCAGTAAAAAACAACAAACTGATCAGTGTGTTTTTAACTCTGAGTTGGTTTTAAACTCTGGTTTAAATGAACTCTGTGTTTGTTTCTAACTCTGAGTTTCTTACCGATCTCCTCCAGGTCGGCCGTCATGGACTTGGACCGCAGCGTCAGCGACGTGCTGGGGGCTCGCTTCGGAGGGGGCGGAGCTAAGAGGTAGGAAACAGGAAGTTACTATGAATTGGTTCAACAAAGCTGGACTTTAACTGTCCTTAAGTCCAAACGGGTTTTCTGTCCTGACAGAAGTTACTGTTAAATATTATGTTAAGATATTTTATTTATTTTAAGGTGGAAAACCAACAGACTGAATTACTGTATTCAAAACTCGTATAAAAACTTGTTTCATTAATTGGCTTTAAATCCATTTTCTATTAGTTTTAATTGTGAAACTTTATAATGTTTCTATTTATTATTGTTGCTTTCTTTGTTTTTTATTAGTGTATTTTTGTCTTGATCTTAGTAAGAAAGATGAAACCAACATAATGTAGCTTTAAGTGAATCATTTCTTAACATTTAAAAAATACAATTTCCACTGGCAAATTTGTTAGAAAAAAAACTTGACAATGGAACTAGAACTATTTATCAATATTCAACAATTATTTACTTAAAAGTTTTCATGTTTTTCAGAAACGTTACTTAACTTTTTTTAAGGATTAGACAAAAAAAACTCTTGGTAAGATTTTGAGTTTTTGCAGTGCGCTTGCAAATGAACCACACCACCAGCCAATCAGAGTATTGTGTTTTTTACAGTAAAATCCTGAAATATTAACAATTTAAGTTTACCTAAATGCTCCCAGGCTGAATAATTGAAGCATTTTTCTTGAATCTTTGTGTTTTATTTCGTAGTTTCTGATAATTATTCTGATTTGCTGGTTGAGGTTTAGAAATACACATCGGTAGTTATTGTTGGTTCAGGAAACAGGAATAAATGGAGTCGTAGAAAAGTGACAAGTTTAACTGCTGGATAAATCATGTTGGCTTCATCTTAAAATCTGAACTGTACCTTTAAGACGAACCTCTGATGTCGAATTCAGTCAGATTAATTTTATGCAGAAAGTTATAAAAGCAAAACTCTGCTGTCTGAGTTTAATAACTTCAGGAATTACATCTTTAATCTGTTTCTGCAGCATAAATCCACCTGCATTTACAAACATTTTACAGAACAAGTGAACGTTGTTGCTGAAAAGCGACGCGTCATCAGTTGCACCTTTCTTCCTGATCAGGTTTGTTTCTGACTTCCTGGAAACCGAGACGACCTTCATCAGCAGGCGACTTCCTCCCTGTCGGATCAGCGAGACGACCTGGCGGTGACCCACCTTCACCACGTCGCTGCCATTCACCTTCACAGAGAGGTCAGAGGTCAATCTGAGGAACTGTTTAAATTTGACTGGCGAATCAGTGACTTCTCACCTCTATCAGGAAGTCTCCGGTCCGCAGCCCCGCCCTCCAGGCCACACCCCCCTGATCCACCGACTCCAGGTACTGGAGAGCAGGAAACGCCGGCGTAGGAGCAAACTCCTCGATGGGCGTCTCAGCTGGATAAAGGTCAAAGGTCAGGGTAAATATAAAATGCACTTCCTGGTTTTTGCTGATTAAACTGCAGTTTTATGGAGGAATTTTTCTGCTATAATCCAAGATGTGGATTCAGACAATTTTCAGTCTGAAAACAGGATTTCTTCTCTTTCTTCTCAAAACTTCTTTTCATGCTCTCACTTAGTTTCTGCTTGCTTTTGGAACCGCCTTTTGGCACAGTCGCCTAGCAACCTCTCAACCAATAGGATGAAAGCATTGTACTGGGTGTGTTTGTTCCCTTCTAGTGGATGTGCCCATTGATTGTAGCAACCTGCGCCACCCACTGGATATCGGGAGAAACAATGTCAGCTTTCTGCTCCATGTTACACTAAACATCCACATGCGAACGTCTTTGGTTGGGTGAACAAACTCCTGCCTAAGATCAGTAGCACTGCCGGCGGATGTTTAGCAGAAAGTTGATGTTGTTGTTTCTCTCTACATCCAGTGGGTGGCGCAGGTTGCTAAAATCGATAGCCATGCAAACACACCTGCTGGAAGGAAACAAACACACCCAGTACAATACTTTCATTCTATTGGCTGAGATGTTGCCAGGCAACTGGATGGTTCCATCTTTCGTAAGCAAGCAGAGAGTCTAAGCGTGAGCGCGAGAAATTTTGAGAAGCTAGTTGTGGAGTCCTGATTTGGAACTGAAAATGTTTGCTCTCGACTTGCGGCAGAAAAATCCCCCGTAGCGTTTCTCCATGCGTGTACATGGAGAAACTGCAGACTCTGATTCTCCAGTTCAACCAGCAAGAAACAGGAAGTTGGTTTGATTAGGTGATGACCTGGAAACGACCAAATTTAAAACGCCAGCGCTGTAACATATTCTTCCTGTTGCTGCTTTTGTGACTTCAGTATTAACTCTACTGAAGAGGAGTTTAATCAGCAGCTGTTGGATGTTTATGCAATCATTTGTCAGCTAATCAACAGCTTTCCAGCATTGACTGGAAACCAGTTCTGCCATGTGATCATGGCTCTGTGGTTGTTATGCAACAACACAGCGAGGAGTTCTGATCTCTTGGTTTCAGATTAAAATATCTTTGTTGGTTTCTCCGTCCAAACACCCACCACTCCTCCGTTTCTACCTTTAGCTCCTCGCAGGACGAAGCCAAATCCTTCGCTTTCTCTCTTCTGCAGCACGGCCGTCTTCTCCTCGATCACATAGTCACTGGAACCAGATGCAGATTGGAGAAAACAACTGAGATTATTTGGTCATTCAGATTACTGTCCAGTAAATAAATGATTGCCTCAAATTCAAAGGTCACTTTGTTCTTCCATTTTAATTTCATATATATATATATATATATATATATATATATTTCAATATTTAAAGGCATATATTCACTAGTAAATATTTATATCTTTATGTAGAGTATTTAAAAGCAGGCAGTATCTTCCCGGTTAGAAGGGTTGATGCTAACGATCAGAAACTATTGATACATCTGGTTTTCTGAGGAAGAAACTAAAGTTTAGACTAAAGTTGGTTTGAACTTTAGGTTCTGACCAGAACAATGATCACTGAGATGAAAATCAGGGAACACACTGACTGCTCAAAAATACTCCACAGAACCGCAAAGACTCTAAGCAGGCTTTGACTAGGTCTGAGTTGGAAAAGACTAACGAGTCAATATTTATGTTTTGACCATTGATGAAAAGGTGCAGTTCTCTAGTCTCACCTGTAGGAGGTGTAGTTGTCGTAGGAGCCCACGGTGTAGTGTCTGAAGAGCCGCTTCGTTCGGTCCTCTCTCGTCTCTGAAACACAGACATTACATGTTGGAGGCTGCTGGGAAGGAGATGGGAGAGGTCTGGGGTCAATGGGTCGTTACCCAGTCGCGGGTCGTATTGTCTCATCTGGACTTCCTCCACGCAGTCGGCAGGAAACCAGCCGGTTCTGCCCTTCACTGTTCCCTCCCAGAACCCTCCTTCGCCGATAGACAGCACTGCAGACACAAACCGGGTCAGAACCGGCCCAGGCCGTAACTGAGTAACTTTAGTATTTACTTGTTGGAAACTTCTGCTACATTTCACTACTTAGCGAACAGGAAGAAGCTCCACCAATCAGTGTTAAATGGATTTATGAAGGACGTAAAAACTCTTCAGGTGAAAAATGAGACATTAACTCCCAGAGTGAGAACATGAGCTAACGAACACGAAGGCTACATTTAGCTGGCAGATAAAAAGCTACATTAGCGAAGCTAATTCTCCTAGTTTGGCAGTAGGCGCCTCAGCAAATATTCCTGATATTTATAGAGTATCAATAATTATAAAGTATCATAGAGATACTCTATATATATAGAGGTGGGTCTCGTACTCAAAACTTTCACAAGAACAAATTCTGCTGGACAATAAATTGTCCCAGAAGTTTTTCTGATCAATGATAAAATTGTTGTTTTGAGATCATTTACTGATACCAAGACATTCTGTTGCAGTTCCTACCAAGATGGCCGCCAGCTACAAAGTTCCTGGAAGTGTTTTGTACTCAAGTACTAGAGTTGAGCACTTTGTCTCCCACTGACCTTTGACCCGCTCGCCCCTATGCAGCTGGATCTCTCCGGGCCCCTGGGGGACGTGGGACCGTGTGGCGATGAAGGTGCGCCCTGGCACGGCGCTGTAGAGTCTCCTCTTCCTCATCTGTGGCGTGTGGGGGGGCGAGGAGGGCGGGCTGGTCTCCGTGTGGCCCCCCCCACCGGGGCTGCGGGGCGACACACCAGTGAGAGGCGGCGGTCGGACCGCGGCGCGGTGCGGGTGCAGCGGGGCGTACCTGAGGCGGCGCGGGTGGCGTCTCAGGGAGTGAGTGTGCGAGTCGTGATGCGTCTCCAGGCTCTGGAGGGAGGGGCCGGGCGAGGAGGCGGGGCTTTCCAGGGCGTTGTCGCTGGCAGAGCGAATCAGAGAGCGAGGAGACGACAGGCCGTTCCCGGCCGGGGTTCTGGTGGCGCCGACCCGGCGGCGCTTGGTATAGGACGGGGTTTCTCTGAAGGGAACTACTTGGACACATGAAGACACACAGAGTTCACCTCAGCAGCGGCGCCAGCAGAAAATACGCCACAGACGTTTCAGTTTAGGTTTTATAAGTAATTATATTTTATATTCAAATTACTTACAATATCAGTTAAGAACATAAGTTCTAGTAATTTTATATTGCTTATCATCTGTATTTGCCAAAATTTAACTATTCTATGCTATTGCTTTATTATGTGATGCAGGATTTTATTTTTACAATAAAAAAAGCCGCCATATTGAATTAGATTCTGTTTCACAGCCACGAAAAGGACCAGTTCAAACTCTTTTTTTAAAGCCAAGAATCTGATAAAACTTTTAAACATTTTGTTGCCATTTAGTTCTGCTGAGCTGTTAGAAATGTGAAATTAAACCAGAATGTTTCCTAACCAATAATTAATCTTTTTTCCATCCCGACTCTGAATTGTGTTTAAACTCACCAACATCAGACGTTTTATGGATCTTGATTATTTCAGCCAAATCAAAGTTTCCCGCGATGATCGCCACCTGAACACAAACCAGATGATTAACAATTAGTTACATGTTTATTCAAAATACATCTGTTTGGCTTGTCTTTCACCTAAAAGTGATCATTATTAGTCAAGCATTATTTTATCAGTTTGCTTCTATATCTGCTTGGTTGGGTTTCCTCATATCCACAGATATATAAATATAATTTTTTCATGAATCTATATTTTCTGTCCTGTTTTCACCTGAAAGGCCGTCTGGTTGTTGTAGTTCTTTATGTCCTTGTTGGCTCCTCTGAACAGCAGAACCCGAGCGCAGCTGTCCTGCAGAACCGACACCAGACTTGTCAACACGGCCATGTGACCGGGTCACACACATACCTGTGTGTGTGTGCGTGTGTGTGCGTGTTACCTGGTTGTACAAGGCACACAGGTGCAGCGCCGTGTTTCCTGAGGCATTCTGGGAACTCATGTCGGCGCCGTAGAACAGCAGGTGCTCCAAGTGCTGCACGTTGCCATAGCGACACGCCTGAACACCAAAAAAAAAACACGCCCACACACAGGGAATCAGAACTGAACAGAACCAGTCATCAGTGGAGCAATGTGTGTGTGTGTGTGTGTGTGTGTGTGTGTGTTACCTGGTGGATTTCCTGCCACCCGTTCTCATCAGTGATCCCTGTAACCATGGCAACGAAAACTGTTTCAGCGACAAAGTGCTTTTTGTTTTTTCAGAGATAAATCATCACTGATGGTGTTTTAAGCAGCACAGAGGTCATTCCCACACACACACACACACACACACACACACACACACACACACACACACACACACACACACACACACACACACACACACTCTCTCTCACCGATGGTGGCGTGGTCCTGCAGCAGCAGCTCGCAGCAGTAGGGGGCGCCGCCCACCATGGCAGAGTGGTAGAGCGGAGTCAGGCCTCTGCTGTCCTTGTAGTCGGGCGACGCACCGAGGTCCAGCAGCGTCTGTGGAGTCAAAGCGCGGTGTCAGAAGTCGGGTCGGGACCGGGCTGGGCCAGGGGCCGTGGCGGGCGGGCTCACCGTCAGGGCGGCGCTGTTCCTGCACAGAACGGCCCGGTGCAGAGCCGTGATGCCGTCTCTGGTTCTGAAGTCCAGGT
Organism: Poeciliopsis gracilis; assembly: GCA_911649635.1. Classification (NCBI taxonomy): domain Eukaryota; kingdom Metazoa; phylum Chordata; class Actinopteri; order Cyprinodontiformes; family Poeciliidae; genus Poeciliopsis; species Poeciliopsis gracilis. The sequence goes on along the minus strand of CAJVRI010001418.1, from coordinate 5,882,064 downwards.
GGGCCCCGCCACTGCGCAGAACCTTGATGAGCTCACAGCTGTCATCCAGCTGGACAGCCAGGGTCAAAGGGCACTCTGGAGGGGCAGGAAGAGTCTCTGTTAGCAATCAGAACCAAGTCGACCCAACGCGACACAGATCAGAGTCAAATGGTTCAAACAGAAAAAAGACGAGAATCTGGAGAATTTATCAAGTTTTCTAACAAATTTCTAGATTTTGTTTCTGTTTAATAATTAAAATAAAATCATAAAATAAAAAACTGCATGGAAACTACTTTTTTCATTTCTACATATAGATATGAATCAGAATGAAAAATTAAGATTAATTTAAAAACGTTAATGTAATTAACTGAAAGCAAGTGGAAAGCCAGAGAATCGGTTCAGAGACTGCACTGTTCAAATAAGGAATCAGTTCAGTGAATCTGTTCAGAGACAGGTTCTGTTTCATAACTATTGAAGTACTTTAAATCTGTCGGGTCCGATCTGCTCCAAAAAGAACCTATTCAGAGATGGAAGTGTGTTCAAAATAAGGAATCAGTTCATTAGAAGAGAAGCAGAAAATATCCAAACCAGTTTCTTTGGTCCAGCTCTGTTGCCGGGCAGATTTCCGTTCTATTTAAAGCTTTATTTATAACGAGACGGTGGACGGACGGTCCGGCTCACCTCCGCTGTCCGAGTCGTGGAAGTTCGGGTCCAGGCCTTTCTCCAGCCATTTGGCCACTTTCTCTGCATTTTTCTGGTGAACATGTTCCATGAATCGCTTCAGATTGGCCTGAAACGTCAAAACATTCGGTTTGAACAGTCACCATGGCAACAAACGCAGCCAGAAGTCGCTGCTCGAGCCGTTTGCTACCTTAGTGTGAAGCTTTGCCAGTTGCTTGTCATCAACGTAGCTCTGAGTGTAAACTCGTCTCTTATAGCGAAACTGAAACAGAGAGAGCAGATCATGAGACCCGAGTTAAATAACGGATCTTCGTTAAGCAGCAGAACCAGACGTGTTAACGAGGTTAACGAGACAAACAGGAGCTGCTGAGCAAAGTGGTGATCAGAGAAACACAACGAGGAGAACTGGGAACTGAACTGAGGTTCAATGAACTGTTCACTGAACTCTTTGAGATGCTAATGAAAATTTTCTGACATTTTAAACAATCGTAACGCAGCTTTCAAACAGACGATAGACCCCAGAACGTAGTGGTAGCTTTTGTTGTTTTGGAATTTTCTTTTAAAATTACAATTTTATTCTCGTAATATTATGACTTTATTTTATTAATTGAAAAAATAAATCTTAGCCTGACATTGTGTTGTAGAGTTGACATGAATTCAAAGTGCAAATAAACAGAATCTGTAAAACAAAATGGCCGCCATGTGGGCAGGGAATGCATTGGTGGAAAAAAAATCCTGATCTTCTAAAAATTAAATCTTCAAAAACTAAAAACTTGATTGATCGCCCAGTAACAGGAAATATGCAACATCATTAAAACCAGCTGCTCTTTAGCAGTAAATGAGTCTAAATGAGACAAAAATCTAGTAAATATTCTAACAATTAGAAAAATACATTGAAACAAACCAATTAAAAAAGAAATCATGTCTTTTTGCTAAAGTTTTTGCTTTATTTTGTTTAACTTATTCAAAAACAAAACTGATGGTTTAAGTGTTGATTTAAATCCTGATGAATTATATTTGAATCTGCTGCCTTTATTTTAATGACTCATCAACGCTGGTGATGGTGAGTCTGGTTTACCTCCAGATACGGGATGGGAGTGATGTTGGGCAGAGGATACTCCTTCAGCAGGCGCTCCTCGTCCAGAAACTTTCCGGCTCGGCCGTTGAACGCCGGCTGGAAGAGACCATAGTTCAAAACATCCGACAGAGACTGAGTCAACGTCACCAGAACCCTCTGCTTACTGGTCCAAACTGGTAACTCTGGGTCCAACCGCAAACACTTCTGAGAGAGCCGGAGCCAGAGAGACAGACAGACAGGGGGGGACGGACAGAGAAAGAGACAGGACGGACACACAGACAGGTTTGTGTTGTGTTTCATGATCCACGCTTCGGTCCGCGCTGGCGCCCTGTGCGCGCGTTACCGTCTGCTGCAGGTCCGGGATCCCGATTCGGACCACAACGCTGTTTCCAGAGGGCGGGTCCTCCCCGTCGTCGTCCCTGGCGACAGCAGAGCCTGTTGGGTTGCCGTTAGTAACCGCCTGTTGCCGCGGGCGATCATGTTTAGTGTCAGCGGTCGGACTCAGAGGCATGTGGCTGCAGGTCAGAGGAGAAACTTTTTTTATTTACTTACAGTTTGAACATGTCACATGTTGACAAAAGATATAAATGAAAAGGTTTTGGCATTTTAAGGACCAAACTGAAAATGTAAATACCATAAATATTTAAACACAAATTTCACAAAAAGTTGTGAAATTTCATTTATTTTAAGTAAAAGCTTTATCTAAAATAGCTTTCCTAATATGTCCCTATATGTCCCATTTCCTAAAATGTTTTATTTATTTCATCAATCGGGTTAAAAAAAAAGCTGTAAAGCTGTTCTGATTCCAACATAAATTAATGATGAGTCACGATAAAATAGTTTTATATCCAGTCTGTGGAGACAGACATGAGTCTGAAATCCTCCCACAGATATTTTACACCTCATCTGGTCCCAGGCGGCAGGGAACCTCCACTCTGACCTCCGGATGCCGCAACACTTCCTGTTTTTCACGCAACAGAGACGAGCGGCGTTGCTTAACTGACCAGGAACAGAAAGTATGGCGGCCACGAAAGAAAAGCTGACAGGATTCAATTAAGGACAAGCATCACCGAACGCAAAAGAAAAACCTGAAGGGCTCCGGAGTTTTTTGATAGTTTATCATAATTTAACTTCAAAACTAAAAATAGTTTAAACTTTTTATCTAAATATTAATTTGCTAGCTAAATAATTAGCTCTCAAATGAGCTAAATATTTAGTTCGAGAACTAAATTTTCACTATCTAAATCATCAGCCTCTACACAAAATATTTAACTTGTTAGCTAAATATTTTGCTTGCTAATTAAAATTTTGTTTGAAACTGACATTTATAAATGAATCAATAACATGGTTTTAAAAATGCTGATGTTCAGAAATGAGCTCCCATTTTTTTAAAATCATGCAACAGGCTGAATAACTGCAAAATTATCGCTGTTCATTTTTTACAGTGCAAGCAGCACTCCGTGGCTTCCAGATGATCCTGATGAAATAAATGCTGAGTAGGGAACTCAGATTGATGCAGAAGTTGGAGCTACCCTTCAGCTACTTTGTAATTTGCTAATAAAAGCTAATTTGCTGCAGGTTTCCGTTGACGGCAGAGTCTGCAGTCGATGATGTTCCAACGAAAACATCGTCCCGTCTTTTAATTATCGTTTTCTATTAATCTCTACTGCTGGTAATTGCTAGCTTGCGCGGCTCCCATGCCGACAGAGTCAGAAGTTTGTGTCGGGCTCCATCACAGCCGGGGATGAAAGCGAGGCAGACGGGGAGGCGAGGCGCGAGTTGTCATAGAAACTGGATTAGCAGGGAATCCTGTGCTAACCTCTCTGTCACCATATGTGTGTGTGTCTCTGTGTGTGTATGTGTTAAAAAAAAAAAAAGAAAAACTCATGATCTACATGCTCACTGTTGCCATGGCAACGCGGTTGAACAATTTCTCAATACCTGCTGACTCTCTCTCTCTCTCTCTGTCGACCCACTAAACTGCCTTCTTGTCACAGCACGATCAGCCAGATGTGAACAAATTCATCAGTAGTTATTGATTTCCAATATCAAACCAATATCAAAGGTTCTTAACAATGTGAAGAAAGTTTTAAGTCATTTGTTTTGTTTCCATTTACCCAGAATGCTCTGCGATGTTGTCCACTTCCTGCCTTATGTCAAATAAAACCTTTTCAGCACAACGACTCGTCCCAGTGAGGCAGCCATGTTTACAGATGAAGGCCATTAATGCATCATCAAAGCAATAACTGCGTGAAGAGGGACGTGTCCCCCTCACGTCTGAAAAATATTTTGTTTTGACCTCGCCACATTTACTGGAAAATATTACCACCCTCAGGACTATTTTTATTACTTTGTCAAAGAATCTGGACACAGTAAAACTTTACTTCAGGAGTTTTACCTTTCAGCTCACAAATGACTTCATCAAATCAAGGGACAAGTTAGGAAAAATCTACCAGAAAACGTTGGAAACTTTGTGGACAGAAGGGGATGCTGTCATTTACATTGTGACAGAGTGCAATGTAAGCTTTATTAATAAAGCTTACAGATGGTTAGCACAGATGTCACACCGTCTGTTTATTAGCGCCACCTACCTGGGACTGAGGTGAGCGCCTATGTCTTTGTGAACAAAAACAATATGTGTCCTGCAGCTTCCAGAAAACTGTAAAACAGCTGAAACACTGACTTCCTTTAATCTCAACTAAAAACGCATCTGTTCAGAATTGTATTTGAAACGTAATCAATTAAAAATTTAATGATGGAACTCGACTTAATGTATTGTTTATTCTATGTTGCATGACTTTGTGTTTTTGTGTTTATGATGTAAAACACAAAAACACATTGCTGCTGAAATGTGCTATACAAATAAAATTTAACTGATTGATTGATTGATTGATTGATTGATTGATTGATTGATTGATTGATTGATTGATTGTGTCTGAGCTTGCAACTAAACGAGTCTCACCACCCGCCAGGCCTTTTCATCCAATTATATCACTAATCTTTGTCAAACAAACCAAACCCTTGAAAAAGCTGTTCCCCTCCTCGCCTGGGGGGGCGCTGCACCAAGAACTACTGAAGGAAACAACACAAAACCATTGAAGACGACGCTGAGCGCAACATCAGATTTGAGCAGTTGTACAATTTCTCTTTTGTCTTTGATAAAAGCCGACAATCCATTTCTCCTTCTCGCTCTGGACTAGTACATTTGTTATGGTTGTATTTACCCAGAATGCCCTGCGCTGCAGTTCACTTCCTGCCGCTGACTGCTTGCCTTTCACATATGCATTTAAACCGCACCAGAGTTCACTTCGACCGAACCGAGACTGAGGCTCACTGGTTCTCTTTGTTCTTGTAGACGTTGGATTTTTTTTTCACATTCTCCTTTAATAACTTTTCATTTTAAGATGAAAATAAAATGAAAGTTGGATGAAATAATCTTCCACTGGAATTCTTTCAGCTCTTCAATTGGCTTTAATTCTTATAGAAAAGAACAATAAACTGTGCAGCTGAGACTTGGAACCGTTTCTATTTGAATTTTATCCCTTTAATAAATAACAAATCTGAAAACAAGGAATCTTTTCTTAAGTCTTAACATTAAATGAAGAGAGATCCCTGCACCCAGTTTTCTTTAAACTCTGTGAGATTGACCTTTACCCGAAACGAAGCGGATCATTTATCCCCATTTTGTGAACTTCTTCCCAGCATCCTCAGGAAACAGTTGTGCAGTTTAGGAATCAGAAGACAGAGTTTGCATTTTCCTGAGATAAAATATCAGTCGGCTCCGAGACCCCAGCAGCTCTTTAACTCATAACGATGATTGAAATTTGCAATAAAAGCCAAATCCCCAAACACATTTCAAGATGATTTTCAAAGCCTGCAGAAATGAAGCGAGGGGAACAGAGCAGCTAACTGGAGTCACTAATGACCTCAACATCATTTCCTTCATTCCAACAGCGTCTGGGATAAAGATGTCAATAACACACCGACGGTTTTACCTAAAAAATATAAAAATCCCAGGTTTTTAGAGTTTTTGTAAAACTAACTGACCAGTGCTTGTAACCACTTGTAAAATTTTTCCTCTAAATGTCAGTTTCTGATTAAATTTGATCAACGCTAAACTTCAACAAACGCATTTCAGATATCAGAAAAGATAAACTGGAAGGATTAAAGTTTCTCCTTTCAGATATTCCAGCTGTCGGTTCTGGTGTTCATTTCAGTTTCCCTACAATAAACACTGGAAGAGGAAGCCATGTCAAATTATTGTTCTGCTGCTTTTGTTCTGAAGTATCACAGAACCCGTGTTTATGTCCATTCTGTCCACCTCCAGCCTCGACAATTTTCTCTTTAATCATTTCAGAGCTGAAGGGTTTGATTTTCAGCCTCCACTTCTCAAAGCGCTTCACATCCTCCAATCAGAGGCTGTGAATCATCTGCTGGCATTTATAAAACCCTTCCTCCTCCTTCTCCTCCTCCTCATTCTCGGATGCTCGATCGGACCTGCAGCGGTCCAGTCAGGCATCACTGCAGCTCAGACAGATGATGGTTCCTTTTGTTTAGGCAGCAGCCCCCTGACTGCCCACTGCCCAACAGAAAGCATTTGTTGTTTCCTCTTTCTGTGTTTATCTTCACCTGTTTTCACCATGTTGAACTGAGTCACTGCTGACTCAAAACAAATCAACACCAACAGGTGAATAAAAACAAAAGCTTCCAATGAAATCCAGCTTTTCCCTGGCAGCTTCACCTGAAAGGAGCTTTGTGACGGCTGTTCAAACAGAGATCTGAGTCAGACTCCTGTTAGCGCAGAAAGGTGAACCAACGATTAATTCAGATTATGCTTCATCTGCCACCATTTCCCTCAAATGTATGCGCCTCTGGATCAGGAGCACCCAGAAAAACCTTAAAGCCTCTGCAGGGAGAACTGAAAATAAAAAGGAAATTAGATTTAAGATGGGAAATAACAGCCAGACTCTGTGATTAGCTAATCATCAATAGCCTCTAGAAAGACATCAGCAATTATCTTATAATAGCAACCGCCTCCATAATGGCGCAGCATATTACTGTAGAAATCCTTCAAACATGGAAGCAAGCATAAAGGTTTGCTTGCTCACCATTCAGATCTTATGTGACTGCCATTTTTCAAAATGGCTGCCATTTCTGAGCCTTTTGAAGCCATTATTTGCATAAACGGTTCATTTTTAGGAGTTGTATAAAGTTTATGTCACATCTGCTTTTGATTAGTGGTTGTCATGTTCATACAACATTAAAGTAACAATATGTAGCATTTCGAAGCCTTAATGGTTAGCATTAGCTTCAGCTAATATTTTATATGTTAGCAGTTTGGCAATTAATAATCTTGCTTATGTTCGTGCAAACAGAAATTCTCCATTACAGCCATAATGGCTGCCAAATAAGGGAAACAAGATCAAGACAATCTTCAAATATGGCTACCATCTTTGATTTAGAAAATATTGTCAGAGTAAAATTTGTTTCTGCCCATTTGAGATAAAGTTTAAAACTTTTTGACAAAGAGATCTAGAATCAGCAATCAGGATTCAGACTTAGACATCCAGAGCCACATGAAGACGGTTACAAAGTCGGCCTTCTATCGCATTAAAGATTTTCTGTTGCTGCATCAACCTTCCAGACCTCTTGGGTTTTCTGGTTCCCAGAACCAGAACCAAACATCCAGAAGCAGCATTCAGCTTCTATGCACCACAAATCTGGAACAAACTTCCAGAAAACTACAAAACCGCTGAAACACTGAGCTCCTTTAAATCTAGACTAAAACCCTGTTTAGAGCTGCCTTTGATTAGAGGTAACTAGAACATTTACCAACATATGTGCTGATGATTTTTATGAAGTCTTGACAAAATTTAATGTTTAATTCTTGTTTCAAAGCTCCGTGAAATGCCCTGTTGTTGAAATGCCCTGTTGTTAAATTGCCCTGTTGTTGAAATGCCCTGTTGTTAAATTGCCCTCTACAAATAAACTTAATGCAAATAATTGTAAAAACATGATGCAAATTTCAATGCCATCTCTAGAATGTTTTGTTACAGTTTTGTAGATATTTGGTGGAAATTGTATTTGTAGCTTTTTGCTTTCAGGACTGAACAACGTAAATCTGCAGAGCTGCTGAATTTTAACCAACAGAGGCTGAAAGATGAAGAAGCGCAGCTTCCCTTCTCCGGTTTCTTCTATTTCCTGCTCTCATTAGCTCTTCTATTCAAGCCCTTTCCTGCAGGCTTCAGACCCAGTCGATGGTTTCAGTGTTTTATGCAGAAGCTGCAGCGTCTTTTCCTTACTCCTGCTGCTGAAAAGGGCCTCCAGGTACCACTCAGTGGGAGCAGAAGCACAGCGGTTCTTTCCCTGCACTCATCTCTGCAGAGCGCTTCGTTACATAATGTCTCCTCAGACCTTCGCCGTTCCTTCAGGAACGAGCGGATCCATGAATTTTCAGAGCTTCAGATGGTCTTTCTGGGAATGAAAGGTGAAATTCTTGGTGGATTAGATCAGCGGGAGGCTCGGTCCTGAAATAACTCGGGGTCGCCATTGATCATTTCCAGCTTTTGTCCTGGGCAGAGCCGCTGTCCTCCCACACAGCCTGAACAATGCAGCAGCTACGCTCTGCAGCTGGATGTGGCTCCGCGGGGCTGAGAGGATGTTTCAACTGTCTGTCACACAGTTTGGTGGAATAAAAGTCAAAAACATGATAGCAGATCACTTCCTTTTGTTTTATAATAATTCAAACCTCAAGTTCCTGTCCATATCATGCTGCCAAAATCACCAATAATCTTAACAGTCTTTCAATGTGCTTAGCGTAGCGTTCAGATTCTTGTTTAACAGATTATTGGTGAATGAACCCGACTATTTGGTTAGTTGTGCCAATCGCTAGTCATATCTACTGTTTATTTTAGTGCAAACAAATATTCTCCATTCCAACCATAGCGACCAGTTTTATAAATGGCCACCAGAGAAAACAAAACAAAATCGGTTGATTTTTCAAATGAGAAATGAGCAAAAAAGTTTGTTTTTGTTTTTACAAATAACTGCTGTTTTTGAGCCCCTTAAAGAAATTATTAGCCATTTTCACAAATTTGATTAACTTAATGTCACAACATATATTTTTGTTTTTGCTCATCATACAGTTTTAATATTATGTATCATCTTTACAGGCGAAGCAACGGTCTTAATGGTTAGCATTAGCTTCTGCTGATTTTTTGTTTAGCATTTTATTGGTAGATAACCTTTTAGTTATCTGTGTCCACCACTAATAATATCTACTGCTCATCTTATTACAAACAGATATTCTCCATGACAACCATGGTGGCCATTTTTAAAAATGGCTGCTCATATCTTCTTCTTCAGTTTCAAGAGTGGAAACACCCTTAATTTATAAGCAACCTAATAAAATGTGCTATAAATAAGTTCCAGTAAATTCAAGCTTTCCAAACCAGAACTAAATAATCGTCACTTGTCTTCAATCATCCTTTGCACACAATTCAAATAGACGGTGTTTGATAAAAGAGAAATCCACCACCAACTGCTTTCACAGGGTCATAAAAAACATGACTAGGAAGGCTGACTGCTTCAGTACAGTAAGTGAACCCTTGTGAAGACATTTCCTCCAAGAAGAGTAAGGATTTCTGCCAAGAATAAATGTGAGAAGAAATGTCCCTCCACGTTGCTCTTGTATAATTCAGAGACAGAATGTTCCTCTTCAGTGTGAAGAGAGTCTGTGTTTCCAGCTGACAATCATCACAGTCTGGCAGTTTCACACATCAAGCAATCAGAATAAAAAAATAAAAAAGAATCAGCTTCACATCCTCAAATGCAAATGATGGGTTTTACAGGCTCTGAGTGAACGAGACAAGCCCTTCAGTCTGTGAGCTGCATCTATATTTTCCAGGAGAGTCTGCCTGGCATGAAAGAAACCTTATCGGGCGAAGACAATTCAACGTGTGGAATATTCCTCATTGACCCAATATGCTTCCTTCAAAAGGTCAGGATAAGTCTATAGTAGATACTCTATACGCAACATGTCCGTTACATTTTCTCTATAAAATAATTCATAAATAATGAGATTTTATTCTGCTCACTTTACAATGAGTTGTTTTAGGGCCTCTTGTCACTTTAAATCCAATAATTTGCTGCTGGCCACGCACATTGATTAAGTTTAAAACTGGAACATGACAAACAAAACAAGAATCCAAACATATTCCATCTGCATGGCTGCTGTAGCAGAGCTTTCAAATGGGTGAATTATCTCCTCAGCATCTGATTAAGCTCTCTGGAGGCCTGCTAATGCATCAATTATTTGATAAGGGGGGCTGAAGCAGGTGAACATCAAAAACATGACAAACACAGCAGAGGAGTGAGATTGGACACCACTGATACGGAGCATACAGGAATCGCTACGCTGAGAAACGTCTAAGAGTTTTCTCCCATCACTGATAGCAGGACACCAACACTTGAAGCACTGCTCATTTTTCTGCTCTAAATAAATGTGAAAGTTCAGTTTGGAGGATTTTCTTTTACTTTTAAATGTTCAATGTGATATTTTTCAGATAAAAAACTGTTTTATAGTTTTTTTTTTACTGATCTTTACCAGTAGTATTAAGTAGTAGCTGTTATTTTAATTTTTAAACACTGCAAGTTAACTGCTTTGCGTTAGTGAAGATTAATGTTTTGTTGTAGTTTGAGCACACTGAAGGCTATGAGGCATGTTTTACTCTGCTAGGTTAATATAAATGTCGTTTATGACCTAAACGATCCCAGGATTCAGTCATGCAGCTCTGGCATAGCTGGCATTTTTATGCCACTGAAAAGGTTTTTCTATTCAGGTGCTTCAAGGTCTGTAACACTGTACCGAACTACGATGAGATGACTAATGCTGCAATTTTATGGCTTTAATAAGCCGAAATGTTTGAAGGCTGCCACATTTATTTACAAGGACAAACAACTACACAATAGACTCAATGGTGACTAACTTTAACAATAAAGAGGTAAATAAAAGGAACTAAATTCAAACAAAAGCAAACAAAACAGAAGCTCTGACTCAAAGAGAAGAGCCTACAGAAACAATTAATTACCAATTTGGGAGAAGGTCACACTTAACCTTAATTAAAAATCTAACAAACAAACCGTAATTGATGAGCTTCCATTTTAGAGCCTCTAGATATCCTGAGTTTAGTCCTGTGGAGGAAATTCTTGGTCCACATTATTTGCAAAGGAGGTAAATCAGACTGAATCCAGTTCTAAAGCCTCTGTACTTTTAATGTTGACTCTTGGACTTTTAGAACTTAAGACACAATTTGAATATAGCAATCAAGATTTTCTCCATTTCAAACTGTTGTTTTTTTACACATTGAAACAAAGGAACAAATATTTGTGATACAGTAGTGGATCTAAATCTGAACATATTAAGCATATTTTTAATGTCCACCTAAAGGCGCCAAGCGGACTGGCGGCCGCTCCAGAAGCAGGAAGTGGACAGCAGCGCAGGGCATTCTGGGTAAACACAACCAAAACAAACTTGCATCTTAGCGCTAGCAGAAGAAATGAGTCCTGGTCTTTTACTGAAGACAAAAGAAAAATAAAATCCGATGCCACTCCATTTTTGTTTATATTTCATGAAGAAGGAAGTTGCACTCAGGAAGTTTTTGTGTCGTTTCCTTCAATGCTTCTTGTTGCAGCGCCCCCACAGGCAATGACGGGAATAAGTTGTTCAATTAGTTTGGTTGCTTAGATCTAGTGTGAAAGAGAAACGCAGCAGCTGAAAATGGAACAAATTTTGAACGTTTGGTCCCAAATCAAACCGAATCTACAAGAAAGACTGTCAGGTGTGAAAACATCCTAAATGTCTTGAAGTTGGAAGTTCAATGCCTTATATACAACCTATGAATGGAGAACTAATTATTTGCTGGATTGTTGTGCAAATAGTTTAGACTGCAGCTGATTTGAGGCATTTAAAGCATGCTGAGGTGAGCTTAATCTTCATCAGTGCAGACAGGGTGTCTGCATTGCGTAGCATGACATTAATATTATTATTCGGTCCTTGCTGTGATATTCAAGAAGCTCTTATGATAACTTTTCAGTAGTGGTGAATACTTGACAAAGCTTCTAATCAAACGGTGTCACAAGAACAGAGATGCTGCTGATAGTTTTCCTGCTCTATGGAAGCAAAATATGCAACAGTGTGATAAAAGTATAAAATTCAACCTAACAGCTTAAAGTTTCTTCTGTTCAAATACCCGCTTTTAAAATAAAAAAAATCCTGTTGATTTAGATGAAACCCAGTAAAAGCCACTCACCTATTGTCAGCAGTCCCATCAAACTTTTCCACAGGACTTTACCAATTTCCACTGATCTCTTCTGGCTTGTTGTAGTTCTCAGATTCTGCCAGGCGTCTCTTTTGGTTCTGGTCCAGTCTGATGATCCAGTTTTCCAGCTTCTGTTGCTTCTACTTCTTGTTATAAGCGTGGGCGTCGGAGATCTTGAGTTGATGGAGTTAAAATTTCATGAATACTTCTTTAATACTAGATGAAGGAGTTCCTGTGGATGTTGTTGTTTGGTAACCTTCAAGTGTTTCTTCTGTCTAATAGTTGAGAAGTAACAGGTCTCAGGGTTTCAGATTGTTTTCAGAGAGCTGCCCTGGCCATCCTGTAGAAAGGGAGGAAGAGTGGGAGGAAGAGCGGGAGGATGTGGGTGGGAAGTAATGGAGAGGAAAGCGAGGATATGGAGGAAGGGAGGAGAGGAAGAAGAATTGAAATGTGAAGGGTCAGTTAAACTGCTAAAAATCTGACTTAAAACATCCAAGTTTTCCACTGAGCACAACTATTTTACTGAGTCCTACAGTGGTGCAGGTTTACAATGGGCTTTATTGAAATGTTAGAGTATATATACACATAATTTTAATTAATAAAGCACCAAAGGGAGGTTATAAATTCCCATAAAAAGATGACATGGCCTGCAGTGACAGATGAACAGTAAGACACACAACAAAGAGGTATGACAGAAACAAAAGTATGAAGATAAAAAAAATGCAACAATTTGTCTCTAAAGACTCAAAACTGCCAAAAGACAAACAATAAAAAAACATGAAAAGATCCAGAACAAAAGAAACACAATGGCAACCAAGAGATTCAGACAAATTGCCATGGATGGATGATTGCTTCAAAGAGACAAATAACCACAGAGCGTCACCAAAACCTATCTGCAAAAAGGGATCGAGATCACAGCCATACACACAATAGGTTTGGTTTTACCATTAAACATATTGATACACACTTTAACAGATCAAAAAAATGTTTTGTTTACTTTTAGTTTTGTAGATGGACTGTTGTATAGATGGATGAATATTTGAAATAATTTGTGGCCATCAAGTTAGATAGATTATTCATATTTGGATGTAGATCGAATGCATGAATTTATTTATTACTGTGCTTGATGTAACTGATGTCCCAGTTTTAAAAACAAACTTGAAAGAAAGTACATCCAAGTAGCACAAATAGATTTTATAATGTTATTAATAACTAAGAAGTTGCTAAACATTGAAACTATGGCTGCACAAAATTTGAAAATATTGTGATGATTTTCATTGCGATATCTGAGTATATATACTCAGATATCTATTATATACTATTTTCTTCTTTCCTCTCTTACTAATCTGTGCTTCCATCACTCAATGACCTTCAGCATTTTGGGTAATGTCATTTGTGTCTGGTATCTGCAACTCGCTAAATATTACACTAGCATGAAAAATACTTATAACATCTACAATATATTAGGCGTCAATTATTGCACTGAAAAAAAGTATTTTGTCATTTAAATTTTTAACAATTGATATTGCAATGATGATATATAAGCTAAAACTATCCCAAAAAACAACTATTATGTAAAACCATAATACTTTCTTTTTACCATGATCGTAAGTAAGGATGTTTGAAAGTATATTTTAAGCTATTTATGGACAAATGAATGTTGTGTTGTGCTTCTAGTTACTTCAGGAACTAAATGAAAAATTTGTGGACATTCTAGAGTATACTGGAAACTCTAGAGTTTTAATAAAATCAGTTTGAAAAGAAACCCCAGAAAAATAGAATTATTATTAAGTTGCCATATTTTCTGGTTTTAACGGCTTCATGAGAAATTTTCAGTCACAACTTTCACAAATTGGGGGTTTCAATCTGCACTGTGAGATTTGTTTTTCCAGTTGATGAAACTTAAAAACTTGTTACTTTGAATCTGCTAATTAGTGAGAAACTTGCATAAGGCTGTTATTTTGACCCAGCAACAGCTACAGATATTCATGTCCACTCATCTTGAAGAGTAAATTATGTTAATCTCGTCGTTATCTCCTTTAAGACCAAGGGGAAATGCAACATTATACATATTTACTTCTTATATTACATGGAAATATTTAACTTTTGATATTTTCTGAACTTCCCTGGGAACACAGTTTAGAGAAAAGAAATAACTGCCTTTGGGAAAGCCTCTTAGCTTATGTTAGCATACTGGCAGGCAGCTGGTTAGTCGCTAATTGCTAACAGCATGCTAACCAGCTGGTCTGTGTGGGTCTGGTTATGAAAGTAAAATGTTTCCACAGCAGCGCAGACAGCAGGAGGACATACTGGAGACAAGAAAACAACTGAAGAAAAAGAACCTACTTGACAATGATTAAAAGTAGTTCCTGTGACTCACACTTCCTATTTCCTGTCTCGGTTGTCAAGGAAACGGATGTTTGGCAGGAAAATCTGGGAAGCTGTACAGCACTGATAACAGATACACTTTGTGAGGGCCCTCACTGTCTAAAACCTGAGTTTGAATCAATAAAAGCCCTGTGATGAGACGAGGACCTGCTATTCCATATGAAATTACAAGGTCCCCACAAGAGGGTTATGCAAGAACACGCACACATACACACTCCAACACATAAATATGATGTCAAATATAATACAAATAATACATGATGTACAATGCAAATGAGCAACAAGGTCCCTGATTTGGCTAGCACCGTTAGCCTTCAGAGTTTTCTTCAGATTATTTTAGGCAGCGTTTTTTTCTGCTTCGCAAGCTCTTCACTGGAAACCGCCTCCCTCTAAACGTTGCCAAGCCTGCACAGGCAGTTCTTATATACTCATAAACCAAAAGAACAAATTTCACTCAAAGATGTTGATACAGTAATCACTGGAGTGATCCAACCCAAGGCTTTCATCTGTATTGTAACAAAGGCTGACGGCTGTTTCTGAAAGATGCCAAGCAAGCCTCTATGTGTGCAACCTCTTAAATAATCACAAACAAGTAAGCAGAGTATATCAGCTGGCAAAGGAAATCCTGGCTGAGCAACTCCACGTTTGCAAGGCCATAAATCTAGAGGTCCAAAAACAACAATTAATTTAGTAAATAGTTTCAGTAGATGAGAAATAAGGTAAAAGCATCATCTAAACAAATGAGCAAAAATTTATAGTTTCATCGGATTGTTTCTTTTCTGCCTTTGTCTTTAAAGAGCCAATATGATCAGATTATAAAGTCACAATCAGCAGTAAGAATAGAGTCAAAAGCTGCATTATCACACATTTCCAGAGCAGATTTTAATACAAGAAAATTTTAATGACAAAACAGTTTCTGTTCTGTCAACTCTGAAAACAGCTGCCAGATGATACAGATTCAAAAACTTTCCTAATACACCAATCAGTCTTCTTTTTTTTATTTGCTGTTTTTGACATTTTGTTTAGATTAAATGTTTCAGATATTTAAAGAAAATTATCTCCAAAGTTAAACTGTGTTAACTGACAAAGTTTATTTTCAACTCTAGTGGTGCGGCTTCATTAAACTTTTAAACGAGTTAATGTAAGGTTTCTTCCCAAAGCAATTCTAAGTCTATTTAATTTGTTTATTTAGTGTAGCAGGTGAACTAAGACAGAAATTTCTGCAATTAAAACATATTTTAAGGCCAATTAAAGCAGCCGATCATTTATTCTTTTGTTGTGAAAACAACTTTCTCTCTTATAAACTTGGTCTGTGCGAAGATTAGTCTGAATTGATTGATATATAATTTAACACCAATAATACAAAATCAATCTAACATTGATGAAGTGGCGCGCAATAATCATGATAGTACATTTTAATATCTTTACCTGCTTATTAGAAACTGGGCAACACTGGGGTCCAGGGATATTCTTTATACAAAAAAGAAAGTCTGTCTCATATTTGGCAAAAACAAATAAAAAATATTTGTTAATTGCCAAATAAAAGTAACTTTTTGTCACAAAAGAGTAACATTTTAGAAAGTCTGGCATAAAACCAACAGCATTTCAGGAAAAAGAAAGAACCCATATTGAGACACATTGGTGGTGGTGTGATGCTATGGGGCTGCTTTGGGACCAGAACAATTTGCAGTAATGAATTGAGTCATATATGTAATGGAGTCATGCCCAGTAATTATGCTTATGGAGTAATTACTTTTTCACATAGAGACTGGTTGCTCCTGCCAGCTTATTGTTCCCTTTATTACATTAAATAATCTTAAAATGGCTTTTTGTGTTAATTTTGGTATTAAAATTAGTTGAAACAATTATTTGAAACTATTAAATGCTTTCAAATACCAAAAAAAAAAAAAAAACTGGATCAGGGAGTTAATAGTCAGGCCAAAGTAAAAATACTTTATTGTAGAACAGTTTTGGATAATACAAATGTTGTATAATTTTCATACATTTTGTATAAAAATGTTGTGCAAAAGTGACTAAAGTTATTTTAAGTTTTGTTAAACCAACAGTCTGGCTAAGCAGTTTGGAAACAGCTAGCTTCTGTTGTGGCTAAATTCTTTCTGTGTGTCTGAGCCAAATGACTGCAGCTGCTTTCACATCACAATCTAGATACAAAATGTGCTTTCAGTAATTTTTTTCAAAACAAGTTGTAGGGACTTTAACTTAAGATGGGTGGAAGTGTTTGGCTTTTTTAAAATCTACAAATGCTAAATCTAAGACAATAAAACAGATGACATATTGATTGTTTCTTTTCATGTCACTGATTGTGTTCATGCATGAAAATTAAACTTGGATTCATGAGTGTCTCATTCGCAGCAGGAACAAACCTGTCCAGCTGCCGTTGGAACACCAAACATGCATTTCATTGTTACGTGTGAACAGGATGTGTCTCTGTGCTGCCTTGTCCATCACCATGGAAACCAATGGCAGGAGCTGATAATATTTGCTGTATTCTCCCCCATGATACACTCTGTCTCGTCAAGTTTCTCACACACAGCTGAGAAGACAGAAACTACGGAAAATCTGCTCGATTTCCTCAACAATCATGGCGGTGGTGAACGCCGACCCAAACGGTGCGACTTCACAACAATCGAGAACAAACCGACAAACCCGAGTTTACAGGAACGAGGAGTTCTGAAACACAACGCTGATCAGTTCATTCCTACAGACAGATGCATTCAATCGCACCAACAGTTTCCTCCAGATGAGTACAACAATCTTCAAAGCATCTGCTAATTTCACTTTGACTTTTAAATAAAAGAGTTTCCTGGTGGTTCAAACTCAAGGAGCAGATTCACTGCATGACTATAAAGTCACTGAATTACGTCAGAACAGATAGAAATGAGGAACTAATTAACCAACTAACTAACCGGCTAAAGAGAGAATGAAACATCCTTCTGAGGAAAGTATAATATTTATATAAAATATTCTAATTTTGACACCTAAAAGCCAAAATTGCTAAACACTCTGAGCATAAAATCTCAAAACACAGAGGAATTTCTTTCTGCAATATGTCAAAAAAAAAAAAAAAAAATTCTCATCACTAAAAAGTAAAAAGTATTCACCCTGGTGGATGTTTCACCCTTTAGTTACTTTTACAAACATGTTTGTTTTTCATTCAGTGGGTAGGAAAGCAAGAAACTTTACTTCAGAGCAGAAAAACTTCAAATAAAGTTATTTGAGTAAAAATACTCCTAAAAGTAAATTTTTCAAAAAAGTTACTCAAGTAGATGTGACGGTGTAAATGTAGGCAGATACTATCCAACTCTGTTGCTGTCAAACCACAAGGAAGAGTCATAAAAGCATTTCTAAATAACCTGAAGTTCATCTAATATCAGTTAAATCAATGCTTCTGTGTTTGGGTTTAGTAATAAAGTGGAAATATTCATCTAAGGCTGGAGTTGCTTTAAATCACAATGAATGCTCAATGCTACTGGTTTTGATGTATTTTTTTTGTATAAGTGGTAAGTTAAATGCCTAAAAAGTAAATTTTTGAGATGCATAATGTGTTCAAAAATATTTATTTTGAAGCAAGCAGACATTGTTTTAACCAATAGGTTATAAAGCTATGTTGTAGCTTCTGAGATGTTTGTTAATTTAATTTAGTTTTAATGTTTGCCGTTTGTATGAGCGGTGAAAGAGATGCAGACAGCATGAACTAGTTTCAGAGCCTTCAGAAACTCCCACAGCTCAGTCTTCCTACAGAATCTAAATTTACATTCCTCCACTTAACATCCAAGTAACGTTTCAAATAAGCATGAGTCAAAACATTACTCATGGGTCAGAAATATCCTGAACTGCCACCAGCTTCTCCCTGATCTGAAATGGTGTGAATCTGCACAGTGTGAGAGATTCAGGTTCAGTAAAAAACAAACAAAAAAAGGCAGATTTGATGTCATATAAAATCTGCCTTTTCATATCTGTAATTTGTCTTCCAGCAAGTTTCCCAAAGATTTGTTAGGATAAAATCACCAGCTGAATTTATTTACACAGTTTTAATCAAGTTGTTTTGTGAAGTGAATGAAATCCTGACCAGATGTCTGATTGCATCAAATTGGGGTTACACAGTTTTCAGAGCAAAATATTAACATTATCTAAAAAATATTAGACCAGGCAGTCTGTGTGTGTTGCTGCCAAACTATGTGAGGATTCGCATCAAAATAGTGGAGAGATTTTATGCATTTGGTCTCCTGGATGAAAACATAATCAGTTTTTCTGTTTGTTTTGGTATTTTGCTGTAAATCCAATCTGAGATAATTAAAAAAATACAATGCAAAGAATAAAGTTGCAAAATTACAATATTGTCATACAAGAATAAAGACATAAAACTGGGAGCATAATATTGACTTTATTCTTGTATTATTTTTACTATTCTTGTCATATTATGACTTTATTCTCATTATCAGAACTTTATTCTTATTATTTCAAATTTTTCTTAGTAACACTAAGAAGTATTACTTCTCTAATACATAATCATATTGGTGGCATCACTTAAGGTGTAACTTTTCTCCAGTTTATTTGCTTATTTTTAATCAAATTTAGTTTTCAATCCTGTTAACTTTTATTTTGTAGACTTGCAGAAAATGATTTGAGAAAAACTGGTGACAATAAATAAACATTAGAGCACAAAAGTGAGTTGGAATAATCACATTTCATGAATAAAGGAGTCACTGGAGTTAAACTAACTGAAATACACTTCTTGAATATTTTACCCTTTTATTGGGTTTACAAATCAATCACAATCAACAAAAATTGTCTATTTTGCCAAAAAACTATTTTTAATGCCAAGTGAAAACTGATTTCCACAAATAAAAACATTCACATGAAATAAGTGACCGTTCCTGTAGCTTTAGCTGGACGCTTTGAGTCGTTGCTGCTCTAATTTCCTGGCTTGCAGCAGTGAAGCCCCTGACATACACTTCTCAACAACCTTTTCTCTGATTGGTTGGACAGTTCTTCATGGTGTAATAATGACCAGGAATACTGATTAACCAGTTACTGGACCTTCCAGTACCAGGAATCTTTAAGACTGCAATCAGGTGATCTCCACTAGCTTCAACTG